>JAVLVB010000580.1:4039432-4086308 GCA_032876305.1 Orestias chungarensis | reverse complement strand
AATATATATATATATATATATATATATATATATATATATATATATATATATATATATATATATATATATATATATATATATATATATATATATATATATATATATATATATATATATATATATATATATATACATATATATATAGAGTGTATGTATAGTTGTTACAAAAGTAACTGGAAAAGGCCTGGAGTGTGTAGACAAGAGTGGTTCCTGTGATCATCCAGGCCCTCAGATCAGTCACTTAAATGACTAACATATAGAAACACTATATAGGGGCTGCAAAAGCAAGTACCCCGGCTTCCTCCCTAAAACGAAAATCCTGAATGTTAGGCTGACTGGGTATTCTAAATCGTGAGCGTGCGTGTGTGTGGTTGTTTGTCCTGTCTGTCCCTCTGTGTTCCCCTGTGATAGACTTGCAACCTGTCCAGGGTGTATCCCCCGCCTCCGATGTGAGCTAGAGATACCAAAACATTAGCATCTTATGTCTTCATGAATATACATAAAAACTGGAATATTTTTATTAATTTTATACCTACTTTGTTAAAGCTGGTAATTGAAGTAAATCCACAAACCAAATTGGATACATTTTGTGTGTCTATTTTGGATATTGAGATTATTATATTATATTATATTACCGTTTCATTTCATTACAATGAAAATCTATATTTTAGTTTCCTATTTCTATGTACTGCACATAATGCACTCAATGCTTTACCCTTTTTAGGGCTTGCTTGTATGAATGACTACATCAGTGCAACAGGACACGATTTAATTAACCTGTGGGTCTGCTTAGGGGAAGCTTTCATAGTGGCATTAATCTGCTTAACAGTTTTGGGTGTAGGTTCTTTAATCATTATGAAAGTATTGTATAGTTTCTCTAAAGAGTTTAATATCATGGGTATTACAGCTGGTAATGGTACTTATGGAAATATGGGCCAATGTCGATGAAGCGGTAAAATAAAAACCAACATCTTGATAAAGCTTGTCAGAGACGAACAAACTTAGTATTCGAAAATCTGCTGGTGGATGGCTACATTGTCTTTTTACCTGATAAAATATTGAGGATAAACAGCAGCTGATATAAAAAACACAACTAATTGTGGAGAAGTAACACTGGAGTGTTTTTTCACTTTTCCCCCGGTGGCTTGATTTCCAAAAAAAATGTAGTTTACCTCTGGACGTTTCTAAAACCGTTTTGTGTTAAAGTAAGGCTTAAGTTGTAACCTATGTCCCACAAATATTGGTGTGCAATGGCTATACACACTTAACACTGAAAACGTAAAGTTTACAACCATAAGGGACTCCAGGAAAATGGGCTTAGAACAAGCTAGCATGAAAATGTGAAGAGCAACATCAACATCTGATAATGGACTAAGGAAACTGAAATATTTTAGATTATGTGGAGTGTGAGAACAGATGAGAAATCAAGAGAGAGTAACAGACAGGTTTGAAGCAGATGAGAAGAAAGCAAGAGATTGAGATTATTGTCTAATGTTTGGGGCAGATCAAAATAACAAAACAAAGATAAAATTGCTAAATACAATCAACATGAAAACTAAAAAACAATTCAAAAACACAAAAACAAAACTTACAAAATAAACGTCATGCAGTTTGTACTCTGTGTCATGGTCTGTGTTTTTTTTCTCTGTTTAGTTTGCTGTAGTTGCCTTGTCTTACCTATCATTAGTTACTATTTACTTTAGGTTATTTTTTATTTTGGTATCGTCTTTGTTTTTGTTATTATTTTCAGTTTTCTCCAGTTCCCCCTGCTCTGTCCCTCTTCTCTCCGTGTTTTCCCTCATCATCACTTGCACCTGTCACTAATCATCTGGTTATCTTCTCCACTGCTCCACCTCCTGCTCCTCAGTATTTAAGCATCAGTCATTCATTAACTCACCGCTTGATCATCCATTTACTTTACCTCACCTCTTCGTCTCTATGCTCCATCTCCTGCCAGTCCTCACCGTCTCCCAGTAAGCTTTTCCCCTGCCCGCTTTGTTCTCTGTTGCTGATCTCTCTCTCTCTCTCTCCCTTTTTGTATTTTCCGTGCTTATTCCGTTAGTTTATTTCATCAGTCGTTTGTTTTTCCTCGCGTCCCTCATTGTTGTTTAGTTTATTAGTTTGTTTTTGTGTAATCTTTTATTTCCCATCCTGCGCCGGTTTGTTTATCCATTAGTTGATTCCCATTAGTAGTGATTACATTGTAGTTTACGGTCCCGCCTCATTCGTTTGTTTGTTGTTCCCACCTCCGTTCCGTATTTATTCAATCTCGGTTTATGTTCAGTTCCATTTTTTTATCCTGGCAATAAATCAGTATTCCTTTCACGCAATCAACCTCTGCTTGAGTCATATTTACCGTTCCCTGACACTCTTTCTTTGAAAAAGTGGAAAAACATATTACGTTGTCTTTCCTCAAAACGGTAAGCTTATAGTCTTACTAGATCAAAAATATATAACTTTTTTCTTTTTAAAATACAGAGACGGATAATGTGTTGTTCTTCCGGAGGAATCCTGTTAATGTGTAAAAGCAGGGTAATTTAACATATTTATATCCTGATCCATTCAGTTACTCTTTACCTGCAACATTTGGCTATAACCACTGCAGTGCAAGATTAACCTGATCTCCCACTGTCTTAGCACTTAAGCTTACATAACACAATGCCTTTCTCTAAAGTTTCCACTACATTTAAAATACATCATGTAAAGGTTTCCTATTTATCAGTGGTGTCATAATGAAAGGATCTGAAAAAAATCATAATTAATTAAATCAAAGAACCATATGTGCAAAGCTGCTGCTTTGCTTGACGGTAGGTTTTATTCCCATGCTTGATGTATTTCATGAAGTATTGTTTCTTGTATTGGAATATTTATTTGACTATTTATGTCAATCTGTTTTACCTTTTTAAAACTGTTTCTATATGTATGAGCCTTACACGTGCCTTTTAGTAAGTAGTCTTGAGGGGCAATGTCAATATATTATCTAATATAATATCTAATTTCTAAATAGCCAGTATACAAATCTGACAAAACAGATCTTACAATGTATGCTATCCATATAGAATGACCCTGGTGAAATGGAACATAACATCAATAGTTTCTTAGCTAGGTCTTTCATATTCTAAATAAACAGCAAGGTGTGTGGGTGGTATGAGAAGATGTCTGTAGGCTGCATGGGTCTCTAACCCTGGTCCTCGAGAGCCACTGTCCTGCAGGTTTCAGATGCAACCCTGCTTCAACACACCGGAAGCAAATAATTGACTCGTTACCTGGCTATTTGTAAACATGATAATGCTGAATTATTTAATAGAACTGTGTTGAAGCAGGGTTGCATTTAAAACCTGCAGGACAGTGGCTCTCAAGGACCAAGGTAGGCGACCCATGCTATAGGAATTCCTTTGAAGTGACTGTAAGAGTGTAAAAACAGGCTGGGATCAAGCAGAAAAAAGAATGAAACCTGGATACAAAATGAAGATATTTCTATTACTTTTTTAACACACATTGAACAGATGACTTAATTTAATGTTACAATTTTGTAAGAAAACTTATTGTTAAGTCACTGAGGTCTTGCATCAGCTATACAGAAGACAGACAGAACGGGTGACTCCCTTTATTCCTCTTTTTTTCCTCTGTGCAAAAAGTAGGAGCAGCAGTGGTAAGATCAAGTTACTATACGCATGTAATGATGCAGATAGACAGAAATAGCCTAGAAATAATGAGAACAACATGTGTTCAGTAAAAACAGTTTATGGAGGGGAATTTTTTTTAAATGATAAGGATTTGAAATGATGAGATGACGCAAATATCTGTTAAAACAAGGAAACAGGAGCAAGCATGTCGTTCAGACAGGAAGAAAAAGAAAACTGAGATAGAGAGAAAAGAATGAAACCCGATGATTCAGACAAATGCGTGGGAATATTTTGCCTCATCCTTTGCTATATCTCTGGACGTTTTCCTTTCCTTTTTTCTTACTTCCTGGTTATGCAATGCAAATGATTGGATCATGTGTTTAACTTTGTTTCTCTGTTTGTTGGTAGTGTCTGTCACAGGATCCAATGAAGTCTTGAATAATGTCAGCAGCAACAGGTGAGCTATGTCCTCCTTGATTTTTGTGTCAATTTTTTCCACTTTCATTTGGATGCTTTCAAACTGGAATCAAGTACCAAAAAACAGCTTTATCGTGTCTATGATCAAAGGTTTGCATTACACAGCATCATGTGTATCAATAATGTTCTGCTGCTGCATTTTCATCAAACAAGTGCATTCACTTTTAAAACAGGGCCTCCCCTTTCCTCTGACTCCCCTGTTTTTGATGCATCACTTTTACTGATCAGTCACAATATCGCAGTAAAAAACAAAACAAACAAACAAAACAACAACAACATGCAAACATCAACCTTGCACTTTTGTGTGTGTCTATGTGTTGTGGTCATTATGTTGAGAAATATTTTTATTGTTGTTAGATTTTCTTTTGAGGGTCTAGAAGGGATGGTAACTTATGAAAAAGCGTCTTCTTAATAGGAGGAGGGCAACGTGTTGGTGCAGTCATCTTAGCTGCTGCTTAAAAAAAAAATCTTTGGACTGTTTTCCTGACTACCAACCCCACACCTCTACATCCCATATAAATTTATTTGTTAGCTGCTCTCCTGTTTTCCTGGCATACAGGCTTCTTGCAAGGATCCAAAACATCCAAACAACTAAAAACATACATTTAAATAGGCTGTATCACAAACACACTTAATTAGATTTAGCTTTAGCTGTGTTCATAAATATAGGATCACCCAAGCAATTTACATATGTTAAACGTCAGAATAATGAGAGAGAGATCATTTTGAGAGAATTTATGTTTTGCGATTCCATAATCGATGATTGCATCACATTGCGTACAAAAACCTTAACAGAAGTAAGAAATACC
The DNA here is from genome assembly GCA_032876305.1 of Orestias chungarensis. Lineage (NCBI taxonomy): Eukaryota > Metazoa > Chordata > Actinopteri > Cyprinodontiformes > Cyprinodontidae > Orestias > Orestias chungarensis. The sequence continues at coordinate 4,081,396 of JAVLVB010000580.1, read as the reverse complement.
TATTATAAAAAGGAAAATATGTTGCCGTATATGTTTTAATTGAAGACCTGAATGCTTAACTTTTGTTCTAAACATAATTATATAATTTTTGCTTTCATGCAAATTAGTTGATTGTGCTTGTAGTCTGAGAACTTTTATTTATAATTCACTGATTAAAATATTCATTTATTTGAAACCGTTTCTCGTTGAAATCAGATTACATGAGAAAATAACTCAATTGTGAAAAAAGTAATAAACAAAACAAATTTATTGTGAAATATGTAAAATGCAAAACAAGGTTTAAAATAAAAAAACACTTTTACTATTTACTACGACTACTATACTATTTATATACTAGAACTATTTACATATATATATTTATATATCCACGTGCACACACACACACACACACACACACACTCTCTATGGCGCTGATTGGTTAGCTTCTAATGAGTCACGGTGGAGACAGCCAATCACACAACAGATTCAAACAACAGAGAGCCAATCAAGTGCTGGTGGGCGGTCTAAACTCAGAGAAGCGGGCTTCAGCTTGAGCGGTTGCTTCCCACCTGGTCCTAGTGCTGACAATTTTACTGTTTTTGGACAGTAAAAAGTGGAGGGGACCAACTCGGACATTTGGAAAAGTGCAGGGGACATGTCCCCTGTGGCCCCCCCCCTCAAATTACGTCCGTGTGTGTTTCTGTTGCTGTGGTGCTCAAGACCGGCCCATGTGCTGCCATGATCATTGCATGTGTGCTACCATTCAGTTAGGGCTTCTTAGCCATATCAGCCAGTTATGCAATGTATTGTTGGTATCCCATGCAGACGTGTTTCCATCCATGCACTTTGCTCTTGATTTATGGATATTGCTTGATGGTAAGTGGTCCTGTTGCTCTGTAGACTTTCCTTCTGTGAGGTTGGTAAATAGCCTTTTATACTGGATTCAGGGTGGAATCCACCAGGTTTGGTGAATAGCTTTTATGTTTTTAACATCACCAATCTGGACTTCTTTTTTTGACCAAGTTATTGCCCAAGCAGAGTATCTGATTATTTAAAAAACATAGCTGTTGATTGCCTGAACCTTTTGGGTGTGCCAAGGTACTTTTAGCTGTTCTCAACATATTTTCCCCTTTGCAATCGTCACATAATAGTGGACAATTAACCAGACATCTTGATCATTGCAGAGGGCAGCGATTGTGTCTGATTTGTTAACCCCAAATAGTGAAAACATCAGAAAAAGGAACACAAAACTAAAGAAAATACAGTGTGGTTTTACTTATTACTTAATACTTACTATTACTATTGTTACTTGGAGAGTGATTAAACATCTAGGTCCAGAAGAGAGAAATTCTAGGAACAACCTTAAAACTGAAAAGAACCCTCAAACTCCCACACCTCTAGTAGAGAAACCTCAAACTCCCACACCTCTAGTAGAGGAACCTCAAACTCCCACAGCCTTTGTAAAGAAACCTCAAATTCTTACACCTCTAGTACAGAAACCTCCAGCTCTCAAGCCTCTAGTAGAGGACCCAGCTTAAGATGAAGAGCAGAGAGAGGAAGCTATAAGAGTATAAATATATACTGCTTAATAGCAGGGAACACTGCCTACTGTTTCTAAAGTGCAGTCAAACTGCTGAGTATTTTTACTCATGTCCATCAGAAGGCAGTAAAACAGAAGATAGAAAGTTTTAAAGCCTACAGCAAGGAGGTGTTCCTCTTGATATTTTTTTTAAATGCTAGTTTAAGTTTTTATCATTTTATTTATATGTGTCTTTCAGAAAAACCTGCAATCTAGTCAAGACTGGGAAGTCAGGAATGCATTGTTGCAATGGGATTATTTACAAGAGACACTTGTTGCAGAGATCATGACGAGAACAAAGGTAACAACTTTGGGATTTTCTGGATTGTATGTTCTTCACATCTTTAATTGTTACAGTTTTTATTTTATTTTTGGTTCTCCCATAACTCTGGGGTCTCTCTTCAATAACACCCTACAACACAATAGACCACAAAACAAAGCACTTTCTCCCATTACATTATCATGTATTCTGATTAGCCATTACTTTTTTGCAGTTTTAACAGAAGGACTGAGTGAGAAGGTGTCCAAATGCTGTGTACTCAAAGCTTATGAACCACTCAACGAAATGTGCTGCAATTTTACTATACATTATAAACCGTCTCCCATGGCTGAGGGTTGTGGCAAAGATAGGTATATATTCTTAAAATCTACTAAGTATGGTGTTAAACATTATTGTGGGGTTATTGCTAGTTCGATCTGCTAAAATGTTTGCTTGTTTTCTTAAAAGATAATTAAGCAAGCAATAAAAATATGCTGCCGATATGTGGGATTGTGAACTTTATCTAACTTTTATACTGTACTACTGCTAAAATCACTGTGACACAAACAAAACATTTAGCATCATAATCCATGGTCATCATTTCTGAGTTGGATGGTGTGAAGTGGGCTGGCTTACATTTGAAGATCTGCCTTTAAACTTTTGTGAACATCTTCTAAATGTAAGCTGTTACCACATAAATAAGCAGTAACAGGCAAAAGCATTTGACAGTGTGTGATAGTGGGAACCAAAGCTATTGGGCAGGTGGTCCCAATGCTATGCGTGACCAGTGTATAGACAAGTTTTACTTTTTCATGAGTTTTTTAACTTTAATCCAAAAAAATAAAAATAAAACATAGTTTATTGTGTGAAAGTGAGCTTTCTTTCAATTAAATATATATACAGGCCACAGGGACTAACTGGCTTTTTTACTAACTTCCTAAACATTTGTTGCGCTTTACCTCGACCTTTTGAAAATAACAAAACCTAAAAGCAACAATACACAAAACCACAAAAAATACTCGATAAGAGGTTTCAATTTTCCAAACTGTAGCAAAATAGTTAAAAGGTTTGAACATCCAACCACATATCATATTTTAGTTCAAGAAATTAATGTTATGCAACAGCTGTAAAAACGTCAAATCATTTTGATACTAGACAATATAGATCGACCTATCCATGATGGTTTAATTAAAGTTTAATGAAGCATCTGATTTAAGTTGTATTTTAATTTATTTCAGATTTATATATCAACATTTTACAATAAGATGTAATAAGTAATATGATTATTAGCAATTTCTGGTAAAATACAGTTTATTTAGTCCAATTGTTTGTTTGTGTTTTTTTTTTGTTTTTTTTATCATGTCCTGTCCGGCTGTATAGCAAGCAGAATTGTTGTCTAAGTGCCAAAAAGAAGCATAAAAGTTTTAATTTAAAAAATTGAGCGTAAAGATTTTAATGATAATGGTCTACGGATGTATGTTGTTAAAGAAGACACACATTTACATTCTACATGTTGACAAGGACTGGCAGTGATAAAGATTTAAACAGTAACAATAAAAAAAACAACCCTATACTAATTGCTGCCTTTATTAAAAACAATTCACATTTCATCCCAGCTAATTTGGTCACGTACCCACAAACTTGTCCATATGCAAGTACGGTTTATTTTCCTTCTCAAGTTGTTGATTGGTAAAACAATGTAGACTGATGATGTAATCAATGTTTTCACAACATTTTATACTACATTTGTTTGCCATTTTGGTTCTGACCCATTTGTGTATGTTGATTTATATTAAATCCAAGTAACTATTGAACTCTTTCCTGTTTCTGAAGATATTTCAAAAATATTTCCTGACGTAACGTCCAGATTTGCAGACCTATTATAACGTAATTCTACAGAGGCCTATGATAAGGAAACACACTTGTGTTGTGGTCTAAACAACAAGCTGTTAAAGAAATATTCTCTGGATCATCGGTGATGTTTAGAAACACAGTTCAAGGATGCAATGCTAGCATGTCCTTCAGATTTTTTCAGATTTTTCCTTTGAAAGGTATTTTCTTGAGTTTGCTTTAATCTCTTTATAAATATAAATGTTCTGTAACTGCCTTATAAGTTTGTCTGAGAACATTAGTGAACAAAGAACATCATGAAGACCAAAGAAGACAACAGACTGATCAGAAATGAAGTTGAAGAGAACTTTAAAGCAGGCTTAGATTATAAAACAATATTTTAAACTGTGATGATACCACAGAGCTGTTTTTAAGCCATCATTCAAAAGTTGAAAGACTGAAGCCCAACTACCTACCGAAGAGATGACTGTTTCTACACTGAGTGGATGGACAAAAGGGTCAAAGGGTGGCAAGGAGAACATATCTGAAAATGGAAAGCCATAAAAGGATCATTTAAAGTTTTGCTTTTATCAGATGAGACATTGCACAACTCAAACCCAGATATCCAGTATTCGTTTCTTGCCAGATCATGACCACATCTTGTCCTTTTGGACTTCCTTGCCTTGCCTTGCTGTACCAATTACTGATACCTTACTAGCTTCTGATGTCTCAACAACAACTTTGTTTATTCCCCATGACAACGCCTTGCATGTAGATCTCCCGGCCTGATGTCTCCATGTTTATGACTTTTTTTCCTAAACATACCAAGCCATATCAGGCACAGATCATGAGTTTAAGTAAAAAAACTATTTGATAAACTTACCTTATATTTACTACTCAGTCCCGACTGAAATTTTGAATCCACTGTCTTAGATTTATAACATGACATTTGGAATTACATTATGAATCTCTAAAGTCTTTGTTTGCAATTGGTTCAAACCAATAGGCATTTCATAACATGCACAGACAACAGATTTAGTTTAGAACATAAAAATCAGAGGGTATTGATTTGCTTGATCCATAAGAGGCTCTTTGCATTATGCTGACCAGCTTATGTTCTATTCATGTTACATAGTTTTAGGTACAATGAAAACCTAGGTATTCTTTTTAAACTTCACCACACTGCTATGTTTATTCATTAATGTTTCCCTTACAGAAAATAGTCTCTCTAACGAAACTGATCTTCCTGCTGAGGATCCAAGGTATTTCAAACCTAATTTGTCTTTTTTAGGATAAAATGTTAGGATAAATGGTTCATAGATTAGTTTGAAAGATGATGTGTTTTTTTTCTTCTAAATGCTGCTAATTTTCATTTCCACAGGTCAAAGGTCAGATTTTGTGGATCACAGACTTATGATGCAAAGACAGAGCGCTGCTGCAAAAGGGAACATGGAGACATAAACATGTCGTGCCCCGTGGGTAAAATCACCACTGTATTTATTTTTCACCAGGCTACTGTGCATACAGTTGCTGGAATCTACTCAGACATTACATAAGCAGAGTGTGACAACAATGCAACCTCTGTTGGAATGGCAACTACATGCTGACAAGCGTTTTTCCTGCAAGAAAAAGCAAGTTTATTTGTGGAGCAATATTCCAAGAGGATCAAGAAATCAAGCAGCAAAGACCTGATTTAGTCATTCAAATGACTAAATCAGGTCTTTGATACTCTTTGATTCTCATAAATCAAACAGAGTTTTCTTGTACAATGGTCTGTTTAAGTTGCAACTTATGGTGAACTTTATTTTCATCCCTTTGTACAGGTTTCTATCTGAACTGTAACTGCACAAATCTGCTGGGACGGCTGTTTGACAACACTAAAGCCATGGATGGATAAAGTAATGTGCTCATATGACTGTTTTTGGTTGTTTATCAAAAGGTTATATTTTGTTTTTTCTTTAGTTGAAGTTAAAGACCTAATTTTATTTATATGTTACACATATTGCCCCCATTTATGTGAACAAATAATTCAGGAATTACCAAGTTGTAGAGAAAAGCTCTTATGTTCTGATGCACTTTGCAGCTTGTAGCTCCTCCCTTTTTTTAAATGTATACAGTTTTTTTATTTGTCTGTTTTGTTATCATTCTCTCTTTCATTTAAAAAAAAAAATACTTATTTCAAATTCTTTTCACTGTTTTAGTGCTGTGGATACACATCATACGGTTTGGCACAGACTGGAGTCCTTTACTGTAAAAACATGTTTAAAAAAAATCAGTTAGGAGTGGTAACAGAAACTCCTTTATAACAGCTTTCCCGGATGTCTGAGAGATTATTGATATTCCAGCCTCTTGTCTAGTCGTGTCTCCATGCTGATTAAATGCTACTAGCTACTGTGCCAAAAAGTTTCTTTTATGACTAGACTTCCAACTGCTTTCCATTGATGCTAGACCTTCTATTAATGTTAAAATTTGTCTATACGCAAGTGTTTGCCTTGCAGTTGGGCACCAGGACAGCTACAGATACCAATACTGTGAAAAAACAAACAAACTGTAGGTACGGAAACAGATGTGCAATACAAGTTTCTTGATACTAATGAATGCAGATTTCTACATTAAAGCTCCCACAAAAACTTGCATGCTGTAAAATAACACTTAGAGATTACCTAACTGAGGTAAGCTCTTTACTTTAATAAAAAATACATATATAGATAGTAAACGTGTTTATGTACTGGAAGAGGGAGATAAATATATATATAGAGAAAAAAGCATATTAAGGTAAGTTTTTCAATATTTGTGTATTTCTTCTGCAATGAGAAGACTGGTTTTATCTGCTCTCATAGGTGTTGCAGTGATTGTACTTTTCGAATAAAAAAGCTTTAATGTTTGCAATACTAAACAAATGCAACAAGTCTCGATATTTAGTTCTTTTCCTCCCTCAGACTATTTAAATTCTTTCTGTTCCCCTTATTTAAATGTAAAACAATATTGTTATTACAGAGTTATATCTACACCAATAACACATAACCTAAAGACCACTGGTGTTACAAACCATCTAGGGAAGCCTCAGATCGCAACATATTAAAAATGATCCCGAGGCTCAACAAATCCCTAAAACTGCAACAGATATGAGTTTAAATAATCAGCTTGTGGATTTATTAAAAACTGCTAAACACATTTTCTGCTTGCAACAGAAAAGATGCTTCAGCTTCAGAGTGAAGCAATGCTAAAAACAACAAACAAAAGGAACTATCTCTATAAAAAACACTTGCCTAATGAAATAAACCAATATATTAAATGACAATAATTTACCTTCCTAACTAAATGAGCACAATACAAATGATTGAAAACATAAATGGCTGTTCACTCCTACAACCTCCTCATCACATTATTTATGGTTCGCTTTTCACAGCAATAGCCTCAACAAAACAGTGAGATTGTTTGGGATGAGCAGAGAAACGGGCTGATCAGCAGTCTGCATCGTCTCTCTTTGTATGCATCAACTTCCCTGCTCCACCAATCTGTTTTATCCAATCTTCAGGATCCAATCAGCAATCAGCACTAGCATTAAACACGACTAGAGTTGTCGTGAGTGCTCTAAACAATTTTTGCTTTCCCGTTTGCAACAAAAGAGTTATTTTTCATCAAGGCGTAAACTTTCTTAACACCCTGAGGTGTGTTGTGATATTGGACACCAGGAAGTTAGCAGAAGATCCTTTAATTGCTGTAGATCGCAAAGTGGATCTGATTTTGTACTCCTGCATGTTCCACGGATCCTCAATTGGGTTGAGATCAACAGAGTCTTGAGGTAAACATCTCTAATGTGGGAATAGGGGTACTCTAAACATTTCAAAATTCCCTCAAGCAATAATATTTCTACTAATTAGGTAGAAATGGTCTAAAACCATTATAAGAAGGTAGTACAGGTCAAATGAATCTCCACATGATTAGTTAAACCAACCTTGTCAAACAACACATTATTTTAGGACTTTTTAGGATTGGCCAGTCCAGGAAGGCATTCAAAGTCAATTTTTAGCCTGTTTATTCCCAACCCAAACCAAATGCACATGTTTATATGCTTCACTTCTGATTTTTTCTGACTTTGGATTCCTTCATGTATTCCAGTACCAGTTTTTCCCTGTGTTCTATTACTTTGGTCCTTGGGTTTGGAAGATATTTCATTACATTTTCCTTTGAAATCCAAATTGATACAAAACATCACAAACAGTTATAAATGCATTGCAATAATTTGTTTATACATAAACAAAAAGCAGGGACCTTAATTAAAAATACATGGGTTTTAATATCAAAATAATAGTCTCACTCACTTCTCCAATAAAGCAGTTTTTTTGTCTAAATACAGTGATGTATAAAAAAGTATTTTAATCAACAGATTTAATATATCTTTGTTTTCCTTTGTCAACATCCAAAGCAGCCTGTTCATAAATATATGAAAAATGCTTATCTATTCCATATTTAATTCTCTATGGCAACCTGAGGTAAGCTAAGAGATCTTAAAAAAAAAAAAAAAAAAAAAACACAAATACTGTGAATATGGTCTCAAATAAGTTTTTAATTAAGACTCTGGTAAACCACTGTTAGACTTATTATCTACTAATATATAACGAAATGTAAAACTATACTTTATTACTTCTAAAATGGGTCACACAAAATAATGGCAAGATCTAAAGAAGTTTGCCCTCTTCCGACATTTCAAAATATACTGGACACAACTAGGACACTTTCAATGTTTTTTTTGCCAAAACAAAAAAAGCTATTAGATAAAAACAAAAAAACAACTACAAAAAAAGAAAACAAAACACATGAACAGGTTTGGAAAAAGAAAAACTTATACCATCCGGTTGGTGAAAAAAATTATTATCTTGCTCAGCATGTTTCAAAGGTCAGCATCAGTGACACTAGTGTCTTTTGTTTGAAAGTTTTTTTTCTCTAAGTAACGAAAAGTAATAGAAGAAGCAATGAGTAAGAAATGGTCAGAAATATGCTTTGAGGCAGAAAAGTAAATATTGAATCAGAATCAGAACAGGCTTTATTTTATGAAGACTCCAATTAAAATATATATGTATTTCTTTTATTTTCTATAGCTTATGTAACAGTTGCAAACAATTTGTCTGTTTGGTAGAGTCAACTATCCTGCTATCAGTAATTAAAATTTCTATGAAAAAGGATTAATTCTCCCCCTGAAAGATCCTTGGGTAGGTGGTCTCTATAGGACAGGAGTTCAGCTGGGCTGCTGATGTTCCAAGTTGGAGATAGTGGTAAATAGGCAACACATTGCACGAGCAAAGGTTTAGGCACCTCCAAATTGCTGCAAAAGAAGATTCATGGATTACTTACATATGTATGAATGTGTCAAAGAAAGACTGTACATAGATAATTTAACACAATATCGCTGTTTGTCCTCTGAAATCTAAGTAGGGCAAAAGGTTTTCAAACTAAAATTAAACCAACTCCCTGTGTGAAATAAATTTACAACCATTATGTTCTCTTTACGCTTCTCAGGAAGATGCGATAGGTTTTTCTTAACTCCGATTAATTTCTTTCACCATAAAATCTCTATTTATTCCCTCTAATTATCCCAATGTATAATGACCCACTTGGGAGCATGGGAAATGGATTGTATTCAGGAAATAATCTTTTGATACTATATGACTCATGTTGTTGCCTTTTGTTCTGAATTGGTTGTCTAGTTAATTTCCTTCCTTTAGCGCTCTCTCAGAGTTCAAAATCCTGGCAATTCCAGGATACAAACCTATTAGTGGCTATCTACCATGACCAACAGAGGGTCTGAGAAGTAAAAAAAAACAAAAAAAACAAACAAACAAGCAAAATTAAAGAATATCTTATCCTTGAGTAATGTTAATTTAAGTAAGGGTTTCTCTACCTTTCCATAGGGGCTCAGGAGATAAATATAAAAATGCAAAATAGATTGTATTAGCCAGTGTTCAAATCCAGACCTAGAAAAACTAGGTAAATTGCAAAGCTGTTCATCAAGTCATTTGATCTACGTCTCATTTAATTCCAAGATAAGTCTGAAGTCTCTAATGCCTGAAAGAATGTGTCTTATTAAATCATCTATGCAGCTTCAACTCTGAGTCACTGCTAACTGGGATTCCAAGCATTGGCTTGAGCTCTGGCCTAATTTGCCACATGAACATTAAATGATTTTCTTAAAATCTTCTAATTTCACAACAGGCATATGATCATTTAAAAAACCTGCTAAAACACTGTAGCTGATGAAATTTTATACAGTTGGCACAGAATTTTTAAATTAAAAATACATTTAAAAAATGTGCAATGTGCAATTTATACCAGTGATTATACATAGTAGGTAGTAAGCTAACATCTGTGTACTTTTGTCTTCATATTCTCCAGCGTTTTACTATATTTTGCACATGTCAAGGAATGTGTTAGAAATGGACCCAAATGCAGAGAAGGAGGCAGAAGTTGATGTAGGGTGAGTGAACGGATGAACTGGGTATACATACAGGGAGGGTGAGTAGTGGAACAAAGGGAATCTGATTGTGAAGCAGTTGCAGCTGTGTGTGATAATAGATGAAGGCTGGGGGGGTCAAGACAGTATTAAAGAGAATAAATGAAAACAGAACTACTAACATCTCTAACATAGAAAAACAGTTAACAAGATAAGACTAACTAAATTCAAGTAAAAACAACTAATCACAACAAGGACATACGACTGTAAAAAAGTAAAACCCTTAACACAAAGGAATCCAAAAACAGATCATGACACTAAAAGAATTGAACATAATGAATGTGGCAGAGTGGTGTAAGCCTATAAATGAGGTACATTCACAATCTTTGGTACGTAACAGTGAGAGTCGCAGCAATAGTTCCTTCAACGGCTTGGTCTTGAAAGTGCTTTGGAGTTGTCACACTTGAAAAAACACTATACAAATAGGCAGGCCTTTCCTGATTTTAGACTCATCCTAAAATTTCCCCCCAAAAGCAAAACATCCCTATTTTTTTGTGTGTAGTGTATGAACATCAACATATAAACCTTGTTACTACAAAGGTATTTCTGTCTGTGTTGCTTGCCATTTAACTGAATTCACAGTTCAAATCCTCATCTAGAGGTTACGTCATTAGTGTTTTTCAGTTTTAGTTAACTTTTATATCACTATTTATAATTCTTATGTTTTAGGCTTAGTAACGGTCTAAACATGCCCCTTCAACTTAACAAAAAGCATTTCAGTCTTGAGTTCTACAGACAGAGTCCAACAGCCAAGGTAAAGAGGAAGCTGACTAAGTTGTTTTACTTTTTGTTTAACATTGTAGACATTCCAGATGTTCAACATTTCACACAAACTGTGTGTGGGAGAGAAAGTCTCAATGCAGATAAGTTATTTAAATGATGCAACAGCAAGCAACAAAGCCATTACTCTTGTTAAAGTTTTTAAAAGCTTGAAGAATTTTTTTTTTTTTGCAACTGTAATTTTTCTGGCCATTTTCTAAATAAATTTAGACAGAAGGAGAAACAAATCTTTAAATCTAACAGCTTTGAGAAAAAACCTATGCCATTTCTAAGGCTTGAACTTTCCCAGACCCACAATGAAGGCACTAATAATTCAAGAACACAGTGGTCACTTGATACAGGCGTTCTCCATCACACTGGGAGATAAGTCCCTCTTTGACCTGAGGGTTGCCAGTTTGTTTTCAGCACAGATGTTTATGACAACTTAAATAGCTACGTAGTTATGGCGTTCCATGTATTCTTTTGCTGCACGAGGAACACAAACAGATGGGGAAATAAAGACTGACATAACACCTAAGTGAGAACTGGTACGAGGGGTAACATTTTGAAGTTCTGGTATCTTTCTATATCAGCCAACTTAAAGCACTGGTCACAGACGGTCACAAGAATCTGTTAATTTATACAGCGCCACTTTACAACACATGTTGCCTCAAGGCACTTTACAAGAAAATCAATTCAAACCATATATTCATCATAAACCAATCATTAAAAAAAAAGTTTCAAATCTAAGGAAACCCGGCCATTGTTCTGTAGCATTCACTCCTCCAGAATCAGTGCATCGAAATTATTGCTTGTGTTGTCGTTGACTTTACAGCAATCCCTCATACTGAGCCTGCATGTAGCGACAGTGGAGAGGAAAAACTCATTTTAACAGGAAGAAACTTCCAGCAGAACCTGGCTCAGAACGAGCAGTTTTCACAACCAACTGGGGGTTTGAAGAGAAAGACGTTGATATCCTCCTCCAAGAAGCTTACTCAGTAAACAGAATGCCAGACCAGGTGTAGTTTCTATGGGAAGAACACTAAGAGAAAACAAAAGGTTAACAAGGTGGAAATAACAGCAACTAAAGGAGATTGGACAATTGAAGAAAGTAGCAGAGTGAGAAGTGGTCAGCTTAACCTAAGACATAACTCTATAATTAACTTAAATAACCTAACCCTGTAGAATGAGACATGAAGAAGGTAGGGGAAAGGAGAACCGTCTGTCTAGACTGAGTTTTTTCCCCGACTGGATTAGGGTATCTTCTTTACCTCTTCCTAACTATAAACTTTATCAAGGAGGAAGGTTTTAAGCCTAGCTTTGAAACAAGACAGGGTGTCTGCCTCACGGACTAAAGCTGGAAGCTGGTTCCACAGGAGAGGAGCCTGATGACTAAAAGATCTGCCTCCTATTCTACTTTTACAGATTTAAGGAATCACCAGTAAACCTGCAGTCTGAGAGCGAAGTGCTCTGTTAGGGACGTAAGGAGTAATCAGACCTCTGATGTACGATGGAGCTTGATTATTGAGGGCCTAATTGTGAGAAGGAGAATCTTACAATCTATTCTGAATTTTACAGGGAGCCAATGAAGGGAAGATAAATTAGGGGAGATATGATCGCTCTTTTTAAGTTAAGTTAACTCTTGCTGCAGTGTTTTGATTCAACCGAACACTTTTAAATGTGTCTTGCAAACTTTCTGCTAGTAAAGAGTTAGAGTACTCCAGCCTTCAGATTACAAATGCATGGACTAGTTTTTCAGCATCAGTCCTTGAGAGAACATTTCTAATTTTGGCAATATTCCTAACGTGAAAGAAGGAAATCTTAGAGACCTGTGTTATATGGGATTTAAAACACATACCTTGATAAAAAACAACAACACCTAAGATCCATACATTGTTACCCAGAGGACACTTTGATGCCATCCAATTTACGTTTAAAGTCATCTACATCTTTATGTTTTCAAGACATGCCTGTGATCAACCTAATCTAACTGATTGGACAAAGAAACAAAACATCTAAATCACTTCAGGCCTTATTTCTTTTAGTAAATGTTTAAGAAATTAGAAGTTATTCCTTATCTGTCAAATTAAATTGCCACCACACTTCCCTCACAAATGTCAGTGTTCATGATCTGACAATTACAAGAAGGCCAGACAAAAACTGTGGCAGTGGACTAAAGTAGTTTTTTAAAACTGTTGTTTCTGCCAAGGGAGGACCTCTTGCTTTCATCGACAGCTGGGCTCGGGGAAACCCCACCCCTGGGAATAAATTCCATTCTTACACACTGAAACACTTAGATCTGCGTTAGCGTCAGCACATAGCTTGTGGGATTCTTTCTTTTCTTCCCCCACACCATAGCTGGAAATTTGATCAGGCTTGCGTTACTTATCCGCATAATAAAAGTTGAGTCATTTTCTGTGTAGAGTCCTGTAGAAGACAAAAAGGTATAGACTGTGGAGTCAGTCAAAGAACTCTGTTGGACAAGGATCTTTACACTCTGCTGTAAAGAAAGGGTTTATGATATCGAGTAATTCTGCTTTATATGTTCAAGCAAACACACCAGCACAGACGTTATTGATTAGCTACAATGCAAAACAAAACTACAGCTTAAAAATGTTCACATGTGGTACTAAGGTCAAAAGGCTCAAAATCCACTATAGCTTAGTAATCTACTTAGACAAGTGTTCTTGGTGTAACATATACAGCTTTATTAGATGCAACTTGCTAGTAGCAGGTGAATCCCATTTTACCTTCAGAACTGACCGAGTTATTCTTAACATTTATTAATTAAAAGTAGGAAAAACATTCCTCAGATATTTTAGTACAACTAACATGATAGATTCTTGGAGTGGCTACAGATTTCTTGCCTGCAAAGTCATGTTGAGCAGATTCCCCACTTGTGGCATATCTTAACAAGGCTTTATTGAATGGAGACTGGCTACTGGAACAGAAAACTACTCAAGTAAACAAAAAAATCATCTTGATATTGAGTTTATTAATACGATTTATTCTAATTTAAGCACCAATGAAAAGATAGGTACACCGTGGTCATAAAGGGATGGACCTAATACTTAACCTGTACTTACGGTTTTCTAGTGTGGCTAGAAAATATCATCCTACCACTGGTTGTGACAATCCTAGTATACAGTTGCATTGCAAGAACAATGCCAGAATCAGATTGGCTTAAAACCCTTTTTTTTCCCTTTCCAATCCTCAATTTTATAGCTTGTTTATTTTAAACAAAATTCACAACACAAGACAAAGAAATAAAAAGGTAGGAAAATACAAGTCAACAGAGGTTTCACACTATGTACGGTATACCCTCTCAATATTATGTTTGAAATCTAGATGTCTGCCTAATTTCTAGGCTGCATTGGTGAAATGCCTAGTTTTTGCATCGTGATTAGCCAACTCCATGTTTGAATTACTATTTACATGACCCCAGCGCAAGATCACTTTGCCCACACAGTAGTAAAATGAAAGCATTTTTTTTTTTTTTCATTTCACGGTTGTCTGCAGGAAATGGGAGATTGTCCACCAAACCTTTTATCTGGCTTTTTATTCTCATGATAAAAAGTTCGAAAAGGTTTAGATCTCATCTTTAACATATCTCTGCCAGACTCAAAGTCAGTTATATCCAGTTCAATTCCATCCTCGTTCCGAAACAGTGCAGGCAAGTTTTGATCCATTATGCAATCTGGTAAAGACTTCCTTTCTAAGAAAGCTCAAATTATTTTGTTTATTCTCGGAATTGCTGCAATGCCTCCTGAACGTGAAACAATGGACAGTCAAATGCATGGATTCATTAACTTTGCATCAAACCATGCTACTGAGCAAACATGTGATGGAAGCAACAAGAGAAAAAGCTTTTTAAACATTAAGAAATCTCCTTTAGGAAAAGGCTTAGAGCACACATCTACCGTAACAAAATGGGAGTTTTAGATGACAAAAAGGCAGAGGATCATTACACTATTTTAAAGTGACCTTTGAGCTTTAAAGAGGTAAGAGGTGATATAATAGAAAATCAGGTGTGAGTGTGTAATCAGATGTCAGTAAATAGGGTATGTTTTTATGAATTACTCTTACTTTAGATTTATGCAAAACACTAAGGATAAACCTTTGTAATGAATAGTTTGGCCTCTCAATTATTCAACAGTCACTCAAGTTGCTCCCTTTTCCCCCCTTTAAACTGCAGGTTCCCCACAACAAAAGGTAGCTTGTTTTAGAAGGTGTTGAACAGGACTTTACTCAGTGACCAAGGATCCATTCTTTTTTTTCTCTTTTATTTTGAAAGTTGTCAAGGCCACTCTAAGTGAAACACCTTGAATACAAACAAGAAATATACAAAAAGGTTAAAAAAAACAACAATATCCCAAAATTGACCAACCGAAATTAAATACCTTTTAGTAAATAAAAGTATTTTATTTACATTATTTAAATTTCAACATGCAAAATTAAACAGTCACTTTTTACTTTTTCTTAAATACATTCCAATACATTTACATTTAGCAAATTACTTTAAATTTCAATACCTTTTAAAACACATCTTAATTGAACTTCAATAATTATCTCAATTGCATAATGTATCAATACTAATATTACATTTTCAGTTTGAGTATACACTAATTTCTTCATATATTATTCCACACACCAAATGCATTGCATAGCTCACTGGCTCGTTCTCAGTGTTTCCCACAATATCTTCCACATTGCTTGTTCCTGCTCTGCATCAGACTCATCAACTGATCATGACCACCTGGAACAGTCTTCAGCCTTCTGGCTTGGGATAGACACACCCAGACCTACACTCAGCTAGAGGGAAGGCCAGGGCCTAAAGCTCGGCTCTTCTTCTTCTACATACAATTTATTGGCAGTTGGCAAGCAAACTTTCGGTAGTGTGGGTCAAAATGCCTTTGGTTATTGCTGTCTATTTTATATGATTATTTTCCTTAATTATGTCGTCATGTATTTTGCGTTTTCGCTGCTTCTTCCCTGAACCTTCATAAATAAACAAAAAAAAGAAAAGGAAAAAAAAATCCATAATAATATCGTGTCTATTAACTATCTATTGTTTTTTCTAAAAATCTAACTAAAATCTGACAACTTTTGCTTCCTGTATCTTTTTGTAACAAGTGTATTATGTTAAATGTTTCTTTGTTTCTTGTAAACTTCTCAATCATGTATTTTCTCTGTTGCTCATATTTTTTACATATTAAAATTATATGTTCTATTGTTTGTGCTACTCCACAATAATTACAATTTCCAGTTTCATGTTTCTTTACTTTAAATAGTGAGCTGTTAATTCCAGTGTGTCCCAATCTCATTCTTGTTATTAATCTTTCTTCATTTTTATTTCTCCTTGTTTCTCTCATTTCTCCCACTGACTTTTGAATATTATAAAACCATCTTCCTTTTTTTCTTCATTCCATTCCTTCTGCCACCTTTCCTTTAGTTTTTGTTGTTTTGATTTGTCAAGTTGTTGCTCTTTTCGCTGCCCTGTCTGCTGCTTCATGTCCCTCCACCCGATGTGTGCTGGTACCCAAATGAATGTAATTTCTAACCCCATATTCTTTATTCTAAATAATATTTGTTGTATCTCTAATAATATGTCTGGCCTGCTTTCTGAATGACTATTCTGTAAACTTATCAGTGCTGAGTTTGAATCTGAACAGACTATTGTTTTCAATTGTTTTACATCTTCTACCCACTGTACTACTAATAGTAATGATAACAATTCACCGATGTGTACTGATAATCCATTTGTGATTCTTTTTGCTTGTTTTATGCAAAACTCTGGTATGATTATTGCTATTCCTATTATTCCTGTCGGATCTTTTGATGCATCTGTACAAATCTGTACATAATTATATTATTTATCTATGTATTCCTGAACTTTGTATGAATTACTAGTTCTGTTCTTTTCAATTCTAGTGATATTTCTCCCATTTCCACTTTAAGTGCTGCTATTGGTGTGGTTCTTATTTCTCCAGTAAATATTCTAAGTGCTTGATGTTGAATATTATCCAGTTTTTGTAGATGAATTTTTGCTGCTGATGCATATAATATACTGCCATAATCTATATTTGATCGTATCATATCATATCATATTATATCATTTTATCTGCTCCCCATTCATTTCCTGCCAAACATCTCATTATATTTAGGATTTTGTTACATTTATCAACTTTTTTCTGGATGTGGATATTCCCTTTTATTTTTTTATCAAACCATATTCCTAAACATTTTATATTGTTTACTTACTCTATTTCTTGCTGATACTTTTTTAACTGTTTTAGTTCTATAATTCTTTTTTGAGTAAATACCATTGCTTTAGTTTTTCCAACTGACAAATTAAACCCCCATTCATATGCCCATTTCTCTATATTATTTATAACATTTTGTATATTCTTTATAATAAATTCCACATTTTTCCCTCTTTTACAGATTGGGCCATCATCTGCAAAAATTGAGCAACCCATTTCCTTCTCACGCTCATCAAAAACATAATTAATCATCACAGGAAATAATAATGGACTAATTATACTTCATTGTGGTGTTCCATTTTCAACCTCATATTTTTTTGAATATTCTTTTCCTATCTTAACTTGTATCTTTCTTTTTGACACAAAGTTTGGAATCCACCTAAATGTATTTCCTGTAATGCCTAGTTTTTTATTTTAATTAATAATCCTTCAACCCATAACATATCATACGCCTTTTCAATATCAAAGAATACTGCTACGACATTTTCTTTATTTATCTGTGCCTTTTTAATTTCGTTTTCCAGACATAAGGTTGCATCATATGTATTTCGTCCTTTTCTGAATCCACTTTGAAATCTTGATATATGATGATTATTATTTAAATAATATATTAATCTGTCATTGATCATTTTTTCCATTATCTTACACATATTTGATGTTAACCATATGGGTCTATAATTTCCTGGTTTACAATTATCTTTTCCTGGTTTTGCTGTTGGTATTATTACTGACTCTATCCAGTTCTGTGGCACCTCTCTTTCTTCCCAGGTTTTATTGTACAGCTCTAACATGATTTCTTTTGATTGTTTGCTGAGATGATCTATCATTAGATACCAGATCTTTTCCTGGTGCTGTTTTCTTTGTTTTTCTGAGAGCTCTGATTAATTCTTCTATATTGAATATAGTAAATTATCATTTTCTTTACTTTTTTCTTGTAAATATTTATATTTTAGTTTTGTTACTTCCCTCCCTTTTTTCACTAATATTGTTGTAGCTATGTATTTTACTAAAGGTTTCAGCTAATATTTCCGCTTTATCTTTATCTTGAATTTTGGGTCCTTCATCACTATTTAATATTGGATACCCATACCCTTTTTTTATTCCATTCATATTTTTTATCATTCCATATTTTTTCAATTTTTGTCTCTTTTCCTATTGTATTAAAAAAATTCTCCAATTAATTGTCCTTCTTACTGTTGCTTGCTTTCTTTTGTAATCAATGAAATTCTGGTAAAAGGGTTCTTTTTAAGTACTTTAAATGGTTTATTTCTTGATTTTATAATTTAATTACACTCATTGTTCCCCCATGGCACCTTATTTCTTTGGTGTCTTCATCCTCTTCTTTTTAACCAATTGTTCTGTAGCCTCTAGTATAATATCACATATATTTAAATGTATAATGTTTACATCTGCCTGCATATTTACCTTTTGTAATTTTTTGATCACTAATATATCTAAATTTATTCCAATCTGCTTTATTAAAGTTCCATGACTTGGATCCTTCTACTATGTTACTGTCTGGTTTTATTCCTGTTTTAATTTTAATTGGGTAATGATCGCTACCATTAGTTGTATTTTTGTCAATATCCCATTCACAACTATGAGGTAATGAGTTTGAAACTAGATCTACGACTGATTCTGTTCCTGTTCTTATATTGATTCTAGTTCATTAATACAAACTAAGTTTTTAATTTCCATAATTTCTTGAATTTCCTGACCATTTTTATCATTACTTTTGCCCCACAATGTACCATTAGAATTAAAATCCCAACACCATATTATCTTTCCTTCTAAATAACCCATTAATTCATTCATTGACTCTAGAGATATATTTTTTAATGGATTATAAAAATGTATTATCTTATATTTTTCATATTTTCCCCATATTTCAATAACTATATATTCTAAATGTATTCCTTTCCCTAATATTTGATATTGTATTCCTTGTTTTATAAATATTACACACCCTCTGTCATGATCCGTGTTTTTGGTTTGGTTCAGTTCAGTATTATTTTGCTGTTGTTATCATTATTTATATTTAGTTATTGTTTTGTTTAGGTTATTTTCTAGTTTGGTTGAGTCTTTGTTTTCTCCCTCTCTGTCTGCTCTCTCTTTCTCCCTGTGTGTGTGTGATATGTGTTTTTTGTTCCCTGTTAGTTTGCTGTTTAATTTGTTGTAGTTGCTGTGTTTTACTTTATCATTAGTTATTGGTTTGTTTATTTCGATTGTTTTATTTATTCACAATTGTAGTTCCCGCGTCTCGCTTCGGTTCTCTGTTTTGTTTACGTTTATAGTCCCGCTTCAGTTCTCTGTTTTGTTTACGTTTATAGTCCCGCTTCCGTTCTGTTTGTTTACGTTCCGCGTTGCTCCGTTTCCGCTTTGCCCTAGCTCGTGTTTATGTTCATTATTCTTCCCCCAAAATAAATTATTTATTCTCTCAATTCAACCTCTGCTCGAGTCATTGATCAAAACCTGACACCCTCCTCAATTTCCCTCTGGTCTATCACTTCTTATGCTATCATACCCTTTAATAACAAAGTCTAATGTTGATTTTAACCATGTTTCTTGAATACATATTATATCTGTTTTTTTCTACTAATTTATCTACATATCTCTTAAATTCTTGTCCATTTGCTATAAGGCTTTTTTTATTCCATTGTAATATTAACATGTAGGTTTATCATCTGCTGTTTCTGCTCTCCCATCTATTTCCAGCCCTTTGTATATATTTTCCCAAGAAATTTCTTTAAATCCCAAAAATCTTTCTGCTCCACTTGCAATTATTTCAATCTTCTCTGTTCTGTGTTTAGCTTGATCTGCTCAGTTGATGACATATGCTATGAATAAAACGAGTTTCTCTACAGAAACCATTATGTTTTCCTCTGTTTGCCTTCTGGTTTGTTGTGGAATTTGTTTCTTTGTCTGACCTGATTCCATTTTTCTTTGACCATTAACACTCTTAACTGCTTCTCGATAAGTTATATTTTTAGACATTTTGACTTGTTGAACTTTTACAGCCTTCTTCCTCACCGCACATTTCCCAGAGTTAGCTCTATGCTTTCCTCCACAGTTGCAACATCTTTCCTCTGCATATTCTCTACATTCTTCTATCCTATGTTCCTCTCCACATTTAGCACATCTCTGCTTGCCCTTACACACTGCCGCCATATGTCCATATTTCTGACACTTGTAGCATCTTATTGGTGGTGGAATGAATGGTCTGACTGGAAAGCTCATGAATCCTATTTTAATCCTTTCTGGTAATATTTTTTTCTGCAAACTCTATTAAAATGGACATACTTCCCACTCTTTCTCCATTCACCGTTTTCATTAGTCTTTTTAGATTATTTACATTTACCCCTACAATGCCTCGTTTGATTTTATCTAAATCCTCCTCAACTGGTATTCCTGAAATGACTCCTTTAAGTAATCTGTTTTCTCTATCGCAATCTTTTTGGAAATATCTTCTACATGTAGGATTCTATTTTTCTGTTCTTCAGTCTTAACCGTTATTATGGTTTCATCCCTCAACACCTTCACCATTTCCACATCTCGTATTTTCTGTTTTATTTCTCTTTATAATGTTATTGGACGTATTGTTTGTTCATCCTCCTTCCTGAATTTGAGTATTACTTTAACTTCTTCTCTCTCTACTTTCTTACAAACTACTCTTTCTTCATCTGAACTATTTTCCTCCAGCTCTCTTTTACTTCCTTGACTATGTGGTATTCTCCCATCTCCTCGTTTTAGTTCTCCACTTTCTTTACCTCTTCTTTTGCCATTTTGTACTGGTGTCCAATCCTCAAATTCCAATTTATTCTCATTATCTCCTACCTTAGTTGCCATTCTGACCCATTCAAATTCCAGTTTATGCCAACCGTCCTGTCCGTAATCCAAAAATCGTCGTCAAAAAAAGGTTTCCTTGATCAAAAACTGTCAATTCCGTATTTCAAATTTCGTTGGTCTTCCGGGTTCTCTCCCTTCCAGGAGCTCCAAAGAAACTCACTCAGAACTGAAGCTCGGCTCAACAGTCTGTTAATTTGTCTGATGGAAGGCTGTCCATATATCTAACATCCATAGTGTATAGATTCTTGTTTTAGTTTGCAGCAAGTTCAATGCTGTTTTCACAGATCTGGTATGCGGAAACACTTCCAGTAGAATCTCAGACAAAAAAGACTCAATTAAAGGCAGATTAAATGTCATTTTACTGTAAAAAAATCTTTTCTGTCAAAGAAAATATGTATTCACTCTTTCTCAAAAAGCAGTTAGGTTGCATCAGTGTAGAGTTTGTAATTCTAACCAGAGCTAATAACAGAAATCAGCCCACAACTTTTTTCATTTTGGCAGTTAAATTGAAGGATTTTTGATGGATGATGTTCTTTTCTATGTTACGTAATAGACTCTAAACTGTGAAGGAATGCTACAAGTCAACATTTTTAGAAGGTTTTCAGTAGTGTGTGTTTGCGGAATACTTATTTCAGGAAATTAAGTTCTGAATGAATGTGTTTGTTTTCCTGTTTTTTCCCGAAAGAGCGTTGAGGTCTTCAATTTTGCTGGAGTGCAGCCTATGTCCCTGATGAGGTAGGGCAGCATAAGAGGAGTGGCTCTGCAGGCATTCAATGCCTGCCTGTTACCGCTACATAGCACCTGCTTGTACTAATCATCTCCAAAAATCCTTCAAGCCACAACTGCTCCTGTCTGACCATAAAGAGCCCCAGACCCACATCTACATTGTCTGTTTGCCCCAGCAACACCTCCTCAGCCTCCTAACCATCATTTGCATATATGTGATTAATCTCTATAATTAAGGCTTGTTGAGCCGGATGAGCTGTTTGAATCAAATACATCTAAAAAAAAAATAAACAACAAAAAAACACCACTAAAAAGCCTTTTTTCAGGCTGAAGAAAAGTCTACCCATTGCAGAACTCTGGAAACAAACATTTACAGGAAAAAAACCTAAGTCTTTAGGATGTCGGGGATAGACAGACAGGCTTGTGTGGTCTAAGACCGTCTGGTGGATCTTAACTCACAGTATGTATTTTTTTATAATGCAGCCAGTATTGGCTGTGTAGAGGTTGGCAGTTTCTAACTGGCTGTGTAGACAAAGTAGACACAAAAATCAGGAAGCTACTGAGGGCCAAACACATTCAGACTTCTCTGTGAAATCCTTAACCTCAGTGAATGTAGACTCAAATACTGTACTAAACATCCTGTTTATACCTCATCATGGTGCCAGGAATTAAATTGACTCACACAAGTCTGACCATCATAGTTTTTTAAACTAAAATAACAGCTATTTCATGTCATACCCTGTCTGACCCCGTTCTGAACCTGAGGAGACATCTTTGTCAATTGCCACGTCTATCCTATGAAGTCTGCTGCCCCAACTGCTTGCTGCTAACTTTGACCTCCGCACCTTCAATAGAAAACTTAAAACCAGCTGCTTAAAAATGCTTTTAATACTTAAATCTGATCTCTTTGTGTGCCATGTTGCGTTAGCGCTATGCAAGTAAAATGTACTATTATGCCTATGACAATGAATTTAATTAGAACAATCTTATGTATTTAGTTGTGATGCGTATGTGTAGGCCTTAACATAGATAGACACAGCTTAGAATCAGAAAGCTCTCCTAAATGTGTTAATGAAATTAGGATTGTTTTAGTTATTTCAGCTGCAACACCTATTTAGTAAGACTAGGTATGACTAGAATAAATCCAGAAATATAAAGAAACCAAAGCAAGTAACTAAAAAAATAAGCTATGGGTAAAACATTAAACTAGAATAAGGAAGACGTGTTACAAGTTAACAGGAAAAATATATATCTTTATCAGTGACTATTTCCAGAGAGTTCAGGAATCACCTGAACCCTGAACAAGTCCTATGAAATAACATGTCCAGAGGCTTCCTGTTCTGTGAGGCAGTCAAACTAGCAGATAAGAGAATACAGCACAGTGCTCTCAAACACAACTTGTAAAACATGAATAGCATTTCACAACACAGTGAATAATTTTGGGAAAATATAATTTATTTATAATAAAATGTAGGATTTAATTTTTTCTGATTTAGGTCCACACTCACATGAATTTCTGTGATTGGGGAAATATTTAAAATATGGCAGCAATATAAATGTTACTCTCTGGAGTTTAAAGAAAAGGATTAACTGCTTCCTAGGAAAAAGTTTGGATGAAGGAACAAAATTAAAAAGTGTACTAAAGGGTACATCAAATCACCACACCGATCAGTAACCCAACAGCATCTTTTGACCAGCTTTTGTCACCCACTCACTCGATCCTTAGCTGAACTGTTGTTCAAAATACAGGTCAAACTCTGTTGACAAGAAATTGATTATCCTGGTGAATCACTCTTCAGCTGAGCTGAAAACAGACCTTCCCTTCCCTACCATAAACAAGAGAGTTAAGATTACGACCCCTTGAGATAACATTATATGGCATAACACCCCTTTAAACAAAGTTAAATGAAGTCATAACTATGTAAAATTTTTCTACATCTACTTTAAGATATTTTCCTTTGATTTTTAGAGCACTGATAAACTCAGTACTGCTCCAGATAAAACGTCAAAGACATACTTCTCAACATCCTTTTTGAGCACTAAATTAAGCACTAAATATACAGTTACTATAAAAGTACTCCCCCCCTCAAATGTCTTACCCCTTGTATTGTTTTTAAAAATCAGTCATGATTTACAAAATTAAATTAAGGTATGTTACACAAAATATGTGTTTGCATAAATATTTACCCCCTTGAAGTCAGCATTTAGCAGATGCACCTTTGTTAGCAGTCACAGCCCGAAGTGTTTGTTGATGGCTCTCAATTGGTCATGCACGTTTGTACTCCTTCAAAAAGAAAACACAAACACAAAATGTTGAAAATACATGAAGTAAATACCTCTGATCCTCCTTAATGTGATATGTCTTATCAAAATCAGATGAAAATGTTTTTTTGTTGTTGTTGTTGTTTTGGTTTTTGTTGACAATACGGCAAAGGCTTTTCAGCCCAGGAGATTATTAGCTAAGGACAGTCAATTTTTACCCTCATAAAACATTTTGAAAACCTGTAGAATATAATATATTTTTATTGCAGTAGTGTCAGTAATCACAAATGATATTTAAAAAATTGTATTTTGTTTGTAATCTCCAATGAAAAATATGTGCTCCATCAGCCTTATTTGGTACTCCGTTATAATGACATGTGAAGTTATTTTTCGTTAGACATAATCATAATTCTCTTCTAATGGTCCTGAGTGTGTTTGTGTTGTTGGCAGTTGTATTATGAATGAGGGTTATGACGATGCGTGTGAGGGCTAGAACAATGGGAAGGAACCAGGGGCGGCACCAGAAAACTTTGTCTGCAGGTGCTGTGAGTGTGCTCCAACATTGACTGGGGGTGCTCCTAGAAATACACACAGACATCAACAGTAGTGGACATGCAATGTTAATATTGTTTTGAAAGCTATTGTTTACCAATCACTTTTTTCTGTGTTACTTGGTTGTTTGTTTGTTCGAACTATTTTCCAAAATGTATTTATTTTTTAATTGTCTGAAAAAATGGATTGCATTGGAATCAAAGGCCATAGGTTAGCACAACCAGAAAAAAACTATTTAGTCAGGCACCATCAGATGACAAAGGCATTTGAAAAGCACATGAAAAACGAACTTTTATTTTTTAAGCATGTAACAGAACATGCAGAACAAGGCATTGACTTCATGAGACCACCATCTTAAAACACAACTGCAGGACAGTGGGAATACAACCATAACAGTCAAAATATGGTTAAAACCATTTTGCCACCATGAGACATAAAAACATTGAATATTTAAGTGCAGCACTTATGTTATGGGCTTTAAAACACTTGTGTGCCAGTTCTGGAAACCAGACGCAGTAAAAGCATGACAATTGTGTTTATATAATCCAAATGACATAAATAAGCCGATATAATCCAAATGACATAAAGTTAGAACCCAGCTCTGTTGACAGTAGTGAAAGTATTTAGTGGTGATATCCCGATGAACAAATGTCACAAAAAAAGAGAAAATTTAAAATAAATAAAACATCGTTCCTAAAAGTTGCCCACAGGTTCTTAGTCCTGCCTCAGTTTTTTTCTTTATATTCTCCTTTGAAAACATGTAAAAAACATATAAAACTTGGCTAGTATTTACCGATGCGATAGATTAACTTAAATCAACGGGTGGCGACAGTCGGAAACGGCTGGAAAACGCAGATGTTTTTGTTGGCGTGGCCTTTCAGGACCCTTTACCAAACCAAGAAATAAACAATGCTGTTCACCTTAAAGAACTACAAATGCAGAATAGAACCGCTTTCCGTAAGAAATCTATTAGGATCCTATGAATAACTACTTAAAAAGACATTTTATAGTTTCCCGGGGAGTCCACAAGCTGTGCTTGGTGTGCTGTCAGCATCAGTGGGCGTAAGCTCCCTGGGCCACGGCACTAGTTGTCCAGCCCCCAGCATTAAAAACCCGGTGCATGGAGCTGGGACCAGTGCTTGACTCTGTACTGCTGTATTTGAATTCCATGGGGGTGCTGTGGGGATGCTATGCCACCACTAGGGGTGGCATAGCACCCCTAGCAGCCCCCACCCCCTGGTGCCGCATATGGAAGGAACTGATTGCTAAACAGATGCAGCTTTGAGTAATAAGGGGGATTCAAGCTGAGGAAAAGATAGAGAAGTAAAAGCAGATAAATAACTGGTGATCAAAAAGGATAATGACAGAGTATGGCAGAAATAACTAAATAAAGAACAAATAAAATGTAAAGAAAACCATAAACAATGGCTTTACCAAAACAGGAGGAATACCAGAATACAACAAGGAATTAACTAAGACTAATAAGAGAAAATTAATACAAAGAAAACCCAGAACAAATGCATTCCATGGCAGCCTTTCTGTTATATTAATGTAAATAATAATCATATTCATCTGAATTTAGTCATGACAAACAACTTATGTTAGCTCTGATTTACTTACCACTACACTCATTGGTCTCTGATCTCGTCAACATCTAGTGCCCCTCACGTTGCTCTCCAGATACTGCAAAAAGCATGAAAAAGACGAGTAATTTTACTGTGCTTACATAATATATATTTATTTTTTATAAATAAATGACTCACTGTTTTAATAGTGCATAATGTTTAAAGTGACATTGGCTTAATTTTTTGTTAGTTGTAATGTAAATGATATGTTAGACCTAACAGTTATACTTTCCATTAGAGTTGCTTCCGCTGTCATTATGCTAAGTTTTGTTAGGGCCAGGTATTAGCACAGCAAATCAAACAGCTCATAAAAGCAGATCGCTCTGCGCTCACAACTATTTTAAGTTCTTTTGTTGATAAAATAATTTGAAAGCTGAACTCAAGCACCTACGTTTTTATTCTATAACTTCATATGTTAACAATGACAGAACAAAATAATTTGTCATAACTTATTATTTAACATACATTTATGACTGAAGCTGTTTCATTGAACATTAATATTTTTTAAAGGTTATCTGCTGCACTAAATTAAATTTTTTTCTAATTTTACCTAAATAATGTATTAAAAAAACACGTTCGATTGTTACTGTTCAGTGTTAACAGCAGTGAGTGGTCAGACTATACTATTGGAGATGAACAGTCTGTGGACCTCTCTCTAGTTTGCAAGTAGCAGACTTATTTCCGATATCTGTAAATATCTGTTACTGATTTTCCTTAGATGTGGAAAAGGTTCATGAAAACATCAAGCTTTAATCAGTTGGGAGTTTTGGTTTGCTGCATTGTTTATACACATTCTCCACTTAATTCCACTTAGTGTGTGGGTGTAACTGCACAAGACAGATTTTTTCAAACCACAATATCAAACCACCCAGCTGCAAAAGGGCCACAGACATCATAGTTTAACACGGAAAGAATTTCAATAATGAGAAACTTTGCGACAGAAAAATGTTCTCACCCCTCCTGTCTGCTTTCTTGACTTTTTCCTATTGCCAACAATGTTAAGTTATTTGTGCACACCCATATTCCTTGTTTGCAGAAAAGAGCCATTTAGACGGCACTCAGAGCAGCTTGAATATTGAATATTAATATATCTTCTTCTCTCAGAAGTTGTTTTTTTTACCAAAGTTTCACCTCTGTGCATCTCTACAAAGCTGAAAAAGTAGTAATCTTGCTTAATCAAAAGCTAAAAATTAAACAACTGTTAAAAAAGATTACATTTTACATTAAAAAAAAACTCTTTCTTTAAAAGAAAAATTTATTTTATCGCTTACCAGAGATATGTTGTTACCGTCTTTTTGCATAAGCTGTTAATATCAATTGCTCCTCGCTTGGTTGTATCATTTGCAGAACGCCCTCTGTAAGCACATAAGGGAGGAGCTTCGAGCTAAGGATTTTTTTTTTCTGGTCATTTCTAAAAGTTGTATCCTAACATAAAAACAGATCTTTAAGCGTGGAAAAAACTTGCATAGGAGGCTGAGCAGATCATCCATCCATCCGTCCATTTTCTGTACACCCTTGTTCCTATTGAGGTCGGGTGGATCTGCTGGTGTCTATCTCCAGCTTAAAATGGGCAAGAGGCAGGGGTACACCCTGGACAGTTCGCCAGTCCATTGCAGGGCAGCGGAGCAAATCATTTAAATAAATAAAAAAACAACACAAACTCATTAAATGATGCATTTACAGCACGCTTTAGCCTTATTATATAGCCATCATAGCAGATGTACGTATTTAGTTCTGTGTTTGTTCGTTGTTAGAATTTCCTCAGTTATTGTGTCTTTCTGTCCAAAAAGGATAGTTCGCTCCGACCACCGTGGACCCAACAACATTACAGTTAAGAAAAGGTTCCTCTTGCCACTCATCACAGCCGCCTTTAAACCCTTACACAGAGTAACCATATTCACTAAATTTCTCCTAAAGTATGTTTGACCTCAACCATAAAGTAACTCCATCTCTGGTGCATAGTTTCCCATGTATCACCAGACTTAGCAACCCCTTTTTCTGTTCTTTTTCATACGTGTAGTGATTAAAAACCTGTACACAATTGATACCATTTGAATATCTTGAATTCCTTGTAACTCCCCACTTTCACCTATCTTTACCACCAGTCGCTTTTTGAACAGTCTAAACAATTATTCACTGACACTACATGTTAATGTGACAGGAGAATGTGTTTTACACCAAAACAGGCAAAGGTAAATGAGTGTTTACCACCAGTAGCTGATATGTCAGTCAAGAGGAGAACTACCTTTCAACTACACAAAACATGAATCACAGTCAAACATTTAAAGTTTGTCGTCAAACAAGGAAGGTCATGAACACATGGTGTATTGGGAACCTTAATGTTTTTTTAAGCAACAAAAATGCCTCTGTTTTTTGCTTATGCACAGTCCTTGGAATGATGACTAATGTGGAGAGTTTTCAACATGGGGAAAACACTACTTTCCCTGATTGTTTGAAAAAAAAAAACCATTGCACCAACATTAGCCAACAACAGAAGAATACATTTCCAACAAAAGTTATTGTTTCAAGATAGCTTATCACCTCACTGCTGTCACTGACATACAAAAGATCACAAGCCCTCTCAGATCTATCGTCCACCCTCTTAAAATATGTTTTCTTCTGACTGCACACCTTCTGACTGAGTCAAAACCCTTTTGAACTGGCATGTATATTAGCAAAAACATATCACTGTTTTTAATTATTTAGGTTGATAAGTTACTTTTGGTCCTCACACAGTTTAGCCATAACACCACAGTGTTATCCTTATTCTGTTTTTTTGTAAACAATATCTCCAAACATGACCGGCATAGCAGATATACAACAGCATGCTAATATGGCCTGGTCTGATACTTAAACCATTAAAATTAAACACCAGACATTTTAATTAGTAAATTATGACCCAAATGTAAAAATGTAAAAACTAGTTTCCCTGTTTGTTTGAACCCCCCCCCCCCAAACAAAAGTTTACTTTTTAAAGCACATGGTAAGACAGCTTTCACTAACATGTAAGATTAGGAAGGCCTGTGTTGCGTCTGTGAAAAGCAAATAAAAAAAGCTTGCCCATTTTGTAAGGGACCGCACTGCATTTTATTTCATCCCACAATCCCAATTGTTCTGATAACATGGTTTTGGTACCAGATGAAAGAGTTTAACCAAAGGGCTTTTCACGCAAGGACCACTGGCTCCAGTTGCACCAAATAATACCCAGTTGTTTTTTCAGTAATATTGAAGAGATTTGTCGAACTATCTCCTTAGCTATAATTCCTTGTGGTTGATGATCATAATAAGGTATTATGAAAAGTATGTTGTGCATTTATATTTACCTCTTTTAGACCTATATTTAATTTTGCAGTAAATTAAAGATTAAGATTAGATTAACTTTATTTGCCAGGTACATACGGGACATACTAGGAATTTGATTTGGTGTGATTACAGTGAGGCAGCCATTTGCGGCGCCAGGTAGGCAGTAGCACAGGATACCTTGGTGTATTTTGGCATGGGGCGGATTTGAACCCATAACCTTCCAATTGGAAGTCAGGCAACATACCACTTGGTTACACAGCAGGTTCATGCAATAGTTTTAGTTTGATAAAATCTTATAGAGTTCTATGTGCAATAGCTAAAATGAGTAATGTTTTAGTGGTTTGACACTCTTTACAGAATGTCTGAGTAAAATGAATGACACCGCATTTTAAGAACTCTTTAACATTGCTGTCTTATGTTTTGCTGCCCTCTCATGGACTGAAAAAAATCTTTGCTTGACTGGTAAACAAAAAAAAGGAAAAGACAAAAAGTGCAGTTGTGTACACACAGAGGATCCCCAGTTTTTGATACCATAAAATCAGATTTTTCAGAAACACTTTGGAGTAAAACTGCTCAACTTCTACTAAACTGGTAGTGGAAGCAGAACTGTCAAAAATAAGCCAGCAAATGCCTAAATAGCTGACAAAACATTTGATTTGTTTTGCTACTTCAGTTTCTATAATTTTAGTCTCGGTTTACTGTGAAACCAACGTTTATTTTAGCTGCTGCTGTGTTTTGATCATCATTAACCAGTCTCCTCTGACAGTTGACATCAGAAATCTTAGTAAGGCTTCTACTTCTCTATAATATATATATATATATATATATATATATATATATATATATATATATATATATATATATATATATATATATATATATATATTATATGTAATCAAGGTGCTTTCTTTAGTTTAAATGGAGATATAGGTTTTGTTAACTTTCATTTGTTTCAGATTTAATGTTGATGTTCACAGTATACCTTAGAAGTCTATAAAAAACAGTCAGCACTGTTATGAGAAGTATGAATGAAAAACTTTTACTGATACATTCTCAATCACAAATATTAATATGAGAAATAAGGGAGTGTATACCTACAGGGAGATGGAAGGGTCAAATAAGCACAACTGAGGGTTAACATAATTTCTTTAAGGCACGCATGTATGTTAATGATTTCTGATAACAGCCTTAAGATTATGTCATCTTATGTTATCTAGCTTAATCTGAATCATGTAAGCGCATCCTTAGAGAAGTGCAGGTGTACAGACAAAACAATGCCTATCAAAATGTATAAAGTTTGCAGAATTAGCAATGTAAAAATATGAAAGTTTAAATACTTTTCTTTGTTTATCTGAGCCACAGATTTCGTATTTTTAATATGTTACAGATTGATTCAAAATCAAACCAAATTATTAATTTCATTGTATTTTTTTTTTGTTGTCCAAAACCAAAAACTTGCACATATTTTAATTTCACATGCTGGTTATTGAAACAAAAACAAACAACTACTTATCACAGAGACCAAGATGTAGAAATTTTGTAAAACAGGCCAAATATGATTTGTTTTTGCTAATGATTTTAGTTCAAAAATACTCAATCAATCTCCATGTGATGGTACATTTTGCTATACAATACACTATTTCTGTATTAGAGCAAACCTGCAGAAGCCTCTGACTAAGGTTTCTCTGTTGTATAGTAAGGCTCAAATAAAGAGGATGATCTGTTTTTCTAATAATTTTCTGAATTTTATGAAGAATATCCTGCAAAGATGTTCCACAGCAGTCCCCTGAACAGTAGTATGCGTAGTATTACAATGAGTGGCAAAGAGTTTGGTGTCACTTATCAAGTGTAAACGTGTTATTTACGATATAAAAAAATAAAATACAATAATAAAAACACAGGAATGGGTTAATTTTTTTCTTTATTCTGGTCAGTTCTGGACATGTAGAGCGCCAGTGCCACAGCGGCGGAAGGATACACCGTTTTGGTTTTAAACAAGGCGAAGCACAACGCCCCGGCGTCGCTGGATCCAGGTTTCCGGGCAACACTAGAGTAAAGGCTTCACGGATATCCCGAATCAAACACATTTTTAGCACATCTTTATTGGTTTGTTTATTAGCGAAACCACTCATTAACGCAGCATAAACCAATTAACGCAAACAAA
The DNA here is from genome assembly GCA_032876305.1 of Orestias chungarensis. Taxonomy (NCBI): domain Eukaryota; kingdom Metazoa; phylum Chordata; class Actinopteri; order Cyprinodontiformes; family Cyprinodontidae; genus Orestias; species Orestias chungarensis. Next base: position 4,049,738 of record JAVLVB010000580.1, on the reverse strand, counting down.
ACACTTGCCACCTTCAAAGAAAACCACCCTTACCAATGGTGAGTATAAAGCTAACGCTTAGCTTTTTAGCTAGGCTTCGCTGGCGTCTCACTACCACGGCTAAAGCTGCTGCATTCATTCGCATGTTTACGTGAATATGTACTAATTATATATCTCATGTATTTACACAAAAAATCTATCTAATTCATAGTTTTCCCTAGTAATCCTACAGGAATCCTACACAGCAGGTTTATCTGCAGACGCGTCTCATTCTTCTCTAGTTCCCTTATGTTTAAACCCAAATCAGACAGGTTATTTTAATTTGTGGACTCTAGGCGTGATAGCGTTTTATTTATGTGATGCCAAGCATTTTTTTTTGTTGCTGATTTATGTTGTAAAAGGTGTGGAGCGTGTTTGTTTTCTTTCATCCGTCAGTGGGCGTGGTTGCAGCGGCGTTGCTGTGTAACAATAGTCGAAATCTATATAAACAGGTTATCAGTCTAACAGGAAAGCCGGGTTAGACCGCATGCAAGCAACCATTTAAGAACGATTACATTTTACGTTGGGCTATCACTGCAGCACTTCTTGCAGGCACACCAGCAGGGAGGTTTTGATGTACTGTGACATGCGCAACAAGCAGATGGTGGTGGAGCCTCATGATATCCGAGGACTGCAATTACAAAACGGTGCCTCTTGCATGGAGTAGTCGGCTGCACACGTTCAGCCACAGTTTCCAGCTGTGTGTACATGTTCGTGCAGCACCACTATGTCACCACTCTCCGCGGTTAGGTATTGCGCCATAACGTTGAACCGCATTCTGCTGAATGATCCTCTTCGCAACCCCTCCTCTTCCTCTTCCTTCCCTTCCCCCGCATTGAACCAAAAGATGCTCTGTGCAGCAGCTTCTGTGCATCCAGCCAAAACTGGGAGCTAACCATTTTAAAACGGCCCAGTTGTTAAACTCGAATATCACCCCTGAGTCTTTTCAGTCCTTTTATGCTTCGCTTTTTTGACGTTCTCCAGCTTGGACGGCCTCTTTTGTTGTCCATGCAAAGTAACAAGCATGTCAATTTTACCATTGAAGCTTAACAATCTGGGACAGCTAGTGTTTTCCTAAAACTTTATGTCTGGCTACTGATAACTGTGGACAGTTATGAGTAAAGGACAGTAAGATGGCTTTACTTACAGGTATTGCAACAGCTGTATGGAAAAAACAATCTTCAACTCCACATTAATATGCATACATTATATATATATATATATATATATATATATATATATATATATATATATATATATATATATATATATATATATATATATATATATATATATATATATATATATATATATATATACACATATAGTGTGGATACTCTGCAGCCTGTTTTGCTCTCATTCCCTTACCCCCTCCCCCAAATCACCATCTAGCATGGTGACTCATTGATTTTGATTCGAAGAACACATGACATTACCAATACCTCAGGCTCTGGAAATGTTAGCTTTAATCTTTTTTTATTTTATTTTTTTATATATTCTCAAGAGTACTATTGTTAAATTTCCTGACCTGCATTTCAGAGAAAATGTAAAAGAAAAACCTTTTTGTTACTCGCTTATTACGGGGTGTAATGTTAATGCAAAGCTTTCTGCCAACACACTGCAACAAACTCATCTTAATCACGGAAGTAGTGGTGCATAATGCAGACTGTGAGAATATAGTTTATTGAAGCTTTCAGTCTTCCTCAGGCTGCATAAATTTTCAAAGCCACAAGCAGGGACAACAAAAGATCCATCCCTTAGTTTGTTTTTTCCTGTTTTTGGGTGAATTGAACCTAATATTTGCCCAGTAAAGAATGATACAAACAGATGGTTAGCCGCTGTGAAATTCAGTGTGCTACATAGCCGACCCTGTTCGGGTCTCACTAATTATAGCAGGCATGTGTATTTCGGGCTGTGGAGAATTTATACCCGTCCCTCATCACATTTTCTCAGGTTGAAGTGGGAACATCGGCTGGCTTAGATAGGACTCCTAAGAGTTTACAAGCGGGTGACAATGATGTCTTAGATGATGTTTGGTTTTGTTCTGGTGATCGAAGAAGTGTACCACTTTAGGGGGGAGGTCATTACCTACTCTCACTTTGTAAATGTATTGCTTGACCATCCAGAGTAGAAGCTTTTGCCTTTCAAAGTAGTTAAGAAATATAGACATTTTGTATCTTTTAGTTTTAGCCTAATTCTGTTAAAGTACTTTTAAAAAAAATTAAGCAACTCTTGCTATCCATTTTTTTAAACCACAAATCATCCAATTAGCTCTACACTGGCTATGTTTTATTCCAACAATTATTATGTCGCAATAAAATAAAATAAAAAGAGAAGTGAATTAGATTTCTCCACTTGCTTGTTTAGACTAAACAACCAGGCCACCCATTTGTAGAAATGTGATTTTGTGCGTAATAATTTTTTTGTTTTTACTGAAGAAACTTTTTATTTGTATTTAATGTTATAACTTTTTTGTTCTTTTTTCTGGAATAAAGAGACTGAAAGAGCTGATTTGTTTGTATATATCTTTGGTATTATAAGCACATGGCGTCTGCAAGTCTGCGTTGCACGTTCAGGCTCTGTACACATTAGAGCCTGTTCCTTTTGTTATAGCTACAGACTTCTGACTTGTATTTAAGACTTGCTCTTAATATGAAAGCAGGGTGCTGCGGATGTTTTGTTCATTGTAATTTGTTGTTTATTTTAAATTGAAAGTAGAAAGATAAACACTCTTTCAACTGATTAATATAAAGTGTTGAGTTTTTTGTTTTAAACTTTTGTCACATTTTCTCCATTTTTTCCCCACTAATATATGGATCACCAATAACACTTTCTGCTTTGTTTTTAAATCTTGTATACTAGATTTATTCAGCACATGCTACAGTAAAGAGTAATTTAAATGTAACATTTCTTCGAGTCAGTGTGTGCTTCACGGATTTCTGTTCCTTTTGCTTACAGGCTGATCAGCTGACAGAGGAGCAGATTGCTGGTGAGTGCATACCTCAACCATGTTTGGCTTGTTTTATGTTTAGCAGCTCCTTCATTCATCACCAGATTTGATACACTGGCATCAAAGATTAGAAGAACCAAAGGTCGAATGAATGTCACTAGAAGTATGGGTAAAAATCAGTTCATTACAGTAACATGTTTGTACTCCGAAATATGTGTGTGACTTTTCAGGTATTGGGATTGGAAAGAAAAAACCTAGTAAAAATAGTTAACTCCTATTAGAGCTGAATATTTTAAGCTTTTTAAAAAAAATCAGTTTCTAATGAAGGTCATATATCAGGCAAGTGCCTACGCATGTCACACTAGACTCATTGTTACTGCTTCCCATATTTTTGTTTTGGGCTGTGAAGACTACATGTTGTTCAAACTAAAGTTTAAGGGTAACTGCAAGTCATTCCATCTGTTAATATGCAGAGTTTAAGGAGGCGTTCTCGCTGTTTGACAAGGATGGGGACGGTACGATCACTACTAAGGAGCTTGGCACAGTGATGCGTTCCCTGGGACAGAACCCTACTGAAGCCGAACTGCAGGACATGATAAACGAGGTTGATGCCGATGGTAATGAAACCAATCAATACTTCTCCATCCCACCATCAATTTAAAACAAACCCCTTCATGTGTAGGACTTGAAACCAGTTCAAGTCAAATTATTTTATTATATTCTATATATTCACATATTAGTATTGTTGCTTCCATCTCATTCCTTAAAAAAATCAACCCATTTATTTAAACTATTAGTAGTATTTAAAAGAGCAAGTTTGTTTTTGTTATGCTGCTTTTCATTTACTTATCCTGAGGACCAAATCAGTCCAACTTGACTAACATTTTTTTTGTTTGACATTGTAGGTAATGGAACAATTGACTTTCCTGAGTTCCTGACTATGATGGCCAGGAAAATGAAAGACACAGACAGTGAGGAGGAGATCAGAGAAGCCTTCAGGGTTTTTGACAAGGTATAACACTGAATCATCTTGCCCTGCCTAGCAATACTGGAAAATCCTTGGATCTTGATGCAATTATGATATAAAAGGGAAAAAAAATAAAGTTATTACTGAGTAACTTAATGTTGGGAGATTAAATATGGGTTTAAAAAAAAATAATTCAATGTCTCTGTCCTGGGGTTTTGTCGTTTCCTAAAAAAATACGTTTTAGTTTTTTATATTGATGTAATTGTAAAAGAAATGTTTATAAGCCACGACAAAATCACATCTCACAGTTTTACATTTTTTTTTAGTGGGATCAAAAGTAGCTCAAACTATAAGGTTCTAGATATAAACCAGGCTCAGTCTTTGCATTTTTGAACTAGCCCATTGTTACGTCCTTATTATACTAAAGCTAAATTACCAGTGCCATTTCAAACTCTGTATAACAAATGCTGTCCATTAAATGTAATTTAGCTGCAGTTTAGTCTGTAATCAGTTTTATAAACTATGACTAAAACTATGACTAGAACACCCAAAACAATTTCCCTTACTCTTACTGGAGCTTTCGGATCATTTGGAAAGGAAAAATGTAAATACAGTTATACATGCAGCACCATATTTGTTATTCATGGCTTCCTACTTTTTTTACACAGAAGAGACAAACTGCTGAGAAAAGATGGCCAAATATTTAGACACGAAGACAGCTTTAAGGTCACATTGCCCAACTAAGATTTTCTTTTGCTATTTGCAGGACGGTAACGGCTACATCAGTGCGGCGGAGCTAAGGCACGTTATGACCAACCTGGGTGAAAAACTCACGGATGAGGAAGTGGATGAGATGATCCGTGAGGCTGATATCGACGGTGACGGTCAGGTCAACTATGAGGGTGAGTTATCTGTACTACTAACCCCCCAAAACCCTTTGTTATTGCCTTGCTTGACTGTTTATCATATCTAAACCTTTATACATGGAAAAATGTATCTGTTGTCGTCTTCTTCCCTCCAGAGTTCGTCCAGATGATGACCGCCAAGTGAAGAGCGCTGAAATTTCTCTCAATGTTGCTCGTCCCACTAAGATTACCGTTGTTTAAGAAACTAAAAGAGCAGGAACAGTTATCAAATGTAAAACTACCAACCCCACCCCTTCAAAAACCCACCCACCTGTAGGATTTTCAACATGTGCATTTAAAACATCCAAGTAATACTTCTAAGGTATCTGTTTAAGAATAAAACACAGACAGAATAATCCCTAAAGAAGTTAAAGGACCAAGCTTTAAGAGGGCCAGAGTCCTCCAACTTCAGACCAAGAATCTGCTGAGTCCCCCAGCTGCTGACTATTTTAGAGGACAGAGCAACACCGAACGGGTAGAAGGATAGAAATTAATGCTATATTCTGTACAGGGAAGTTTTATTTTATTCTATTTTTTTTCTCTAGATAGTCTTCAACAAAGAAAACTGTCTTGCAGCTGTGTATACCCCTGTAAAAAAACAAAAAACAAATGAATTGAGTACTCTTTATGCATGCACCGTTATTGTGGCCGTCTCTTGTGACAACACAGAGGCTCTGAGCCCATCGGAGGTAGTGGTCGGCCTGCGTACACACCGGAGGTATATACATAAACATATAGCTATATATCCGTAAAATTTGTGTCACTATTGATCATCGCAAGAGCAGTTAGTCGAGATGTAAGGTGTGTATTTGTGCTCGGGCTGAGGTAAGCAGCTTGAGAGAGTTGAGGAGCAGAACGAGAACTTGAAGGGAGGAAAGCTTTTTTCCTGGTGGGCTATATAACATTGATGTGTTTCGGGTTGTTGGCTTTTATATGCGGCCTGCAGCGCAGATCGGAAGCAGTCACACTTTGTGCTGTTTTAGAATAATTATTTTGGAAAAAACATACAAACAAAAAAAAACACACTAATAACAGCAGTTAATACATTTGTTCTGCAAACGGATATGAAAAAAATATCGATTTGATGCTTTTATGTGTTCTCATGTTAATGTATTGACGACAAACTTTGGTTACAAACTATATCTCTATATATTAGTGTGTTGTAAAGTTTGCATTGCCTCTTGTAGTGAAAGATTTGTGATACGTTTCCTCTTCTGTTTTGAAATGTGCCATAATACTCTTTAAATGCATCTCGATCTTGCAAGGCTCGTAGTTTATCAGAGTTATTATTGATCAACCTATAACGATGTAAAACGTCATGCAGCTGCACTTTGGTATCAACCACTTGGATGTTTAAAATGTTCTAAAAGAAGAAAAAAACAAACCAAATGTCTCTGTTGCTGCTGCTATATGATGTGTATCTTTCCTTTGTTGTATTGTTTCGGCGCTTCATTTTGTAGTCCGGTGAGCAAACTCAAGTCGGCTTTATTTAATCCACTGAATTCACATGTTGTGTTTTCACAAATAATACCTGAGATGTGGGGCTGTTGTATTTAATTTGGACTGTTTCCTGGGAACCAGTAGATGGGATTGGGAAAAAATGTTTTGTAGCAAACAACATGCAGATGTGCGTCCGGTTTAGGCTTCAGCTTTTTAAGCTGGTGGCTTCAGAGCGGTTTGGTGAAATATTAGTGGGGGGGGGGGGCAGAAATCAACCAAAGGAAGGCTTTAAATGCAGCTTTGAGGTGTTTGTTGAAACATGTTTGGAATAAAATGTTTAATGGACTAAAAACTGAAGGCGTCTCACAAATGTAAAAATATGATATATTTTCCATAAACCAATAAATTAAGCTTTACTTCACCTGCACCTGTCTAGTTACCTTAAAACCTATCTATCCTTACATGAGAATGTTAGGAAATTTGTAAATGTAGAAACATCACATATGTGTTACCAGTAAAGAAACATTTAGTTTAAAGTTAACATGTAATCTAAAAAAAATTGTATGTTTCTAAAAGTATCTAAAGCATTTCTTAAACCTACGTGTTGGTCAGTGCTAAACTTTTTAACAGGCTAATGGCCCAGTTGTGGCTGCATTGGATGTTGTGATCAAGAAATGTAGGCAAAAAACCAATCCAAATCAGTATGGTCATCATAATAATCCACTGCATCACAGTTTCATGGTTTTCTAATATTGCTTAGCCTTCATTAGGATCAGAGTGCTGTTATCCAAAAATGTGTTTTATGGCTGACATCAGACAGATGACCATATCAGATCGGGTCCCCTTAAAATAAAGTTGAGTTTAACCGAACTGACTAATCAGAGATGAGGGCCGATTAAGCTGAAAATTTAACGCTACATCCGTCTAACAGTTTCTAAAATGGGGAACAATAGAATGCTGTCACAAAAACAATGCATTTACCCTCTCACACTTCTAATACATTTGTGTGCCTTACCTGGGATAGATAAGTCTTGCATAACTTTTTATACCATGCTTGTCAGTTATTATCCATGGAAGCGTAATTATCCCCTAAAAATGTAATATGACCATTTTCTGTCCTTCATGACTTTATAAGTAGATGTAGTTTTATGAATATAATCAAATATTTGCCAGCAGTGGATTGCTTACATTTATATTGAATTGAGCAGAAGTAATCATATGAGATTCATTGGGCCAAAAATGAAGTTTTCTTTTTAAAGTTATGCTAAATGTTAGTGAGACTTCAGCCTTTTGTCTAAATTTTTTATGAAAATAAATTATAATTTTTTTTTTAACCAGAATTGCAATGGTTTTAATTTTATAAACGTTAAATGTTATTTTAAGTTAGACTTAAAATAGGAGGAGAAAGGGAATACATGGTGCCAATTGACAGGAAGTAGCAAAAGTTTGCCCACAATTACAGTTGTAACAATAAGTCAGAAGATTAAAATAACTTGGACTGTAATAATACTAGATGAGGACTGAGCAGTTTGCTCTGCCACCATGCAAGAAAGTTAAAATAAAAAATCTCTAAAGCCCAAATGTTTCAGATTGATACTGCAACAATGAAAAAACTATTTAAGGCACACCTTGTCCAGGAGGGAGATTCATGAAGAAGTCGGGCTTGTTGCCTCTGTGGCTGTGTTATAACAGGACTCTAATCCAGACAGCCTGCGACTGGGTCAGGTCAGGGCAGGTCACAGTAGCCCTTCATCAGAGAAACTCTCACACACAAGCTATTTTGTTATTGGCTCAAGAGATTGTTACAGGAGCCTGCTGTAATCCAGGTCAATAGGGGTCATAACCTCTCCCACAGAATCCTGAGAATCTAACTGCCTGAGCCAATGGTAGGGTGGTTGTATTTTGGATCAGCCGTGTTCGATTGGACGCGAGTCCACTTGCTATTTTTGTGCCTAAGCAGATATATTGAACGAATTAAGAAATTGGATCTAACTTTGCAGGACAAAAACAGAATTACCAGCAGGCATGAGCATCCAGCTCTGGTTGTATAATGGCCAACCGGAGCAAGGAACGACGCAAGCGTCACCGACTTAAGTAATCGAGATAAAAGCAGTGCTTTAAATACCACTGGCTGCTGCTAAAATAGAACTTTCTCAAATTCTAAAGGAAAAGGAAACAGGTGTTTTGGAAAAGCATATTTTAAATTTCTGATCCTAAGAAATCGCAGACAAAACAAATGGTTTTTCTTCATGATGTTTGAGTCATTTAGATGTAATTGAAAATATCCATAATTTTAAAAGCCGCAGCAGGATTTACAACAAGAATATGTACTGGATTAATTTAATGTTCATAGCCTCTCCAGAGGCTCATGGTAAAGTGGGCACTTAAAAGTTTTCCAGTAAATGTTTTGGTTTTATGAGACTTTTATCAAAGCCTTATGTCTGGCTTAGAAACTGTGGTCAACCCCGGATAATTTGAATGGTTTCCCATTATTGTAACTCGCTGGGTTTTCCCTTCAGAGAAAATATTTTATAACTTTTATGAGAACACGAACTGCTCTAAATCAATATTGGGTAACCAGCTGCTACTAGGCGCCGTCTTCAATTAGGCTGATAAATAGATGAGTTTTTTTAGTTTAAAAAGTTAAATGTTTTCACATTCATGGTCCTTTACTGGCAGTCACTCCATAAAACAGGGTGTTTTTTTTATTTTTAAGTTTGTACACTCCAGGAGTTATTCATGTGTGACACAATCTAGATGACAGACTTACGGGGAAACTTTTACTTTGTAAGCTAGCTTGTATAGTATTTGCAGGATTTTAACCAAGTTTGGCAAAAACAAGCCTCACTCACACTACTAATATCATAATACATGAAAACTACAACCAATATAAGCACCTTTGTTCCATCGTATAACTCCCACATTGACTGGGTTCAACGAAAGAGCTTTTATTCACCCAGGGCATGAATACAAATGCACCAGTCGGGCACATTCCATATACATTTTTCTTTTTAATATTTATAAACTTCTCATATGGGTTAGGGTGGTTGTTTATTCTGTTGCCAACAGAAGTGAACTGTGTTTAAAATGTGTAAACAGGAGACAGTACATTTAAAATTCAAGACTCCCAGATTCTTCAAAATTATGATAAATGTAAAGAAAAGGGTTGAACGATGTTTAGGTGTCTCTATGTTATGTAATCAAATTAAAGGTACACTTTATACATAATCTGTCAAATTACTTAAAAATATATGAAAATAAGCCCAATTTCTAGTAAATGTTTAAAACTCCTGCCGGAGTCTATAAAAATTGTACTCATGGGTTATAAAAAAAATCTAATTACTTCAATAAATTTCGGTTCGTTTTGACATAATTTTCTCATTACTCTTAAAATGTGAAATGATCCCAACTCAAACCCCACAGTTGTCAACAGTCTGGTATAGAATATGTGGCTTTAAAACATTAAAGCATGTAAACATAGTGCAGCTATACTACAATCCCATATTGAGCCAATAAATACCTACAGCGTTTTGGATTTTTAAAAGACAGTAAAGGCATAAAACATATATCAGAGAAAACAATCTTTACAAAGAGAAAAACCTATTCGTTTTTTTTTTTTTATCCATAAAAATAAGTATTATTTTTGGCAGATAAAAAACTGGTAAGTAGTCAACAACTGATTGATTTGGTAATCCTACAAAATCAGGTTTCCAAATAGCCGCAAAGAAATTAGAGGTATCATGGTAGAGTTACCACAAGATGGCGCTGTTTTATAAAGCTCAGTTAAATTCACACAACTGTGCTTCAGTGCCGAAAATCTCTTGAAAACAGGAAGTTGATTAGTCAAAGGAAATAATATATATATATATATATATATATATATATATATATATATATATATATATATATATATATATATATATATATATATATATATATATATATATATATATATATATATATATATATATATATATATATATATATATATATATATATATATATATATATATATATATATATATA
>JAVLVB010000580.1:4023411-4034569 GCA_032876305.1 Orestias chungarensis | reverse complement strand
TATATATATATATATATATATATATATATATCAATGCATTGCAAACAACCAAATAAACAGGAGAACTGATGTAGGAGTAGTTTCTGTGTCAGCTGGGTAAATCTCGCTGGCTGTTCAAGATAGCAGCTCAGAAGCAGGTAGGCTGGCAGTTTTGCCCCAGATTGCTGAACACAGGATGTTCTTTCTTTAGATCTGAAACCAGTTTGGAAACAAATAGCAAAAGCAATCAAATGCATGAACATTCACTAGCATAGAATAATAAAAAAGCAAAAAAACCACAAAAAAACTGGGACACCTCCTAAAAAAATAATAATTCACAACTTATCCACAGCAGGCTGCAAGCTTGCCTTTCACAGCCCACGCTTGGTTTGTGTCAAAAAATAGGTTTAAAGGCTTGAGCGAGGGAGGGTGAAGTGCTTTGACATATCTTTCTCACCCATTCTCATCCTTCTCATACGTGACAAGGTTGCTTCAGGCAAATATAAAGCCGACAAATTTATTTTAGATAGACCAGATAGGAGAGGTGAAAGGTAAGATCTGAGGTGTTTATGTGCACGACACTGGTGTTAATATAAAGAATGCAGGCATTTAAAATAACATTTATGTATCAGGTCATCTTCTCAGAAAATCCTCATTTAGCCTGAAGTGCTTTGTTAGCAGGTGGATATATACTTGATACAATTAATACAAACTACACACTATTTTTATTGTTCTGTTGTCACTACGTCATAAGGAATGAGTTTAGTTTAGTATTCAAACGGTTCCTGTATGTAAACAGTTGGAAAAAATATATATTTTATGATCATTTTGTTATAACTTCCAATGTGGCTGTAACTTCCTTGTTATTGTGCATGAAATCACAAAACAGTTTTCACTATACACAAAGTTTCATTAGGCAAAGGTAGCTGTTGCAGACCATGCAATCCAAAAGAAAAAACAAAAAACTCCGTATTGAACCCATTCACCAGACTTTATTTAAATCTGAAATTACTCTCAGTAAATGGATTCCTTAAACAGGTGGTTGCAGGTTGTTAATGGCACCTTAATCCTAGAATTGCCAGCTTTAAGTTTCGTGAGGAATTTCATTCATTTTATCTTAAAGAAAGCTATTTGCTTATCTTAGGAGTCCAAACTTAAAGATTGTTTGATTTTCATTCTTGCTTTATCTTTTGTTGTAGGTTGAACATTAAATGGTGAGCAGGGTAAAGGTTATGAAATGGTTATTCTTATCTTTAAATTCAACTTTTGCAGCTCTAATGAGTGACAAGGCATTGGTTTGTGTCGTGTTGAGTAAACAACATAAATACATTGATCCAGATGATCTAACATGGGATGATAAGATTGCCCACAATTGTTGAACCAGAATCTTTTGAAATGAAAAAATTGCAGCTCATCGGATAAATCTCTAGCTTTTACTTTATAACCAATTGCAGCTTGATATGGTGTGGTCTTCCATGTCTTATTTTCAACCTGACTTAGGCTTCTTCCAATTTCACATTTTTGTCAGGCCCAAACATTCAGAAATATTAAACAAAATTTGTCATTACATACAAAAAAATCAAATGCAAAAAGCTATAACCAAATAATTAAATCGATTAATGCAAAAAAAAAAAAAAGGAGAATATATCCGGTGTTTGTCAGATTTATGTACTGACCCAAATGTGCTCTTGCTGAATGTCACAGAATGCAGGAACCTTCTCCTTCCGAGGTATCTGTGAAAGAGCAGTACCCAGATAGGTGCCAGATCGTGCACCTATAAAGCAGTCCCAGGTCATCACGGTACCACCACTATGCTTTACTGTTAGTGTAATGTCTGTTTTCTGATACACTATGTTGATTTTAAGCCAAATGTATAGAGTCCCACTTCTGATATTATCTGTACACAAAATCTATTCCAAGGAGTTTTGTTAAATGTTTGATTATTATTGTTTTTTCCATGAGATTATGGATTAATGTCCACTTCTGGGCAAGATTACCACTGTTATTTTTTCCAATTTGGACTCTATTTCAATAGTTTTGTAACTTATTCCTTACAGAGAGCTCTCACAATGTAGCTTTTTATTTATTTTGATTTTTCAGATTGACACACAAGTTCTGTTAAAAGAAGAAATCCATTATACATGCCTGTGTGTGGCGTGTAGAGCTGAACTCAGCTTTTCACATAGGGTTGGTTTAGTTTGAATGTATTCCCTTTAGGAAATAATTTTTTCATCATAATATTTTTATGTATGTGTTGTTTTTTTCTATGTCATTTCATGCCTCTTCTCTTCAGGGGGACTCTTTAGATTATTTCCAGTACAATTACACCAAACATTCTCCAGTTATCTGTGGTCCATGTCCACTTGCTTCAGTAACTTTATCTAGTATATAAACTTGTAAAACTTGCAACGTGAAAAATACTGAAATACAAACACATCCCCACATCCAAACTGTTTCCAGGTTTAAAGCAATATCAAAAGATATCATTCCTGAGCTTGTTCCAAAACCTCAGGAGCTCCTGATGTAAATACGAAGCAAAATATGTGATGAACAGGTGAACTTCCGACTCTTCCCACGCTGCTGGAAAGGGTTACTACTATCTTTTCACAATGTGCTGTCCTCTCTAATAGTAACAGAACATTTATGATGTGGTTCCCATATATTTCTGTTTTGGGGGTCAGCAGAAGTAATCTGGGATTCGCTTTTGTTTCTTTGTTAAATTTCCTGGAACTCAAGAGTTCACAGAGCATCATATGTGTAATGGCTTCAGTATTGTTGAAATGATGTGCATCCTTTCTGTTTGTTGTCAGACCACATCTATCAACTAAACATTTAAAGCGTGTACTCAGAAAAGGTCACTTTCACAATGTTTCTCAAGCATGTCAGCAAGTTTTCCAGGCAAATCAACCACATAAAGTTGTAACAATTACTGATTGATATCTAGATTGAAATGATCCTACAAATACTGTCAGAATTCGTTATTTTATTTTTTTAAACCTTGGTATTGGTTAGATGAAATCATTGTTTCCCTACATTGATCATAGAAGCTTTGAAAAGGAGGAAAGAAAGGATGGAGAAAGAGAATAGTGTCCAGTTAGAAGTTAATTTACAGAGAATTCCATAAATATTTATATGCATTGAAATTTAAAATAATTTGTCCCTCAAGATTCAGATTGTTTTTTGTTTGTTTGTTTTGTAATTTTTGTGTAGTTACTCAGACCAAAGTAGTTGTGAACTGGAAAGAAAACATTGCATGGTTATCTTGGTTGTTTTCAACACAACTATAATCAAATGTGTCACTTATGCATATTCAACCCTATATACTCTGATACCATGGAATAAAATCAAATTAGATAAATTCAATCAAATCTCACCTGATTAGTAGATGGAGTTGACCTTTGTTCAGTTTAATCTCAGTATATATCCACCTGCTAACAGGGCATGAATTTTAATAGAGAGCAAAAAAGCATCATGAAGACCGGGCACATGTGTTAGAGTTAACGTTTTGAAGTACTCGAAAACTACTGTGTAGTTTAGATGTCTTATATATCTGTCTACAAGATTCCCACTGGATTATAAAGACCTTGTTTGTGAAATCAATTAAGCTACCAAGACAAAGTTATTTAGCTGATTAAGTGCAGCGAGATTATTAATCAATAATGCAGCCAACAGGGAAATGGTGACAGACGTTCTACAGCTCAGGTGGATAAATATGTGGACAGGAAAGCATTTACTAATGCACTCTATTAATCCATTCTTTATGGCAAAGAAAAGCCATTGTGGAACGCATGTCATGAGAACTTCCATTCTAGGTATACCACAAATCTTGTGGGGTGCACAGCATTTTCATAAGTAAAACCGTTTGGAAGCAGTTTTATGCATTTGTTAAGGAGGGCGTCACAACAAGTTCTTGATCTCTCTTATCTCTTATCTATCATGCACTTAAAGAAATACCTTTCCAAAAAAAAGAAAGAAAAAAAACATGCAAAGGCTGTTAACTGCAACATGCAACTGAAATATAATCTTAGTTATTATCATTTAGTGTTGTTAATAGTGGGCTAAGTACTGTACAGCTGGCCGTTGTTTGATAATGCTGTTTCAGAATGAGTCTCTTTCAAAGTCTCCTTACAAACCGGTATTAACAAGTATGCGATATGACTCTTCTAATTTTACCAGAATAACATTATTAGCCTCTCTCAACATTCACTGAAGCCTCTTAATGTTTTTTAATCTCTAAATCAATTGAACATGATACAGTAAAACTGGTTAGACCTAGTAGAAAATGGATGATGGCGCAATCCTGGCAGAAAACCCCTTTAGTGGCAGCAAATCTTTTGATAGTCGGGTGCAGGCTCCACTTCCTGCAGGACAACAATCCCAAACATACAGTCAGAGCTACAATGGAATGGTTTACAATGGTTTCTCAACTATGGATGGCTTTGTGGTGGTCGACTATTTGAAATCCCACCAAAACGCTTGCGGCTGCTACGTGACAAAATATTACAAAGTTAAAGGAGGAAAAAAAATATTTCTCACAAAGAGACAAAACTATTACAGTTTGTACTATTTGGCATATTTGTTCTGGTGTGGTTTGCTAAAAGTGTCGCGTGCATGTGGGAGATAATTATGCCAGTCAAAACCTGTTTGGACAAAACTAAAACAAGAGGAATTCCTGTAAAAACAACTCCTGTCAGCATAACAAAAAAAATTATAATTTTCAGGCTGTGTTACAGCTTGAATTACATAAAATGAGGTTAGCCGACACAGAGGTGCTTTATTACTTGTGTAGTTTAGATATCTGCACATTGTCAGGTGGATTCCTACGGGATTATAAAGGTGTTGTTTGTGTCTTTGTCAATTTCCACTGTACCATTACATGTTTTAAGGTATTCCTGCAGAATACCTTCCAAGGCTTCAATTAACAAAGTTTTTATGATTTTATTTAAAATCGTTGAGTCTTACATAATACATATTCTCCTCAAAGCAAAGATACAGATTTTTTTTAAACTAATTTAATTTTTACTGTTTGTAATTATTGCTGCATTTACATTTACATTCTGTTATTTCCACAGAAAGTATATCTGCGTTTCCGTGTTTAACTTTCAGTATAAGCTGTTACTACTATTTACTTAAAACTCCGCCTCTGTGTGTTAGTGTTTCATCATATCTATGACCTAAATGGGTCTATTGTCTACATCAATTAGGTGCACTTTCTTTTTTTTGTCCTTGCAATAACAAGTACTCCAGCCTCACTGCTTCTGTTTTTAGGCACAATTTTACACGATTTCCTGTTTTATTCAAGACATTTTTCCATTTATTCCTTAGCATGATCTTAGACGGGCCCATACTTTCATAATCCAGTGATTTTGTTACGACTTAAACTGAGGACACGTACATTTCAACCAGACCCCACAGTGAGGCGTTAAATTATTTATTACTAAATCAGTGGAGCAACAGTAAAATGCAGCAAGATCACAAAAAAGGATAATTGATGAAAACTCTGGCCAAAGTGAAGATTTTAAAAACATCCATATTAGTGTTTTCATGTATACTGTAGATAGGAAAACTGAGTCTGTCTGCAACAAAGAATGCAGCGCTGACTTAAAAAATGTCCCCATTTTTTATTTAGTGGAGAAAATAAATTTTATCAGAGAGGTGTGGATTTTTGTGTTGGTTCAAAAAGGATTTACCTGACTGTTTTTGAGGCCAGCTGCTCCAGGATGAGGAGGTAAACAGGAGGCACCATGTTTAACTCAAAGGGACGTTATGGTGGTTTTGAAAGATTTTGATGGCTGACCTTGGTAATACTTTTGTGCTAGCCTATGCATTTGGCATGTTAAATACAACTTTTAGAAGTGGATTTGTGTGTGTTTGTGTAAATGATTTTTTTGTTTCTAAAAACAATCTTGTGAAAACGACATGGCAGAAATACTCTTATTTTATAAATAACCTGCTATGAATGGATAAGACCTGAATTTAGGTTCCTCTGTAATGGTTAGGCGAGCTGGTAGTTTGGCGAGGACATTGTTGTGGGTCTGAAACCCTATGAGGCGGGACTCATTCACTGCAATAGCTTCAGGTTGTGAAACCCAGGACTTGGGCTATATGACTCGGTCAAGGAGCAGAAACTGTGTCCAGACCAATGCAGAATCGGACAAACACATCCATCGCTCAGGCGAGAATCAGGATTCAGGGCACAGAAGCGAGTTTAGGCTTGTGGAGGCAGATTCAGGCTGACAAATATGAGGGCAAAACCAGAAGCAGCCGTCAATAGGAAAAAACAGGGTAGATGTCCAGAAATCAGAAGTTTGGGAGATATCATAAGGGACAGACCACTGAATAAAAAGTTGGCCACAAGTTGCAGTTCAAAGCCACTTTTTTACATAAAGGAAAGGAGAATTTTAGCTTTCATAATGCTGGTAAGCTGGGTTTGATCGTGCTGGTGATGACTGCAATAACTTGCTCTCGTTTGTTGAGCCCTTTAGGCTGCAGTGCAGCAGGACTCAGGTGGATCAGATGACCTTAAGGTTTTAGCAAAAAAACACACAACAGGCAGACAGATCAAAATCATGACAGTTTTGGCAAAAGTATTGAGCAGCATACAAGAAAGTATGAAAAGGAGACCAAAACAAATTAAAACGAGTTTACTTATAAATGTACCCACTTGAAAAGAACTTATGAAATGATTTACAACTCTGTCAAAACAACTAGTGTTTGTTTGAAATATACATACGTCAAAGGCTGATTTAAAGAAAATTCTGCTTTTTTGCAGTCCATGTTTGTCATCCAGCTAAGAAAAAGATCTTGGACGGCTAAAAGTAAAAACATAGCAAAACAGGGAAAAAGGACTTTCAGAAAAACATGTTACTCACCATTCAACATTAATAGTTTTTAATTAAATTATTTGGTCATAAACATTTTTATTTAATTGACGTAAACAATTCATGGATATAACACAACAGAAACACGAGAAAAAGAAACAAAGGAAGTACTGGAGAAACACTGCGTAATAGACTCACTCACCTGAGAACAAGAGCACTAACCAAGCAAACACCCCCTATAAAACAAACATACATCAAATGTGATCTCTCAGTAAATCCAATCTAGTCACTGCAAGACCTACTCCAATTCTCCACGGATCAATATTCACCTCAAATACTCAGTTTCTAATTAGGAACAAAAGACCTGGTCAGGATCAACCGATACCATTAAATTATGAGTTATGAAGTAATAAATGACGTTTAGACTCCTCCTGAAAATTACCCTTTTACGTCAGTGGATTGTTTCCCCCCCTCCGGCTCTTATTGCTCATGTTCACAGCTGTTTGCCAATGATTTAAGTGACAGATTTCATGGAGATGTATCAAAGCCCAGTTTGTTCTGATGCTTACATAAAAGAAGAAATGATGCACGCCAGACCAAGTGTTTGTACCATGTGATGAGACGGACTAAAATAATGTTCAGTCAGTGTTGGAATCTACTTAAAAGTAACCGTGCGATTGGTGGCAACTCAATATAAGAAGCAAAAGAATCTGACAGGCAGAAATGAGTCCAAACACGATTCATCTCAACTGGGATTTTGGAACCGTTTACGGTGTAGGGGAGGATCAAAGAGATCAATAAATTTTGGAATTCTCATGTTCGCTGCAGTCCTTAAAACTCTGATTAATAGCAGGCCTGTGGCATCTCATATGTTGTGGTCATGGAAATGAAAAAACAAAAGTTGGTCTCTATTTTTCTTTTTTTTATTTATTTATCTTATGTTTCACTTAAAATAAAAGGAAAGAATGCTAGAATTAGGGCCAATATGTTTCCAGTTTTTGTTGTTTTAAGTTTATTCATGCTTTCAGTTCTCTGCCAAAGGCTAAAGTTCAAAACTGTAGAACATGGAATATGAAACTTTAAATCTTTATATAGTTAAAGAAACAGCCTGTACAGCAGTATTGTTTTTATATACTTTGGCACAATAATGTTATGATAGATTTGTAGCCAACATTCAAATTTTTTTTTTTCTTCACAAATCTTTGTAGAAACTATTTTATTTGTGTTCAATCACTGTCTTGTAAATAAAAAAGACTCTTTGGGATGCACAGACTGCTTTTTTTCCCCCAGCAACAATTTTATATTTTTTTAGATATTTATCATGTTCAGGACGGAAGAGGAATAAAATGTCTGGTAATTCAAACCTTATCTCCCACATATCTAAACCCCCAAAACAGTTTATTGTATCCCATGACTATGTTTAAACACCTCTGCTAAAAGAAGTATCCCAGACTTTTTAATCAGTGCAGTAAACATTTATCTTTACTCAGGGGTTCTTATTGCTGATTCTTAATTTCATTGTGCTTTTGGTGCTTGTTTTTAATCTATACATAACTTAGCAGTAATACATTTTACAAATCCTTTTGTAAATTTCATCTACCTAATTTACATGACTTTCAGTTGTTTTTTTTCTACTAGAATATTTTATCTGCATGGGTACTGTTCTTAACTTTTTTTCTTATTCTTTTTTGGCAAAACATGCTGGGATGATCGGGTACAAGCATATAAAACACCAAAAGTAAGAAGAGAGAATGTAAGTTTCATAAATGTAAAAACAAGCCTAAGCATTATTTATAAAGACATGGAGGCTGAAGACTTTAATACAAGTCTGTGTACACCTGTCACATCATCACAATCCATTAATTGATTTGTTCAGCATTCATTCATTCCTTCTCTTGTTAAATAAGTGGATTTATCTGAACTGCCAGTTAGGCCTCATGATAAACACCATTGCCTTTCATTTGTAAGAAATTTGATTGTTTTCTATATCGCATGCGTTCCATACATCATAATAGGAGCTTGTGTAAATTTACCGAGCTTCATGATCCCTTTTCCTCATTTGGTGTGCTCACAAACGAACCTATTGCCTTGGGGGAATACATGCACACATGGCAATATTTGTTTTGAACTTCTGTGTCTACTGCTTATTCAAAAGTACCACCTTGGTTTGTTTAATGGGCCCTGAATCTGTAAACACCCTGTGTGGCAACCTCATCTGTGAAGCTCCTGTAGCCGTTCGATGTAAAATGAAAAATGCTTGCGAGCCAGGGAGAAACAAATAATGTAACCGCCAAACATAAACTATTCTAACCCATAAAAGGTTTTCAAATGTTGATATTTTGTCCTGTTCACACAACTTATGGCAATGCGAACCAAAACAGTAGTTTTAGGGTTTGTCAGTTAACATCAGAAATAAAAAAGTCTAAACAATGGGGAGCAGAAAACATACGTAGAATGCTACACTGATGCCTGCGGAGCTTTCACATAGACGAAGATCTGAATCAAATTTGGGAAACACTGAAAAAATAAGGCCAAGTCTCCCACAGCCCAGACAATACAGGGCTTACATCCAAATTCAAAAGCATCGCACAGAAACATCTTCAGCTTGTAACAATAAAGTGGAGCTAAAGCAAACAAGCATAATCTACTCCAATTAAATTTGCATTCAATCAGGTTCAACGTCTCTTTCCTAAGCTGACATATTGGAAAAAGCCTATTGAAATGTAAACTAGCTGCAAACTAAATTCTTCCAAAAAGGGTTAAGGGTTTACATTTCTTTGTTTAAAAAACAACAACAACAAAAAAACTTTGAAATGTTAAAACATTAGCCATTACAATTATTCAAACATATTAATTATCAACTGTAATATTTAGTTGCAGTTAAATTTTAACCACATTATATACAACTTATTTTATAAACTGTGGGACCACAGATAAGAAACACTAAGTAACAACTACAAACGTGCTGACTGCTTTACAATATACTACTCACAAAAAGTTAGGGATATTTGGCTTTTCGGGTGAAATTTGTGGAAAATGTAAAAAGTTCCCGCTACAGTGATATCATATCACGAAAGTAGGACATTTAAGTAGAAGGATGCGGTGGTGATTTCCTCATCTCAAACAATTTGTTGAAACAAAAGTTAACAACAATGGTGTGTAAACCACAACAAAAAATGTCAACGTCTCAAAAACCCGTCATGTGCCCTTGAGCATCAATTACAGCTTGACAACGACGTCTCATAGTGTTCACAAGTCGACTTATTGTCTGCTGAGGCAGGGCATCCCACTCTTCTTGAAGCGCAGCCCTCAGGTCATTGAGGTTTTGGGGTGCAGAGTTTCTAGCCTCTACACAGCGACTCAGTTGATCCCACAGGTTTTCATGGGATTCAGGTCTGGAGAAAGTGCACGCCACTCCATTTGAGGTACACCAGTCTCCAACAGCCAATCCCTGGCCCATGCAAGACGATGACGCCTGTGCCTGCTGGTGTAGTCAGGTACCCTTGCAGGTCGTCTAGCACGCAGACCACGCTGATGTAAATGGTTTCGAATGGTCTGACGTGACACTTGGGTGCCTCTTACCTCCCTTAAACCTGGAGTTGAGTGGCATTCATCATCCGGTTTCTCAGGGCATTGTTCACAATGTAGAGGTCATCAGCATGTGATGCGGCCAAAGGACGTCCACTTCTACGCCTTTCTTTAACTCTTCCAGTCTCTCGGTATCTCTGTTGCAACCTGCTGATGACACTCTGTGACACTCTGAGCTCAGTGGCCAAGTCCGTCTGAGAACGTCCTGTTTGAAGCATTGCAATGGCCAGCTACTGTTGATCCATTGTTAGGTGTCGTCGTGGTCTCATGATGTCATAATGTGAACAGCCTGATGAGGACGACTGTTTAATCACCAGCTGTAATTGAACCAGGACATTTATTGGTCGATTCAAGGAACAAACACCTGTTGTGACTTTTGCCGTTAAGCTCCTCGTTAGAGAACAGCAACAAGTGCAAAAAGTACTGAAACATTTAACAGTTGGACAGGTGCATTCAAAAGCTTAGAGAAGGTCACATTAAGTTCACCTGTTAAGGTTTGAATGCATTTTGGGCTCATCCTGAAATTCAACCCGACAGCCAAATATCCCTAACTTTTTGAGAGTAGGGTATGTCACTTCCCCCGTTTCTTATTTTCAACATCATCATATGAAATTGTTTTTTCACAGTTTGATAAATTACCTCATCACTATTCATCCTTCACACAGCCACTGAAAACTGAAATGTGCTTAAATCCTACTGCACTCAACCGGGAGATCAGGATTTTACGAAGCTATGCGCTGGTCCTCTTGGGAAATGCAGACTTCCTTTGG
>JAVLVB010000580.1:4003256-4023311 GCA_032876305.1 Orestias chungarensis | reverse complement strand
ACTTTTGCCGTTAAGCTCCTCGTTAGAGAACAGCAACAAGTGCAAAAAGTACTGAAACATTTAACAGTTGGACAGGTGCATTCAAAAGCTTAGAGAAGGTCACATTAAGTTCACCTGTTAAGGTTTGAATGCATTTTGGGCTCATCCTGAAATTCAACCCGACAACCAAATATCCCTAACTTTTTGAGAGTAGGGTATGTCACTTCCCCCGTTTCTTATTTTCAACATCATCATATGAAATTGTTTTTTCACAGTTTGATAAATTACCTCATCACTATTCATCCTTCACACAGCCACTGAAAACTGAAATGTGCTTAAATCCTACTGCACTCAACCGACAGATCAGGATTTTACAAAGCTATGCGCTGGTCCTCATGGGAAATGCAGACTTCCTTTGGGCAAAACACTACCGCTTTTGTCCACAGTGGCGCCAAAATTGACCAAAACTTTAACTTGTTTAGTGTTACTTCAACCAGCAATTTGACTAGTCCTTAATATTATAACCTCATTTACAAACCCATTGCTCACACATACAGTAAATGAAAATGCAGACGCAGAATTTGTTCAGAGCCTTTATTAAGTGGAATTATAGTTTTGACCTCAAAGAGAATAAAGGCCAAAAGATGTGAAATGTAATTTATGTCCTGGAGCAAAGACCTCCTCTACAACAGCTGTAAGAAATTTGAGTATCCTGAAAAACCTCTCACCTGAGCTTAATTAATAAATCAGAAATGTGATGCTAACAATGCTCGCAAAGGTTAATTCAAGACAGCTACTTTCAAATCAGATAATATAGAATTGATTGTCTAAAGGCAATGATGAGAAAAACTCACCAATAGAACATGCACCCAAACAATCCAATCCAGTTGGCCAAAACACACTGTTTAGCCTCGGGAAACTTCTGTTTAGTACTAAGACGAAAAGACTCTCTAATGAGAACAAGACAAAAAAGAATGCTCTCATATTTGACTTTAACCAGAGGAAACAGATGGTCAATGGCTAAAGACAGCCATTGAGATGAAATAGTTTTATATTATAAAACATAAGTGTGTAGTGTTTCTTCTTTATAGTTTATTCTGTATCAATTTATTTCAATCACAAATCACATTTATAATTAATAATCAAACACACAAACACATGGTAAGAAAAGCAAAATAGAACGTTAGATGTTAGTAAAACTCAACACTGCACCATTTAAGAATAGTGTGTCGGCAGCTGGGAATCTACTTTGTTCAGCTGTTGTACTTGGTGGCAGTGGAGCAGTGTTGTGCTTTGGAAATGGCTGGACAACCATACATGTTTATGTCTTACCAGTTTCTATGACTGTGCTCTTTGGTTCAGAGATATGTTCAGAGATATGTTCTATGAAGCCAAGTCAAATTTAGTTGATCATAATTGGTTAAAAACTCATTAAATATCATACGATAATAAAATAGCATCACATGAGTGAATGCACCCAACTTACCTGGATTGAAAACCCTTAAAATATAGTTAATAAAACATGCATTTTAAAATGTTTTTAACGTATTTAAAAGCGTCTAATGCTGGAAAGCTTGTGAAGTGCAAGGACAGCTTAGGAGCAGAAAGGTCCAGGAATATCTCCATGCTCCCTTGCACATCTGATAAGGTAAGACAACTGTATCCATTGAACTGTTTGTCTAAACTGTTAAGCCAGGCCACAATGTGTAAAAATAGAAGTTACTAAAAATAGAATTTTCATCTCTAGAAAAATGATTTCTTTGGATATTAGTGGCTTTTTTTGTCTGCACACAGGGACTAGGAAAGAGTACTAAATCCCACACCAATAGAAAACCTCCTAATCCATTAACAGAAAGGGGGAGGGGATAAAAAATTGATAGCAAAGTTATATAGTGTATTTCTGTGAACCTTAACAAACCCACTTGGACAAAACAGAGATGGTAGGCAGAGACGGACAAAATTTCTGATGAAACATGGGAGAGAGTCTGGACTGAGGCACATCGAGTTACAAACTCAAATATGTGGCGGGAATATAAATGGAAAATTATTAGCAGATATTTCAGGACCCCAGATGTAGTTGCTAAGATGGATCCTAAAGTACCAAGCTTGTGTTGGAGTAACTGTGGTTCAGCGGCCCCCTGTCATACACACATGTTTTGATCATGCCCCAAACTTCAAAACTTTTGGGATGAGGTGTACAGGGCTACAAACCGTATCTTCCCAGGGGTTGTACCAAAGGATGTTACAGTTGCACTACTTGGTATTATACCAGATGGTTTGCATGGACGGGCCAAAGTATATCTGTTAAATGTCCTTTTTACAGGAGCCCTGAAATGCATTACAATCAGGTGGATGCAATTGGAGCCACCTTACTATGACTTATGGGTTCAAAAAGTAAGGGAATTGTATAAAATGGAGAAGATAACCTGCTCATTAAGACTTAAAAAAAAAAAAACACTTCTAACCTGCACTGGAAGCCAGCAGAAGCTCTGTTGATGGTAGGTTTATCTTTTGGCATATGGTGTTTAGCTAACCCGCCATCAATGTATACTTATTTTGGGGTTGTAGAGTGATGAGTGTACAAATGTGATGCTGAGGTCGTAAGATATTATGCTGAGAGGTTTATTTCATGTTGTTTACAAGTGTGTTATGTACCACTGTGTTATGTACTATGGCTGTATATTTGCTCTGTGAAAAATAAATAAAAGTGTAAGTTCTAAAAAAATTAGAAGTCACAATACACTCTTTCATGTCAGTAAATGACAAGCTATGTTAATATATGATATAAATATAATATATGATAGAGAATTAGGGAAATCTTGTTTATAATATTTAAAAAAAATGCAATAAAAATGTCTGTGATACATGGATATCCTTGAGTCAAGGATCTCGTGTTTGTTTCATACCTTAATTTTTCCATCTTCTCCTGCCATGTGCCTTGGTTCAGCGCTGCAGCCTCCTCCAAAAGTACAAAACAAGACTTAGGTAATTAGATAATTAGCCTCTCTAAATTAGGTCAATGGTGATCATTTCCTCTATCTCTGTATCATGCCAACTGATAGACATGGCGACCGGTCCGGAATGGAATGATTTTACTTTTGAGAGTAAATATAAAAACGTGAAAAGTTGTTTTTTCCTGCAGTTTTGCATGTACATTTTTTCTTTTTTGTGAATTTGATTTCTTGTTAACTGCTGTTGTTTCACCTTCCCTCCGCTAATGTTCATACTGAGCAGGTATAAATCTACATACCATCATCACCTGCCATCACTTCGAAGTTTTTGCAGTCCTTAGTTTTTAATTTACTTTCAGTCTTGCCATCATCACCTTCTGTACAAGTGGGAGGGGCTTTGTATCGATCGGTAACCAGGAGGCGGGACAGGCAACAAACTCAGAGGAAGGAGGAGAAATGTTTGCGCAATTAGTCAAGATCTCCGCGTGGAGCAGCTGGAACTCAATTTCTAAGGGTTTTCTGTCTATTTTCTTCTTTGAGAAAACAAAAAGGAACAACCATTGCTGGGAAATGAAACGATTACAAAGAGGAAAAAGTTAAGATGTCCTTTTTTGCTGCTGCTTTAATGAGAGGTGAGCCACTACCATTCATTGTAACTCATATTGTGACCCTGATTCCACATTTTCATTTTTTTTTTTATAATGCCACATTATTGTGATATTACTATTGTTATTATTAATTTTTTAAATAGCTGGCTAATTTAAATGAAATTGAATTTGTTCCGCAGGAACAGCAAGAAGCGCCCGTGGCTGAGGCTGTGAGGCTTTACAGCAGCCAGCATCATGCTCTTCCCTCTGCGTCCTCGCTATGCGACGTGCCAAGCCGCTCTCTCCACAAACCCGGGCCTAAGGTTGTCTGTGATTCTGGAATATTATCTTTAAAACCCCGCTCATGATAGCAAACAATCCTCCCTCTGCCAAACATGAACATCAGCTTTGCTTCGAACGCATCATGCCACCACAGCCAGTCCATCGTGGGCTACGCTGGAAATTTACGCACGACCATATTCATGTTTCTGGCCGGGGTGGTGGGGAACCTGCTGGCGCTCTTCATCCTCGGAGTGCACCAGAAGGAGCACCGCTCCAGGTCCACGGTGTTCTGCATCCTGGTGACGGGCCTGGTCCTCACCGACCTGCTGGGGACCTGCCTCCTCAGCCCGCCGGTCTTCATCTGCTACGCGCAGAACATGACTCTGTTCAGCCTGGGCGATGAGAGACTCTGCAACCTGTTCGGGTTCGCGATGAGCTTCTTCGGGCTGGCGCCCACCCTCATCCTGTGCGCCATGGCGCTGGAGCGCTGCCTGGCCATCAGCCACCCCTACTTCTACTCGGTGCACATCCGCCGCAGCTTCGCCAAGCTCGCCCTCTTCTTCATTTACCTATTCTCTCTGTCCTTCTGCCTCTTGCCATATTTGGGGTACGGGAGGTTCAGGCAGTACTGCCCGGGGACGTGGTGTTTCGTGGACATGGACGCCACCGGGCAGGACCACGCCGACCTGGTGCTGGCCTTCTCCCTGTCCTACTCGTCGCTCAACGCGCTGCTGATCTTCATGGTGTTCGTGTGCAATGGGTCGGTGATCGTGAGCCTGTGCCAGATGCACCGGAGCCACGTCGTGCGCCGCGGCTCCGTGGTGTCCGTGGCGCGCAAGAAGAGACTGAACCTGGCGTGGTTCGGTCGCGGGGAAGAGGAGATGGACCAGCTAGTGCTGTTGGCGCTTATCACTGTCATCTTTGTGGTGTTCTCTCTGCCTCTCACTGTGAGTATTTTTTCCCTTTAGTGTCTTATCTTCTCTTCATCTATTGGGCCAGATCTAGGGAGGTGTGAGTTCCTCAGCTTTGCTCCCCAACACAAGAGAGACAATAATGGACTAACTTTTCTATGTATTTTAATACATATTGTATATTAGAAACACACATTTTTTATTTAAACCTCTTTAAACAGATTTGCTGTAGCAAAAACGCACGCATTTCAACTCAAATATAAAAAACATTTCTCATCTTCACCCATTTTGTGTGAGCATTTTCATACTTAAGTTCAAGACTGTGCCCATCATATAAATATGTTTTTTTTTTACTGAACTACATTACAAAAAATTATTTGTCACCCTTTAAAAAAATTTCTAACTCATATTTTGGCATTTAATAATTCTAATTTGAATAATGAGAAAAAGGTAAATATTTAAAATTGGTGGTATAACCTAATGGCATAATTAACTCAAAACACCTGCATAGGTTTTCTAAATGTTTTCCTGGTTTAGATCAGTACGATATATAACCATGAGGAAAAAGACTACTGACTGGACAGACAGGCAGGCAGGCAGGCAGGCAGGCAGGTAGGCAGGCAGGCAGTTAACACAGTGAAAATCTGCTTCGCTATCTGCAGAAACGGAAAAAAACAGAGCTGAAAAACCACAAGAACATATGTATAACAACAGCGTCACTTCTGGAAAACACGTTGTATTCATTAATACTGGATGTGCTAAGTTGCAACCTCAGCCAAGCATACAGTATTTTTGTAAACGACTGAATCTGTATCGGAGAATCTGTGTGTTGCAGCATGCTTGTGTATGTAAGGTTGAATATGTAAGGAGTGTTCAATAATGGCAGTGAGGCGCTACAGACACGCTCCTTTACAAAATGAGCCAGATACAGTCTTTGCTAAAGAGAAAGTAGTTGTTTTCAGAGGGTTGTTTCCAAGTGTATTTATAGAAAAATTGAGTGGAAGAAAAACAGTGCATCATAAAAAGATGGGTATAACTGTCACCTTGAGACGAAGGTCAAGCTAAAGCCTCAAAAGGTAAAAAAGTGCTGAAAGAAATAACATCACAAACCTTTCCCCAATCCTGCTTCTAAATTTTGATTCTCTGATGAAAAAAGGTGAGAGCAGAGAACAGACTGTTGTCCTTATGGATTACATGTTGAATGTATTAAAGCCATCTGTATCTTTCGTAATAACCGAGTTCAGTGAATGATCCAGCAGTCAACAACAGATCCACTTACTTACACGGTCCTTTGAGAAAATTGACAGCCCACTGATCTAAAGCGATGTGTTGTCACATATGACTGGCTTTAGGTTGGGGTAGGTAAGAGGAAGGGATGAAGAGTCGTTATTCCAAAATATTTTACATGAAAATCCAGCTAATTAAAGCACCTCATTTCTAGAACATTTGTCCATTTTAATAAAACACTGATTCCTTTTATAAAATAAAATGTTGCGGCCCTCAAAACCTCTGCTGTACTAGTTTGACTATTCCAGTGTTTGGCCTTGGTCTAAACTCTGAGTCACAACAACAAATCTTTAATGGCACTTAAAAAGTGACACCCAAACCTTGCATATAAACCAGAAGCCCAAACTGCAGTGAGAACAAGATGAAAAATGGTTGATCAGATAATGAAACAAATGAGGTATATTTTTACTCATGTAAGTTTTCATATTAGAGCGGATGTATGTTCCCTCCTGCGTCTGTTGACTTTAACCCTGTTTTCCCACCTATGTAAAGAAGATCTGTGGGCATGGCAGCTGTTTTGGAATGTGTTTATAGGCACTGTTTAAGCCTTTTTAACGGTGCTTTTTTTTTCTGTCTCTGCATTTAGGTGTGTTTGAGAGCGCAGGGCACATTTGTGAGTTTTAGAGAAGTGTACCTAACGTGAAAACCCAGATGGACTGGTCCTTTGTCTCCCTGGGGGTAGAAGGCTTCTTTCTTTTAATCAAAATCTATTTAACAAAACATTAGCTAGACACGCTAACTAATGGGCTTAAAGAATGTAATAAATGTGAGTTACACAGTAAAGATTTGTTTGCCCTTTTTTTCACATGATTACCATCTTTTTAGGCATAAAGTGGTTTATAAAAAGCAGTAAAATGGTTTCAGGCTTTCTGCAGTTACTCATTTCCAGTCTGTGTCTGGATGTTTGACTCAGCTCGTTTTCATGATGGTATTCGACTTAAATAACCTTAAAAAAAGAAAGAAAAAGAAGCAAAACAAAAAAGTTTTATCTCTATCTCTCTATGATGAACAAAACTTTGGGGACTGCAAAAATATTGCTCGTGCAATGTAGCGATGCAGCTATATACGTACGGAGGAATCATTGCCCCAGTTTTTAAAAAGAATGAGATGTGTTGTTTATGCCTGATAATGATTTAGATCATTTATCAAAAGGCATATTGTGCTAGAGTCACTAAGTGATACTTCATTGAAGCTATTCACATCAGGTTTTTTTTTTTGCTCAATTGCTTTAAAGTGCAACAAAATAAAATACTGAATATAATCACTATTACCCTTAACTCCTGAGAATAACGAATATTTTTTTTCACAATGGAAGCTTTTACTGGTTTATTTTACTGTTTTTAATCACTTTGTGTCACAGTCTATTGATTGCAAGTTTTTTATATTAATGTTTTACTGTAGATCAGTCTAATTTTAATCAACTATGATGTTGACTTTTATTGGTTTTGTTGTCTGTGTTAATTTTTCTCCGATTATTGCTGTCATTCTTTACCATGACTCACTTTTTAAAGAAACTCTCAATCTACACCAGCGTTTTATCTGCGTTCTTCCCAGCTCTCCCCTTCTATATTGAAAGCTATTTGTTTGATATCTTAGCAGACAGGACAGCTGATATGGAGCAGCAATACTGAACACGGTCTCGCCCGCAGTCTGAATGGGGTTTTAAATGGTAGAAAAAAAGTGCTCAGATTCTAAAGCAAAAACCCGAATTTGACTAACAAAACAATGCGCAAGCCCTTCAGGACAGATTTGCTTGTTCTGAATTGGCTGTGATTGTAAAAAAGCTGTCTTTGCCAAACACTTGCCGAGATAACAAAGGCATGGATACTAGACCAGCAACGAGTTTACCTGGGGATCCCCCCCCCATAACGAGGGGGGGGGGGGGGGATCTAAGAAATTGATTAATTTATCATTTTGGTACAGAGCGTTTCTGTGCATGTTTGTACGTGTAAATCCTTGTAGTTTTAACAGTATTGCTATGAAGCCTGATTCTACACGTATGAGCAACTGTGACCTTTTTTCCAGACATTGGGCGGGTGATTAACACCAGTTGGTTTGGCTCACAGCTTCACAGATGCTGGAAAGAAAAGAAAAATAGACTGATTCAGTCTACTGCAATGTGCTCAGCGTGTTGCTCACATTTGATTGATTTTGACAAATTTAATTTTGACATGTTCATAAAGGTTAAAAGCCACAGCGAACAAGGCAAGACACAGAAGCATAATGCCACCATGTGTTAGTGGTTTATCTTTACTTATTTAGAAGGATTTCGTATGATACAATATACCTCAGAGAGCTATTTTTTTAAAAGTATTTAACACAGAAGAACAAGATTTGGACCACCTGGGTTACCTTACTGATGCAAGATAATGGAGTAAAAAAAAGCACTACAACGACTACAAAGGGAATGGATTCTTTTCTCATTGGTTTGGCAGAGGATAATGTTAATTATGTACGTTCAGATAGATCATCATATTCGCTGATATTTGGCTCTCATTTATGAATAATTGTTTTTAGATTTAGTGTTTAGAGCCGGGGTTTCAACAGTTCCTTATTTACTGTGAGGCTCTTGGAAACCTAAGGTTATCTCTTTGGTGTGCTTCTCATTTTTTTCAGGAGTTGTATAAGATTTATAAATGTTGCAGAAGGAAAACATGTTGTTGCCTTCACAAAAGTGGTAAAAGACAATTGTGGCAACAATAGATGAGTGTTTGTTGGTATAGGGTAACCCAAAAGCGTTAACCTTTATACCAGCACAGTCCATCTTCTTCCTTTCAGCTTCTCGGGTTTGAATTTGTGTATTACTCATAATATCCCTTTGGGCTATAGTGTATTGTGACATTGTTTGGCAGTAAAAGCTGAGGAATTTTATTACTTAAGGGCATCTTTAAAAAAATGAATGTAATTTGTTGTCCATGGAAGACACAAGTTATTGACACATCTTTAAATATTTATTACTGGAGGTAATATGCGGCCACTGCCTTTTAAATTTTTAAACTAATGTCTTAAAAGTCAGTCTTGATTAGCAGTAGATCACTCGAATCATTTCTCCTTACAGGGGTATGTTTAAAGTAAGATTACTGGAACCACTTTAGATAATAGTTGCATTAATCAACAAAAAAAAAGAAAAAGAATATGTGAATATTAGAATCTTCACTTGATTATTAAAAAAACAACAAATGTCCTCTCTTGGAAGTGCAGGCTCTATATTGGACCATAAATCAATGATCAATATGTCAATACCAGGATCGATGAAGTGTTCCTCTTAACATTACTTCCTTTTGAAAAAATTGTAGTCTTAGCTCCTGTTTTTTTACTTCTGTAAAACCTTTGGAGGTAAATTGTAGTATTTTTTTAGATCTTGATTTCTCTAATGCTTTGGCTTATTCACAGATGGCTTCCATTAGTGTGTATTTAACTTAGTCATCAGATGTACAATATTGGTAGCTAAGTATATAAGGTAAAATCTCAGGGAGGCTCATATTGATCCACAAATTAAATACAACTTCACTGGCTGGAATGGGAAAGTAGTACATAGATAAGAATAGCTTCAAACACTTCCATTACACTGTGCTGCTATATCAGGCTAAGTTTTAACAGACAAACCTGCTTCTGATACACATTAGTTGAACTTTTTATAGGCATTGAGGAAAGAAAAATCAATACAAGTTCTAAAGAGGCAGCAGACTGTTCTTATTTGTAATTTAAACTCCCTTTACTTTGAAGTAATAGCAAAGCATTATAAATGTAGTTTTTAATTGTTTTGTTACTTAGTATATATATAGGAAGTTTACTGTGGTGTTTTACTACAGTGTCTTCCAGCATTATTATCTTTTTCTTGGATAAGGTTTCCTCTGTGTTTATTTCTGTTTAAAAATGCATAAATAAATAAAATAAACAAAACAATTATTTAATGCTGCAACGTTTGGCATACTTTACCAGCAAGGGGTGGCCATGGAGCAACATCTAAACCTACGTGACAGTAATCATATATGCTGGTTAGGCTTCTCGACACTGTGAAGATGTAATTAATGTGTGATAAAGTTCAACCCGAGCATCAGAATTGGTATGAAAAGAGTCAAAGGTTTGGTATGCATTGTTTGGTAACAACAATTCTTGTTGATGTCAGGTGTCAGACAAGAATGGACAGACAGGTTAAGCCTAAATAAAAGGGGCAGTTTTTAAAATGTCCACAACCAAGGTATGCAGAATAATCGGCTGGAAACATGGGGGGCAGCACTCCCTTTCCATACATTTCCTAAGCAACCTGCGCGATGAGGCCACAATAAGGGAAATAAGTGCATGTTAAATGAACTCATGCACATATAGATTTGCACACACCGTCTAGCGAAGTTGCACTAAGAACTTAGGAGCCAAAACTGTCAGCTAACAACAGGAATTTGAAGGTAAAATTGGAAGAAAAAGAAATAAGTTGCTTGAGGTTTGATTGTGGCAGCAACAGTACGCTACAGAAGATCTTTCCTACCCATACCCATCACTATCTACAAAAACTCCTTAGTTAAATGGGATACTCCAACAACATTCAATTTTCCTTTGCGATAAATAAAGTATTCTTGATTTGATTGATCAGATGGAAGGGTTAGTATTTAGCTTAGACCACATGAAAGCATGTTTCTATCCATATTTAGAACTGTGTATCACTAAAATATCACAACCTTCCTTAGTATTGTTGCTTTCCATGTCCATTCCCTCATGACCACATTGTGCAGGTCTCCTCATGGCTTCTTCCATCAGAGTATGACGCAAAACTCAAATTATCTCAAGCTGGTTTCTTGATCATGTCTATAAGATCTCTTCTTTAAAGTTTAAATTAATATTTCTATACCAAGCCGCAAGAGGTTACATATCTTTAATGTAAGCAAATGTATACATTTTAAAGTTTTGGCTTGTAAATAAAGAATATATTACAAGGAATGTCTGCTGGGTAAAAGTAAAGAACCAACCAAAACCTCTTAAGCATAGCTGCCTGGGAGAACAAGAAGCAAGAGATGCAAATACCTGTGAGACTAGAGATTCAGCTTCCAGCCTTAGTTTATTTACACAAATTATCATTTGTCTCCCTGTTAACCAGAGTGCAAATATTCATCATTACAATAGTTCAGACCGAGCCGCAAACCCTTAAAGTCCATTCACGGCGAAGTCTCCACCTAAACTCCAGTGGAAATAAGTAATCAAAGGATGACGCCGCCAACAGCCAACTGGATCAGGAACAAGTGAATAAGTGGACATAAAGAGGGGAGCTCTCCAAATCCGGAAAGATCCAACATGATTTAAGACTGAAAGTATTCTTACTGGTAAAAGAACAGAGTGGAGATGAGTCACCCGTACTGCTGCAAATGTAAAAAACAAAGATGAGTGTTACTTTAACAAATTGGTCATGTCCTATTTTACAGTTTATGCCAGTGAGCCGAATGGATGTTCGGAATCCGCCCACAAATTGTATGTAATTACTGGTAAAGTAAAACAGAGCACATCTGAGCAGGATATATTCAAAGAAAGGTCTAAAAAACATGCACACTTGATCATAAGAACTGCGGTTGAGGTCAGTTTGTTCATGCTTATGTTGAGTAACACCGCTGTATGCTCTGCTGGTGCTGCGGGGTTTTTTTTCGGAGCTATGCAGACAAAAACCTTTTTATTAATTATAGGTCGAAAACTTCAACCGAGAAAGCAAAAAAATTGTTGAAGGAATGCTTTCAAAAACAAGGCCTGTTTTCAACTCTAAGCGTGCATAGGCTAATAGTAATAATAAAAATTATTATTCATATATTTTGAATAGATTTTAAAAATAAACTGTTAAACTTTTTTAATTATTTTGTAAGTAAAGCAAGCGAAAAAATAACTAAGTTAAAGATGTTCCATGAAAAGATATTGGGGGTAAAACATTGACATCTACAGCTGCGTTTTTACAGGTTTTACAGTAATAAATATCAGGCTAGGTCAAGAGTTTAAACTATTCTATTTAATGGCAGCACAGGACCTCTGCACTCACCTCATATTCTTAGGACCCGATCATTCTCATTCTTGCAGGATGCAAAGCTAATTTTAGCTCTAAGTGGAGGGATCACCATGGAAATCGAATCCTGTCACATTAGTGGAAATTATCCCATGACCTTTGCTTGGGGTGTAGGTATCAGATGTCCCTACACGCCATGGGAGGGGTATGGCAGAGTAATAGAAAGAAACATGCTTAGACCGCTTTGTGTTCCCAAACTGGTTTTGAACTTCAGATGCTGCTGCTGCTGCCACTGTGACTTAAAACTCTCAGTCAGGCTTCCCAGGAAAGATGATGCTCTGCAATCACCTGCTTGCTTTGTGAAGGGTAACAATAAGAGTTCATCTTCTTAATGGATGGAGGCATAATCCTGAATGTTTGTGTTCCCCTTCATGCTCGAGTTTGGTCATATTTTGGTTGTCCTCAGGTTACAGCTCTGCCATTTTCATTGTGTATAATCTATTTAGTTTGTCTTCTAAGCTACTTGAATGAAGCCATGCATGAAGAGGGAAATATTATAGTTTAATGTGTGATTTTCCAATCTCATGTTTTTTATTATGATAGATCTCTCTATAATGACTATGTTATAAAAATATCATTCTTACTACAATTAGCAATCTTCAAATATCGTTTTCAATGCATTATACATGTTTATTTATTGATTCTTTTAACAAAATACAAATATAAAATGCATTTTTTTTACAATAAGGCCCCAACAATTTGAAAATCTACAAGTAATTTTGAGAGTGCAGGTCTATT
The DNA here is from genome assembly GCA_032876305.1 of Orestias chungarensis. Lineage (NCBI taxonomy): Eukaryota > Metazoa > Chordata > Actinopteri > Cyprinodontiformes > Cyprinodontidae > Orestias > Orestias chungarensis. Next base: position 4,010,539 of record JAVLVB010000580.1, on the reverse strand, counting down.
GTTGTAGAAGATAGATTATTGGATAACCGCCCCCGCCTCCACTTGTTGCTTTCCACTGTGGGTCACCTGGCCACAAGAACACGGATGATTCAGACTTGATTTTTACCACCAAATGTCACTAGACCATCTATGCAGTACCTTTAAAGCCCTGATATGGTTTGATGGTTGCTAACCTGTTTTTTTAACAGCTGCCAGTTCAACTTCATAAACAATGATTAAATGTAAGTCAAAACATGAATGAAAATGAATACGGCTAAATCTTTCAACCAAAGATGCAGGGTTTAATCATAGTCTCTGTAAGTTTGAAACTTTGGGTGACTTCCCAGTTTTTTGTGTTTTTTTTTGTTTTTTTCCCCTTATTTTTAATGAAAACATTATTCACAGTCTTTACTGGAGGGAGATGAAGGTTAGTCATTTCCCATAAGTCCCTTGATTGATCCCCATTTTCTTTCCTTGAAAGGGAAGGTTTCCACATATTTTCTAATGGGAAATGTGTTATTTTTTAAGAAATAGTTCTCCACGGCATAGTTTTGTAAAGGATATAATCTGTAATAGGACCCATGGATGTTGTGCAGAGATGTTGGTTTACACACCTCTTAATTGTTTTATTATTTGCAAAATACATTATTCCTGAATATTAACAAATCACAACAAACAAGCCTATTTATTGACAATCGTAAATCTTTTTACAATTATGTTTTACATGATTGTGATGGCAAGCCACACAGGTTAAGATCCACAACACCAGGGTTTTACTTTAGTTTACTTTGTAGTCACTACTTCAACTGTATTTTACTCATCATTTAAATTGGTTGTTTCTATAGTAAATGTATTTTTTCCGTCACACTTCCCTAAGTTTATATGGAATGCACACATATTAACAGTGCAAAGTCAAGAATAGTACTATATTGTATTATTACCTTTTTATGTTTTTTTTTTTAAGTAACCTAAACGATTGGCTTCTCCTGTCTTGTTAGAACGTGGGGGCGTGGCTAAGGACTGAGACATGAAGCACTGCTGAAACCTTTATTTGACTAAACAGGCCGCTTCTCTGTCTGTGGGATGTTTAGGAATTACTCCATTGTGTTGTGTTAATTTGTTATGTGGCTGTCATATGTGAGTCATAAGGTTTAGCCAAACCAGTATGCAAGTTCTTCTATTGTGTCAATTCAGAAGGTCCATTTGTTTATTTTTTGTTTTAGGTTAGTTATGATTTTTGGTATAGTATATTAAGTTGACATCTTGTACTGGCCGGGGTGCCTTATTTTTAAATTTGGTAATATTTTTCTACACTTCTAGGCAAATAATGAAGATTTTTCTAAAATTTGATTAATAAAATATATAAACATTTCAACTTTCTTGGGAAAATACAGTCTTAGTTTATTATACTATAATATAGACAGACATTGCATAAATGTGCTGCTAATGTATTGAATCACGGTTTACATCATACCTATGTCTGCATTTACTATAAGCACCATTGCTAATGATTGCTTCAATTCAGTAGGGCTTTAAACTCCAAGGGAAAGGCATTTTTAATAGTCTGCGTCCACATTATTTGCTTGACTAGTTGGACAAACTTCAGCTGCTGCTGCTGATGCATACCTTAGTTCTAGATTTCAATCCACAAAATGATTAAACTCACAATAAGTGATGTGATAATCGGAAAGTGGTAAAACATGAATTGATTAAGCTAATTTTTTTCCTGTGTCAATGAATAAGTTTCTGACGCAAACCCTACTAAATCATTTGTTGTTATTGGATTTTGTACATACTAAACGTAGTTGGCTAGTTTTTTACTTGGAGGAAATGAAAATCCATTAATCTAAAATTCATGTTACTTCTTCACTCTAATATTTTTTATGCTGGTTAATGACTTTTATTATGATTTAAGCTGTACATTAAAGCAAAAAGTTTCAGTCTTGGTCGATTTTGGACTGTGTCCACTGTGGACAAAAACGGGAAATAATATTTAGCACTGCACAGTGCTGGTATTGTTTTTTGTTTTTTCTAAGAAGAGTCACATTTAAAAATTGTGCTTCGCTCCGATTATTTAGGAAGAAAAAATCATGATACTCTTCTCAACATTGGTTTAATCCATATGTTTGGTGTGTTTCTTCACCCATCAGGTTTAGGTCTGCACCTTAACTGGCCGGTTGCAGGACCTTTAACATCATTTTGTCGCTGCTGTAGTTGTTTAAACTCTGAGCGCACTGATAGCTGGATTCAAATTCGATTTTTTTAAGATTTGGGTAAACAGTCCTGTCTGACTAATGTGCTGACATAACTATGCTTGGCAAGAAAGATTTATTTTTATAGCACTCCCCATACATAAGTCGGTGCTTTTCATGACAGTGCAGTATACAGTACAGGGAAAGTCAGAAAGAAACAGCAAAGCATGTCGCTGCATGGAGGTAAAGAGGAAATTCAACAATATAACAATGTAAAACTAACACAAAACTATTGATCACATTGTTTGATAGAAAATTGGTATAAACTAATTTTTTTCTGTTATGATTTAAGTTTCCTGCACATAATGAGCCTAGATCATATTAGTTTGAAATATATTTACTTAAGAGATGCTTGGTCTGCTTTAAAATGAACCATTGTACTTTTCCTTCAATTCGTAAGGACGTCTGCTTCATTTGGGTGGTTTTTAAAAGTCATCGGTGTACAAGAACCTAAAGGTCAGCTTTGAGTTTCAGCTTGAGAAAAAAAATGTTCACAGAAACAGAATTAAGATGGTGAGTAGTAAATGCATACCAGCTTCATGCTTGACTGGAAAATTGATTTGCTCTTTTTAAATTTATTTATTTTTCTGTTGTAAGTAGCAGAATCTGGAAAAGTATGCCTCTAAATATCTGACTTGTGCGAACACTGAAACATTTTAACCCTCCACTAAAAGTACATTCTCATATACTGACTGTTTGCACATGTTGACCTTAACATTTTAACTTTATTGTCTTTGCTTTAAATTCTCTTTTATATTCCTATTTCATTATTATTTTCCAATTTTAAACTAGCATTTTAAACTTGACCTTCTTACTCAATTGGTAGACTAATGGCAAATGCACACATTATGACTGTCGGTGCAATAGTTAAATGCTAAACTGGATGTGTGCAATTAATAAAGGTTCTTTTATTTAGCTACATCCATCCATTTTAAATAATGTTAATCTTTGCAGGGTTTTACCATCTCTTAGGACTAACATCCATGCACAAACTCTCAGAGGGCAGTTTAGAGAAACCCATTAACCTAACAAGCATGGTTTTAAACTGCAAGAAAATGGCCTAGACATAACTCAAGCATGCATCTGGAGAACATAGAGAATTTTGCAAAAAAGGCAGGGATTCATACAATGGACGGTCTTGCAGCGAGGCAACAGGGCTGTAACTGCACCCCTTTGCAGGCCTTTACAGTTACAACCCAGGCATTCAGCAGAAATCAAGCATATCTTCTTGCAGCTATGTGCCATTACCAGCAAATTGTTCTCACTCCTTAGCATTAGTGTTTCAGGTTTGCTGTGTTCCAACTCTTGTTTTTCCTGTCTATTAGCAGCTTCCCAGCTCTCACAGAATTGCATAAATTGCACTCCACACCCAAGGAGTCTGAATCTTAGGGCTGGGACCCCTCTAACTGAGTCACGTTTAAGTAAAGGGGAGATCACATTCTGCATTTAAAATGTATAGGAGACATTATTTGAAATGTGTCTGAATTGGCCAACATATTGTGTTAGAGGTTTTAAATCTGGGTCAACTTCTATGTAGTGTTTGTTTGAAGGGTTACGAATCACGTAGAAAATGACTTTTTTTGCATCTCGTTTTGAGGGTGTTACAAAATATAAAAAAGAGGGATAACACTAAAAGTTTACTACTCTACTAGACTGTGTAACCAAGAATGGAAAAAAAGAAGGGATTAAAACCTGAAGCTGTTTATTTACTGAATAAGGAACGTTTAAGTGTATTTTGAGTCTTTTCACTATATCCAAGTTAGCCTTAGCTATCAGCTGTAATTGTTTTACCTTTGAATTTATGTTACAGCTGAATCTATTTACCCAGTGAAAAATGTCCCCTTTGTTTAATGCTCCACCTTAGCAGTGGAAGATTTATGCGCTTATATGACTTGGCTGAAAGACAAAACTGAAATACAATACCTCTCTATAAATGAACCATATATGAGGCAGAACGTGGTGAACATCTGTTGAGGTGCTGAAGGACACATAAAAAGAGAATCAGTTGACACTCTGATGCAATGATATTAAAAAGAGTTTGGCTCAGAAGAGTTTAGAAATCACAATGAATAATTAAATGATTGAGTAATGTTTATTCACAAGAAAAAAAAACAATGAAAGGATTCATCCTCCATAAAAAAGTCCACCAATTGTTTCTATGTTTTTAGATCTGTAGCAGCAGGGATGCCACAGTTCACAAAAAGGTAGAAGGATGTTTGCACTGCCGCAATAAATGTCGTCCCTTGTTCTCCAGGTTCAGAGGTTTCTGTTTGGTAAGACTTTAGAGCTTTGACAGAATCTTGTCTGAATAATGCAGTTGTTCTGCATTTATTTGTTTTGGGAGGGGGCATCACAGTTTTCCTGAAATGTTTGCGCTCAGCACACGAAGCATATTCTTCCTTCAAAGAGCCTGAGCAGCATGTAGGCTTCAGGGATTTTTACAGACAGAATTAACAAGATAATTGCTACCAGAGAAGACCAGTTGCTGGTCTGGGATTTTAGGGACCCGTGTGCAATAAATGTTGTTTACTTAAAGTGATGGGAAGAAGTTTCCACTGACTTCCATTGCACTGAGTGACCCCTGACAGGCACTAAAATTACATTAAACACGACTGGACGTGACAAATAACTGATCCTCAGATTATTTGAAATATCCTGATAAGATTTATCTTTACGCACATTATAGAATAGGTTCATGAAGTCCCAAAGTGGAATAGCTTTGTTAAAAAACAAACAAAACAAAAAAAAACAACTAAAAATTAAAAGTAATCTGAAACCTACATATGCATCTTTTTAAATATTCAAAAAAAATCTGCATTTATTTATTAAGCAAAAAAAACATTAATACCTAAAACTGCAACTGTACTTTATTATTAATCCAACTTTTGTCTGAGTCTTCTGTGTTTAGAAAATATATTTAAGTCTATGTTGACGGCTTATGTTAGATACCATTTAGGATTAAACTTCTAGGAATATATATTAATAAAATCTGTTTTTAGGAGTTCTGCGCAATGTGCCATCATATATTACAGTCAAGTAACTTTTTTACGTCCATTGTCCCTGTTTTAAACCTTTTTTGGAGCATTTTATTTTTTTAATTTTTAATGTACAAAGGAGCTATTTTGTATATATTTCTGGTAAATATATGTATCTCCACCAGGTGTTTGCTAACTGCAGCATCTGTTGGTCTGTTGGTGCTTGCGACTGGCCTTTTGAAATTATACTATATTATGTGAAAAAAATGCTATATAAACTACACATATAACTTACTTTAGTGGGGCACTGAAACTAGGCTAGTGGTTAGTTTTTTGTTTTGCTTTAGTTCGATCATTTTGGACGTTGTTCCTGGACCCTTATCATGAAGAAATCCTTTGTTTCTGTCTCTTCATTAAAAAAAATAATGTGTTTCCTTTCTCTGCTTTGAGAGCCATTAGATGAATATGTGGCATGTAAACTCAATCAAGGAAGCATGCAGGTTTCTGGTCCTATATCAAATTTGTTTTATTCCTTTTTAACTTTTTTTTTAGTCAAGTTTCAGCTTTTTACTGGTGTAGTTTTTTTTATTCTGATACTTCTGTCTCCCACATGTTCACTGTCCTCGTTGTCTTTGAGTGCTCACAACTCGATATGCTGTCATTGGAAAACAATGAGACATACTGGGAAATGTTGATTGAGAGCACTTTAGTACAATAATAGATACATCTTGTCATCTAGTTTTAATAAATTCCAAGAATTACTTTTATGTTCATTTGTTGAAAACGACCAGAACATGCTGAACATGCTGAACACTAGCATGGAAATTTACCAGAGGGTCATTTTAAACCTCAAAACATGTTAGAAGAAGACCCCATTTGTCATTTTGCTGTGTTCTATATAATAAAAAATACACATTGTTATATTGTCAGAGTATTTTTTGTGCACATAAATATCCTTATTAGAGTGATCCATCTTTGTTATGTGTTTGCTTCTGATTTTGTTTTGTGCCATTCTCCAGCTGAGGCCCCCGGATTATTCTGCTTCGGGCAGAAAAGTGTAGATCTGGTCACCAAGGAAACCTCAATTAGATTCTGACCTAAAATGAAACCAAACATTAGTGAGAAAAGTAACAATCAACAAACAGAATGCTCTGAAACAAGCTTAAAGATGTAGATTATTTGAAAGTCTTTAATTCAATAGGGTTTGTGATGCCTTAGGTAGTTTTGGTTGTTACATTTGCGTCAAAGAAGAAATGAATGATACACAAAGACATGCTACAAATGACTACCTTTTCTTTAAACTTGTAACAAAAAATATTCAAATATGATATAAAAACAAACATTTATTTGAAAGGGTTTAGCAAAATGTGCTTACCTTTTAATTCATGCATGTTTTTTGTAACATCACAGCTCTTAAAAACAACAACTAAGAAACAAAACTGTGGAATCATCTGTGGTTACTCACAACTCTTTTAAAGATGAAAGTTTGACACTTGTTTATTTGAAGGCTCTTGTGATGAGTGGTCCATCTGAGCAAGTCTGTGGATGATACATGCACACATTGTTTATTAATTATCAGCCTTCTCTGCTTGTTTTTGAAGAACATGTGTGACATATATTTTAAATAAAGTAATCCAGCAATTTTTTCAAAATCTATTGCATCTTTTTTTCTGGCAGCCTCCTTCCATCAGTTGAATAACTTAATTGTATTTACTTCCAGTTATTTTTATTCTGACAACATAAAAATACTTAAGTAAAAGGCAGAACAAAAAAACAAGACTACATTTGTACTAGTATCGTATGAACTGCCCACTGTTGCAACCAAATTCTTTTCTGTTTTAATATTTTTGCTTGTGACATATTTGATTGCTCTTTGGTTGAATTATATAAAGGCATGCTAAAATAGCAGTACATTTTTTTTAAATGGCTCATATTTGTGTTTTATTACCTCAGAAAATCCCAAAATTTTAACACAGAGCAAGATGCATGTTGTACCCAAAATACCTAGCATGTCAAACACAGTTATGTTCTGTTTGAGGTTTTTATAATTGTGCAGCAGATCAAGAATCAAGAATCA
>JAVLVB010000580.1:3964356-3998050 GCA_032876305.1 Orestias chungarensis | reverse complement strand
GCTCTGCTGCAGACAGGAAAGCTCTGCAGAGAGTGGTGAAGGCTGCACAGAGGACTGTTGGAGTCAGCCTCCCCAGCACCACAGACATTTACACCTCCAGATGCAGGAAGAGGGCCTCCGGCATCATGAAGGACCCTACACACCCAGCACACTCACTGCAGGAGGCTGCGGACCATCAAGTGCAAAACCACCACACTGAAAAACAGCTTCATTCCTGAAGCTGTGAGACTCTCAAACACACGCAAGGATAATTACAAATGAAAAACACTTTCTCATTTAACCGGCACTGTTCACTTTAATATCACACTTTTAAATGTCACTTTAAAATGTCACTTTAATATGTCTCTTTATTAACCATCCATGCTGCTACAGCAAATTTTGCACTCCGAATTCTCATTGCTGCTATGTCCGAAGTCCCATATTGTAGATTCTGTGTAGTCAAAATCCTATTTCTCTTATATTTCTTTATATTTTATTATATTATTCTTAGTTTGCAGCTATTTACAATTGCTATCAGGGTCTAAACTGGACCGTGGGATTAGAATTTCGTCCCACCTCATGTACCACATGTGATGTGATGACAAATAAAATTCCTTGATTCCTTGATTCCTTGACACACACACACACACACACACTCCCCGGCCACCACGGTTTTCCACAGCTTCTCCGTGGTGTAGTCCGTGGGCTGCAAGTTCTCCAGCGCTGGGTAGAGCAGGTAGCGGCGCAACAGGAGTGTCACGCTGCCGCCCTTGCCTCGCAGCGGCCGCACGGGACGCGGACCAGCCGGTGCAGCTGCTGGTAGAAGCCCACGCGGCGATTTAGAGTGATTGGGTCACATTACCTAGGAGCTATTGAAGAAATAAGCCATTTATTTACTTAATGACTGGCCGAAAAAAATTAAGAAAACTATTTAAGTTCAGAATGTAAGTTGTGATGTAAATTTTAAAACACTGAATCAGACAGACCCGTCTAACCCCGCCAAGCTTGTGATGCGCTAACGGCAGCTAAAACACAAGTAGCAAGTTAGATCAGCAAGTTAAATGCTTAATTAACAAAAACTGGCGATATAAAATATTACTCAGCTAACGCTTCACAACAGCCAAAATATTTTGTACTTTTATCAAATTACCGTAGAAAACACTTCCGAAAACACAGAGAATGCACTACGTCCAATGCTGGAACTGCTGGTGGTTGGAGCTATTAGCAGCTCCATGCTTCTTTCTATGGAAGTCAATGGGAGTGTCCGAACTCTCTGTCTATGGCGCTGATTGTAATGTTAGCTTCTAATGAGTGACGGGGGAGACAGCCAATCACACAAGAGATCCAAACAACAGAGAGCCAATCAAGTGTTGGTGTGCGGTCTAAACTCAGAGAAGAAAGCTTCAGCCTGAGCGGTTTGTTTCCCGCTTGATTCTAGTGCTGACAATTTTGGTGTAGTGTAGTGAAACATTGTTTTTGGACAGTAAAAAGTGCAGGGGACCAAATTTGAAAAAGTGCAGGGGACATGTCCCCTGTGTCCCCCCCACCCAAAATTACGTCCGTGGGTGTGAACATTTATGTGTGGGAACACGCACGCGTGGCAAGTGCAGAGTGGCCTGGTTACAGGACTGACTCCTGGCCTGAAAAAATCTCCCTGTCCGGCCCTCGTCGAGACTCACAGAAACCCTCTGCGCTATAGCTTTTTCTAAAAGCAGCTGCAGCAATTCAAGTAATTGCAGCTGTAATTGCAGCACAAGGTAATTCAACGAAGTATTGTGTAAAAGCAAAGAAAAAGAAAAGAAAACATTTGGACGTTATACTCGATTTCTAAACAGAAATATAATTTGAAAACCAAATACAATTTCTGTTGCCCAGGCATGCACTACTTTGTTATGGTCAATCATGTAAAGTCATTTCAGTTTATGATTGCAAAATGTGAAAAAGTTAAGAGACTATGAATACTTCTGCAAAGCACTGTCTATTACACTGGTAAACTTTCCATTTATTTAGAGGCCTTTACCTAGAAAAGTTAGGATATGCTTGCAAAAGGTTTGCCTCTGTGTTCAATATATAAATTAGTGTTTACATAGCATGTGCATGAGCATATTTGCTTTTGTGAGCCTAATATATCCCTAAGCGTCATAATATGAACATTTAAAGTGCACCGCCATGACCCTTCCTTTGCTTCTGCTCAGCTCTTTAACCATTCAATGATACATTATTACGCTCCTGTTTAAGGCAATCCTGACATGTCATCAGTCTTGGCCCCACAGCTATGAATGCTTAGAGAGAGAGTGACTTATTATTTGTTTCGCCTTTCCGTGAGACCTAAGGTTGCAGAGAGCACCATAAGAGGTAGGGTGGCATGAAGGAGCAGAGCCAGGGAGGTAAATGCAGAGCCAGACAGTAATGGCGGGGATGAGGGCAGAGCATTCAAGGCTGCATGTGTGTTTGAAATGTTTTTGACAATGCTATGTGATGAATTAGGCGGGACGATAACTTTGCGTGGAAATAACAAACCAGACCACCTTCTTGTTCAAAATCCAAGGCCATTAAGGGATTACTCACTATTGTTCCAGATGATGTTTGAGATTCAATCTCTCCGATTTCATCAGATTGATCTGTTTTAATAAAACATTTATATCATTGTTTCAACAAAAAAAAAAAAAGGACACAAGCATTTATAAAACCTTTCTGTATAACTTTTTTTTATTGCTCCTGACTTCAATACCCTTTCACTTGACTCCTCTATTTTCACAAAAAAGGGTGATTTTTTTATGGTAATAACCATGTCACCATTAAAGAGAGGGACTCCAGGATCTCATAGTGGCAAACAAATCAAATTGGATACAGACTATTGCTTAGAAAACTGCAGGAAAATACAAATAATTATACTTTTCTTGTTTATGGTTTACTCAGTTGTATTCAGTCATACTTTAACAATGAGTCATGTTTTGAAATATTAATATTATGCAGCACAGATACTAACCCAGAGTAACATAATTACTACCTGGTTGGTTAATCCACGAGTTGCTCTTCACATTTCATCATCCAGTTCATTGTGATGATAGACTTATGTAATGGTTTGTTTAATGGCATGTTTTTCTATCTAGGAATTATTTTAAAATAATAATAATAAAGTAATTCCACAAGAGTTATTATGCTCTCTTAACATTTTTTGGACTGAACAATATTCTGTGTGATATTCAAAACCTTGCATATTGCTTTGTCACCTCGTATATTTTGGTAATTGGGAATTTTCCCTGGTCTTTCTGATGGCGTTTGTTCAGTTATCTGAATATAGGAGACTAGTGGTAATAGACACTAAGATGTTTAGAACATAGAAATAACAAAGCTATGTCTCTTCAACCTTCAAATTAAAAATTATGCACTAGTTTGCACAGATACCTTAAATAAAATAAATTAAACTCCAATGGTTGGTTATAGCGTAAAAATAATAAAGGAGTAATTGTTTTTTTTATTGTTGGTTTCGTTGTTGAGTTGTTAAATACACAGTGAGAAACCAGACAAAATATGTAGTAAGTTAGACTGTCTTGCATTCCGTCTCTTTCACACCTTCGTGTTAAATGACACTAATTTTCTTGATGCTGCAGAAGCTATATTTAATTTGCATGCAAGGACCTAATATTGCTATATAAATAAAATCCAGCCTAATTTAGTAGCACTTTAATGAATTTGAACTTTGATTAAAAAACATTGATAAACAAAAACATTGATAAAAGGCTAATTTGATTACAAGACAACTCTCTGGGGGTCTAAATCTCGTACAATTTCAATTTATAATTGTAAATGCAAGACCTGAGGATGAAGCCGCATCGGGCAAAACTGGAAAAAGCTAACTTGCCATGTTTTTTCCAGTCTCTTCTCTATTTCGTGGATTTAAAATGGACACATGTTATGCAGTGCAAAATGTACCCTCATTCTTCATTTCTCAAGTGTGTTAGGTAATAAGTCTGATGCAGTCGTGGTTTTGCAATGAAAAAAAATTCCACTATTATACGTATTAGAAGAATCAAAAACAGCTGGACATCTGTTTTCTTCCACTTTGTATAGTGAATGTCATCTAAGTTAAAACCAAGTCTTGTTATATCTTTAAAATCAGAGTTTGTTCACAAACTGATATCCATAACGACATCCTCCTTTATGATGACGATTTTAATGCTGTTAAACCACTAATGTCAGAATCCTTTATAATGCCTTCGCACATCTTAAATCTTAGCTAATCTCCTGCTGGTGTCTCCGTGGGTCGATGCCAACGATCCCCTCTGCGTGAAACTAATGCTCAAGCAGAGAACATAGTCAGGTCTGCGTCTCATCCAGCCGGTAGCTTCATTTGTCCTCGATCTGGTCTTCCTCCCTTTGGGCCCTGGCACATTGTCTTCAGCTTATTAGATTTCAGCCCAGGCCCTAGCAACAACAAAACATTTACAGCAAGGCTCAAGGGCTCTCAGTTAGCACAGGTCATTAATTAGGCTACTTTGTTGGATATTTCATGAAGAAAATGGGAATGTGTTGATAGAGAAGGGTAGCAAGGTGACAAGCTTCCTGGGCCAGCTGCAGCGTATCCTCGTGTTAACAATGATTCAGCAGCCAGCTGCTGCCGCCGTTCTCTGAGCTGCCTGTGTGCCGTCTGTCAAACTCCAGCCGGTGCAAAAAAAAACTTGCAGTTAGGTCCTGCATGGTCATGTTTGGTTTGTCTATAATTTTATTTTTTTGCTTGTGAAACAGAATTCTAACACTGTGCACCTTTTTTTTTTTTTTCAAAGGCTGAATGCTGACTCTTGTCTGAATTGGGTAAATCCCATTCTGAAATCTTACACATATTGGAAAAAATCAGTAAATTTGATCTTGCCACAGTAAGAGCTGCATTGTATTTGCTGTTGCAGACACCCCAGCTTCGATAAGGTGCACTATAGAAACAATATTGTTGCAAAACAGTTGTGCTTGGAGAAGTATTCCTACCCCTTGAAACGTTCATCCACAAGCACAAACTTCAGTAACTTTTTATTGAGGGTTTTTGTGCAACAAAAAAAATCAGTGAATATTTGTGAGATAGAATGAGAGTTATACATAGTTTTCAAATCTTTATACAACTAGAAATAGGATAGTAAGCATTTTACTTGTTGATTAAAGAGTAGAATTTTATTATCATCTGAATAAATCATTTGACTTTATAGTAACAATGATACACTTTTAAACTGGTACTTCATTTATAGTGCTACTTTGCTTGTCCATCTTGGAGAGCTGTTGCATTGCACTCATGAAGATTTACTCACGTCAGTATGATGAATGCTTGGAGTTACTGAGGACCTATTTTCTGATTAATTATGCTAATAACTATTTAAACACAGAGCAGGGGTGATCGCGATCGACCGGTCGATTGTGGGTCGATCGCACTAAATTATAGGCATTAAAGGACGTAGATGACCGCGTCCATCCTTCCGTTTGATTTTGATTCACATACCAGGCCGCAAATTCTCCCAGTCTTTACAGAGGTGGAGCTAGAGGCCGGCGCAGCACCAAACCCCCATGAAATCTACATATGCTGTCTATACATAAACACTTTCCACAGTAGTTCATGCATTTATGCAAGACAAACTAATATGTGTTATTAAATTTAAATTCAGATCCCTTAGGATTGGTTATGTTTTAAGTAGCTCGCAAGCTCGAAAAGCGTGGGTACCTCTGACTTAGGATGGAAAATTACGTTCAGCTATGAGCATAACCAAGAGGCAACTTGTTTTGATCTTGTGGCTTCCCTCTAAGTCATACTGCTCTAGGTATAGAGCCTTGTCGCACAATAAAGAAACTGTCACAGCACAAGGGCAGAAGGAAGTTAGCACATTCTCACCTTGTAATGAATTTTAAATTCTACTTCCCCTTTCCGGAAAAAAAGTGTGATAAACGATAAATGATACACATACATCATGACATGTCTTTGTGTCATGGATCAGTACTTGTATTTATTTTTTTCAATTTCATTTCCATTTGGGCTTAGAATATATTTTAAATTGAAATTGAAGTTGAATTTAATTAAATATTCCTCATCCTTCAAACATTGAAGAAAGGTTTTCAGTAAATAGAGCTTTTTCTGGAAGACATTTCCTGGAATTCCCCTTTTGAGCATTTTAGAAAAACCCATGACTGTTACTTTTAGTTTTCTGCCCACGAGTGGAAATAAGACGAATAGAGTGCAACGGGGTAAACCAAGGCAACCCGACTATGCAGTAGACACAGAAGAGGATCAAAACCTGGTTTTACTTAGGAGTAATTTATGAGCTTCAACCTTCACTATTAATAGTCATTTTATGGTAATTAGTCTGAGTGAAACAATTTGATTCTTGGATGTTTGCATGTTTCTGATTATCAACTGAAAGTTTTCTAACTTTATTTTTCAGGTTATGTACAGAAAAGACTAGAGCTGCAGGTCATCAAAAAAAATTAGATCTTAGCTTGGTTGTTTTAAACGCTCTTGCATTTTCTTGCTTTGCTATTTTTTTGACATTTGAAAAGCAAAATCTGCATTTAATCATAACCTTTTCTTCTCCTCCTCAGATTGCTGGCTTTATCAATGCCATTCACCCGTTCCCCAAGGATGACACCAACTTGACAGCTTTTCGCTTTTACGCTGCCAACCCCATCGTTGATCCCTGGGCCTTCATCATCTGCCGCAAGTCAGTGTTTCGCCACCTCTGCTCGCTGCTGACCTGCCGGTTCAGCAAGAAAGCCATGAAGACGACGGCGCACTGTGCTTTGTCTTTACCGCTTGATAGCTCCATACCCCGCAATCCGTGAACACCGGATGTGGACTTACTGACAAAAAAGAAGAAAAAAAACCTGCAACCTAGAGGGCTCTTAGCTAGGTAGGATGAAGGACTTCATACAGAGACTAGTTTGACAAATGGTTTAACAAATCTCTCATATGAAAAGGATCTTGAATGTACAATTGAAGTATTCAAAGATAAATGTTATTCAGTCTGTCCCCGTCCTTCTGTTTCAACACTGCGAAGTGAGTTTTGCCATAATCAAGAAAGCCCAATAGCTTTGCTCTAAATCCCTTAACCGTATCAAACATGCACCTAGATATACTTTTGGGGATATTTACCAGGCATGACTATGTACTATCATTTTCTTTACCACTATTTACCAAATACATACATTAATTGTTCAAACCTGTACATATTGTATAATAGAAGCTGAAAATAACTTGAAGCATTTGACCTCATAATGTAACCATCATCAGGGATAGGTGACTTTCAGATAAACATGGTTGGTTAAAATGACATATACGTATACAGTATGTAGAACCTGTTTGGCACAAGTGCAACAAACTAGTTTCCCAACTTAACTCTGCTTCTGTCTGCCTTACATTACATTCGCTTCCCCACAGCTCTGATCGTTTACGTTGCAACAATACATTATTTAGCGTTTCATACCCAGAAACATATAATGAAATGAACCCAACCGTGCAGCAAGATTCTAATTGAGTTACATACTTACTGACAGTAGAGTTAATATGGGTGATTTACAAATATTAGCACACTAATTCCTCAAGTAAATGGCATGTTGGGCTGTATTTCCATTTTAAAGTGTCTGTGGGTGAATGCAACTCTGTGTCATAGTCATATAGTCATAGTACAAATAAGCAAATTAGTGTTCAACACTTAATTCCCGTGCATATAGGAGTATTCCTACTTTAAAAGAGGTACTCAAATTGAACGTTGATTTCTTTTAACATTTTCAAGCAAGACTTTGTACTCTTGTAGTTCTTGGTTTTAGACTTTTTACTTATCTTTACAGAGGAAGCTGTTGCTGCGGTTGGTTCAGTATACACAAGGAAATATCTAAATGGCTATTTTTATGGTAAACAAAACCTTATATTCTGTTTTTACATATTTATCAGGCTAAGGTGGTCAAATATATAAATCCTCTTAAAGTGTGCAAGCTTTTAGAGTTTTGCTTGTAATCGTTGTAAAATTAACCTTTTAGAAGAAATGTTGAGATCTGATATCATGGTTTATAATTGCTTTTTTTTTTTTTTAAACCCAAAGTAATAAACATGTTCTGGTTAACTTTTGAAAAATAAAATAATAAAAACATCCTAATTTTGACATCTTATTACACAATGTTGCACTTGCAGGAAATAATTTTTGTATGAAAAGCTTTCTTTCACTATAAATATTAAGCTTTTATTAATTGCCCTCAGATGTAAACGTGGATTTGCATGGTTCTATTTGTTTCTTTTGCAATCCGATATAGTAGTTATTTAGGTTTACTGAAATTAAGATTAAAACCACACTAAAAAGTTTTTTTAGGCCCAGAGCAAAGTAAAATTTGCAAAAATTAATAATTACTAATGTTGTATGACTCCCAAGCTTTCTAAATAAATGTGAAGGATTTTACTTTACTTTCTCTATAATTGATTTTATAGCTACCTAGAATAATGTGTCAAAAGCTTTATTGCTTTTGGTGATAATTATTTGCTGCTTCAACATGCACTGTGAGAGAGTTGTCAATTAAATGTTGTATCTTTGTAATTTATGGTCTTTCACTGTGCTCTTTATGATAGAATCGTTTGTTATTGAATTGCAACATTTATGTTAATATTTTTTTTTCTTTACATTTTAATGCATACGGCCACCTTTTGCTCAGTCATGCATGACTAGCGATTTGTATATGTTTCCTCTTGTATATTTTCTTTTTGAAGTCTATGTAATTACTTGATCTGTAAACAGAAGTAAATGTTGTAATGTAAAAAAACACATTTTGTTCATGTGAAATAATAAAAAATCCCAAATGAAAGAGATGTCCTTGTCTTAAACAAAAGTCATTAAGCAAACAAATGAGACTTTTTTGTGTGCATTCCAAACCTGTTTATGGGGAAAATGGGGATTTTTCAACAGACCCTAACAATAATATAGTGTTTTTACAAAACAAAATTAAAAAGGCCTGGGAATTGTTCACAACTTTTAGCTAACATTAAAAATGTTTTGGCTGTGGCAATTTTGTCATAAACCTTTATTTATGCGGGTTTATGAGGGCTGAAGATCATTATACCATTCAATCCAAGTTATATGCAATAGCTTAAAACTTATTTATCAACTCTTTACAATACCGTGACTGGAATGTTTCAGGAATTCTTAGAAAGACAAGCAGTGTGCATATTTCATAGGATTAATGTTGAGCTACGGAGCAGTAATAGAGCTAAAAAGCCTCATAAAAAGTTGGTTGTATATTTAAAATTTTAAATGCTCAGTTAAAACCTAACCCATGGAGAAGTTATGCTGAAAGAGCTGCAGATCAGTGAGTGAAACTTTAGCACCACCAAGCGGTAATCCTATGCAAACATCAAAACTGCAGTCATTTACAATCGTAGCAATTGGATTTTCTACTTTGTAGTTTTTCTTGATTGTTTACACAAATTTTTTGAAAGCATGCCTCATACTCTCAGGACTCTACACTCAAATAATAAAATAAAATAAAACACACATTAGACAAAACTCCTCAATTTTCATGCAAAATTAAACTTTTTTTGCTCCAAAACAAGGGTGATTTATTTAATTTCCCCTTTGGGATAAAGTATTTTGATTTTGATTTAATAGCGGGGCGATTAACTTGAGTGTTGTGAAGGACAGTGTGTTCTTTGGGAGAATGCAAGATTATCTTCATGACAACCATGCCAAACGCAGAAAATTGTGTTGAGTTTTGAAATCGTGTTTTACAACTGTAATTTGAGTGTTAAGTTTGTTTGTAGTTTAGCAGAATTGGTTTAAGGTGTTTGTGTGAGTTACATATTGTGGTCATTGTGTATCAAGTAGCCTACCAGTCTGTGTGTGTGTAAACAAAAGCCGCATACAATTCTATATTAAAATAAAAATATCAAATTTAGTTCAACACTTGTAAGATGCTGTGATTATTCTTTGGTAACAGGCAAAAATGTTGGCAAATTCCAAACTATCAACTGCAAAAATTTAATTGGCAGGCAAAATATCACTTTGACAATTTGAAGCAGCAAAACCTTAGGTACATTATAAAGATGCGATTAGCTGAGGGAGATGCCCAATTTCTTAAATACTGCCAACACAAAACATTCAAAAGTTCAGGTGACATTTTACCTTTAAACTATTAACAGTTCAGTCTTGACCCAACATGATCTTTTCTGTGTTATTTTAGTGAACAGAAACAGAGAGAACACAACAGTTGTACGCTCTTGTGTTCAGCAATAAATAAAATAATTCCATTTGACTTAGTAGTACATTTTGTATAAATAAATCATCCAACAGATTCAACATGAAGCGGGTATTCACAGCACGTGCAAGATGTTTAAAAAACATCAGACAACATACTTATAATTAAATAACACAGCTGAAGCTCTACAAGATGCCTTCCGCCCTAAAGAGCTTGATGACAAGGGCTTCATGAGGCTGCAGTTTGACAGAGTACAGAGAGGTTTGCCCCATGTGGTTCATTCCAGTGCTGGCCACAAACACCCCCTTTTCAGGCAGGCTGGAAGCCCAGGCCGGATCCAGGGACACCGACTCGGGCCAGACATTAAGCAGAACAAGGAACTTCACGCAACCCCAGGAACGTACGAAGGCTAGGATGGTAGGAGAAGAAACAGAGGAGTTGGATAATGAGCTTGAGGAAAAGTTGTGGGTGGTGTTGAAGGGAAGAAACGTGAAGCTGCCGTAGAGGAGGGCTTCTTCTCTGGATTTGGAATGGCTGAGAGTCGAGAATAGAGCAGCTCCTGAATGCTTTGTCTTCTCATCCTGAAGGTTAAAAGCAAAATATTACATTACTAATTTAAATTGACTGACATTATGGAACAATTATAAAAAATGTGGCCAGATTCCTCTCAACTTCCTGTTTTGTTTACATCAAACTGTGGCGAGCCAAAAGTACATCTAATTCATGAGCCTCTTTGGTAGGGATGTACCGATGCAGCAGCAGACATTTGGCTCGTTAACTGCCATCGGCCAAAAACGATAATATTCACCTGTGGCAATTGCCGATGTTTATTTGATTAAAATGTTGCATGAATGCTGTGTTCAGATGCAACAGAAAGGTTTTTGTTTTATAAATTTGTCTACTTGAATTTGGACTCATTAAATACTTGTAATTGCATGATGAAGAACTGAAAGACTTAGAATTGTTCAGTTATGTTTCTGTGGCATCAAAGAGGGAATAAATAAACAAAATAATAAATTTCCATCGGCCAAGTTGTTATTTTATTTGTTATGTTATTTTAAACATCAGCATTGCTGCATCCCTACTTTTTGATTGTAAATCCACTAGGACTTTACCCATGTTTGGTCGATTGCTTCCTTGAACTTGAAGGAAGGTGAACCTGGCAGAGTCATCACCAGCACCAGGAATAACCTCTTCAGCTCATCGGGTACTTTACCTCCAACCTGCAGGTATTTAGATACAGTTAACATCACCAATATGATTGAAAAATAAATAAATTTTCAGTTTCCCCAATTAAAACATCTTGCACCTAATTTCAAGAGTTTTTTTTGTTCATTTTAAATGGCAAGGATCTGCAACATTTTCAATCATAAGTCATTTTTACCCTCATTATATAAGACTGCAAATGGTACATCCTTCAATTAAAACAAAAATAAAAAAGGATCATATACTTTTTTATTAAAAAAATTTAATCTTGTACACATACCAAAGGATTGGTTGTTTCCCATAATGTCCGATGTTTCTCCCAAGATTTGATTAATACAAAGATCAACTAATAGGAAACAGACTACCCAAAAACTCATGACTGAAAATAACAGCCAAATCATTGAACCTCCACCACCATGGTTAACTGATGATTATTTTTAAGAACTTTACTAATGTCTTCATATCTATATGGTGCCACAAAGGATGCTTGGATGGCGGACACAGCTTCCCACCAAAACCAATGTTTTAAGGTTGGAGACATCATGCCAACACTACATATTGTGGCACAACAATTTCCTCCGGGATCAATAAATTCAATCTTATCTTATCTTATCTTAAATGAACTACAGCGTTTTATTTGAATTCACAATGCAAAGTTTGCTCCCCATCCAGAAACAAATTAGGCCAAGTTAAAATACTATAAGTTAAGTATATGAAAAATAGGTATAAAAAAGCCCAAGTTTATAAGATCTTAACAAAAAAACATACAATTAAAGGAATTAAACAAAAAATCCATTTCCATATTAATTTTTTTACCTATTTTACAGACAGTGGTCTGAATTTTTTGTTAGTTTGTTTTTCCTTGCTGGCTTTGATCCTGCCATCATCTGTTGGGGGCAGCAGCATCAGAGCAAAAGACTGAAAAAGGCTCAACAACCTGATAAAGGCTGGTTTTGTTCTGGGGACGACTGTGTAATATCTGAAGATGACGGAAAGGAAGATTTTACATAAAAATCAAGAAAACTGAACATTCTCTTCAGTCAAAGGCCTCAGCTTAATTGCAAAAGAGAACGCTACAGCAGATCTTTTCTACCCACAGCGATCGCCATCTATAGTAACTCCTTAGTTAAGTGAGTCACGACAACATTTACTTTCAATTTGGGATATATGAGTATTTTTGATCGATTTGGTTGTTAACTTTGCTTACTGTAACCTGTGGATGATTATTTTCCAGCTAGGACCTTTGTTACATGCCACTGGTTATAGAAAACTTGTTTAATGTGTGATGTTGCAAGAACTATGTCACAAGTGTTTTGTATGTTTGCAGGGTGCCCACAATTGACGCTGCACAAACACAGACTGAAGACAAGGGAGATAATTTCTATTGTTACGGAATTTCCTGATCTCATGAAATGTTCTCCTGCAAATATAAACTTTGAACATAAGAACTTTAGTCTTGTGAATTTTTGTCAAGTTCATCCCTTTCATGTGAACATTTTTCACAAACAGCGTGATGGACCTAAATAAATCAAAAGTTCCTGGACATCAGCTTTTGAGAATTAAATTTCAAAAGCACAGACCTAGACGGACAAAATTAGATCAAGAAGCTTGCATAAAATTGTCTTACTGTCCAGCTGGTCGACACGCCTTCCTGTCTTGTTTGCAGCTGCATCTCTACAGCCTCAGCTACATCCTTAGCAGAGAGAGGCTGTTGCGACTTTGGTAAGACGGACCTAATGACCACATTTACCAGCGTGATGTTGCTGTGAGTCGTGTCATTCAGCGGGCGTAGAATATCTGAGGTCTGTTCTACCAACAAAATCCTGCATGAAAAAAATTACTCTCATATTTATACAGTTTGCGATGCACATTGTAAAAACATAAAAAATAGATACAGTAAATTGTACCTTTCTTGTTGCTGAGTGCTAAATTCTTCCAAGACTCCTCTCCACTCCAGCAGGGTCTGAAATATTTAATAGGGAAATCTGAATTTATAGAGAAAAAAAAAAGTGCAGGTCCAACGATTAGAGAAATCAGTAACGCTTTTACCTCTACTGAATATGCTTGATCAGAGTCACAAATGACAAACCCTGCCACACCTTGCTCCAACCAGAACCTTAATGCATCCTAGAAAAAAACATGTATAACTAAAAATGCATTTGCTATCACAAACTGTTTCGTAAAAATAATTTTTACTCGTACAGTAGCTGAACGGTTGGACGGTTTCTCAGAGTTCATGTTAATCTCCTCATGTCCCTGCAGATTCACTTCACATATGTCAAGCACCACCCTCAGATCTGAAAGACCAAATACTCAAGTTAAAGGCAGGCTAAACTCAAGATAGAACAATCTCAGAAACCTTTTACTTACCTGCTTTAATAGTCTCTGCAAGCAGATGTTGAATCTGAGCCTTTGTTTCCAGGGCTTCGGTGAGCTCAGTGAGATTTACTGGAGATGCCTTTTTACGAAACACACCCTGCAGGATTAGGGCTCCTCCTCCCAAAGACCTGAGGTAGGGGAGGTTTTCACAAACCGCTTCAGAGGGAAAAAAAAGTTACTTAAGATTAAACTACATATAGCTGCTACCGTGGTAACACGTCTTCAATTTTAACCACTTTTCTGCTCAAATAAACCCTTACAAGCTGTATAATCGGCCAGCATAAGCCTTTTTTGTTTGGTAACAGGGTGTTTGGTAGATGATCGACCTCAGTCAAGAAAAACAAACACCCTGTATATCTTACTTAGGATACAGACATCCTTTACAATGAAAAGAAACAATGCAACCTTTAAATTAATTATATCTAATCATCTTCTGTATTGACTTTATCCCTCTCTATTGTATCACTTTGCAAAACCTTTGACCCATGTCATAGGAAACATTGCTTTTGGTTCTGCTAGACAGCAAAATGAGTAGCCATTTTATCCACAACATTTTCTTGATTTAGGTTTGATTCATGACGGGCCACTTTTTCTTTTTTAACAGCTAGTCTGTTTTAGATTTGCTTCATTATTCAGTTCCTACAGTCCAGCTCCAGTTTTAAACCATTGCAAAATTCTAAAAACTTTTTTTAAAACTTTTTTTCTTAAATTATTTACAATAAAACATAATTAAGATGGGTTATACAATAGGCTTGAAATAGATTTTAAATTTAGATTAATACATATCAAGCATAACAGGGCAAAATAGTATTTTTCCACCATTATATGGATTTTTAATATAGAATATTATCACACACACACATATATATATATAAAATTCTATAAAAATAAAATCCGCTTATTAAAAAATTGCGACATTTTTACACCATGATCATTAGATGATGGCAAAGTGCTCAAATAATATTTCTTATGTGAAATGCTGAATACAGGCATTATTTCAACACCGAAACTGCAGATGACTGCAGGAAACTTCCAAAGAAATAAGCTAAATTCACAGAGATACCATAACATCTGCAGCTAGTACGGATAGTACATTTCTAAGCAAGTTTTTTAGTTTCTTTTGTGAGGCCTAATTATGGTTTTATAATCACATCTATTAAAAAACAAAGATTTTTTTCACACTCTTGTAGATAATACTTAATGTTCCTTTTGCATATCATATTTTTCTGTGACAGTTCTCACCACCGATGCCCTCTGACCCGCCATCCAGGCTTAGCTCGGGCTGGATCCGGTAGAACAGGCTCTTCTGCCACCAATCAAGCTGCGTCGGAACCGGCTTCGGGCTCAGGACAACGATGGCGATGGCCACGGCGAGCATGGTCATCCACGCCAGCCAGAACAGCACCACCAGGTAACACCGAACCGCCCTCCATCCCGGGCCCCCGGCGGCGGCCTCCAGCTGCTGCCTGTTCATTGGCTGCCACGGACGGAACGGTTCCGGTTCCGGTGGGAGCAGCGGCGAGCTCTCCGACGGCTCGCTGCCGAACCCGGCTTCTGCTCCGGCGTTGAGAGGCATGCTGGCCCCGCCGCTGGCAGGTAACAGGGAAGAAGAATAAAACAAATAAATAAATAAAAAATGACTGACTGGGATCAAAAGTCACAGCGGTGCGTGTCTCCTGCTCATCTTAACCTCCAACCCTGAGCCAAACACTGTCAAGATCTGCCCCCACCTATTTCACACACCTGTGTTAATCAATTCATTTAGTCACAAAGGTCACGTGGCTCAAATCTGTAGTTGAGCTCTATGAAATGACATATCATATCTATTTTAAGATAATTTAATTCAAAAATTAGTTCATGCACATGTTTTGTTTCGTTTCGTGTTAAATTAGATATTTGTTAAAAAAAAAAAAATCCCTAAATGTCCAAATTTCAAAGAGGAATTGTAAATCCAAGCCAAGCAACCTGTATTTTTATGACACACTTTCTAAAAATAAAAGATGGTGGTGGGGGGTGATATTATAAACAATATAAATACAAAAAAGCTATATATTTGTGAAAAAATTGGTAATATAAACAAAATACTATCACATTTATAATAAAGCAATAAATAAAGCTGCTGTTGTTGTAAATAATAATTGAAGTAATAAAAAGTTGTAAATAGATAAATAATTTCTAAGCTGGACCGAATAGACATTTTTATAGTATAGTTTTAAAATCATCTAAATTTCAGCTATCAAACTGTCAGGATTAAACTATAATATCCATGTTGTGTCAAATAGGTATTTGTCTCCCTGTGTGTTGATGCCAGCCTCTATAATAAAGAAAAGCCCAGAAAAAAGGCTATTGCTAAAGAAGCTGTTTGTTTATAGAGTGCTGTTTCAAAGCATGCTTAAAGATGGTTGAGGGGAAAGAAAAATTTGGGGGGGGATACAAAATTTTAAAGTTTTATTACGAAGGTTTTTTTTTTCTTTAAATATGAGATATATTGGTATTTGCTGGCATTCCCCAAGAGCATTGGCTGGTTTTATGCAGTCTGATGTCTTTCAGAAGAGCCTCTCACTTCAACACAGGGAACATTTACTCCAAAACTTTACACTTCTGGCAAGTTTAGACATGGAAAATATTATTTAGTATGCTGCAACTTCAACAAATTATGTTTAAAAAAAAAAAAAAAAATCCAATACTCAATTTTTTTTTCTTTACCTTCGTTTTCTTTTGGTGTCCACCAGTGTTTCCAGTTTAGGAAAAACTTCTGTATAAATATTTTAATGATGTGACCCCTCAGGGTTTGTAAAACAAGAGGAGGGACTGTTAAATGCACACTCTGCTCAGTTAATTAATACAGAGGTGTGAATCGTTCCCACACCAATACAACACATTCTGGAGACCCCATGACTGCTGAACATAGCACTCAGAAGACCATCATGGGATGCTGACGACTTCAAACTAACACAGTATGTTTTTGGGTGGTAAATTGACAAAAAAATAATCTGATGGTTGAAATTACACCTGACTTTCAGTTTGCACATTGTAGTTTAGACAGTTTTGTAAAGTTAAAGTTTATGGATTGATGTTCAAACGGTTATCCTTGTGGCATGAATCTCATCCTGGTTTTGATCTTCTAATGATACAACTTATTTGTTTTTCAGGTGGATCAATTATACATGAAACACTTTGAGTCATTTTTAAAAGCAAGGATTGGCTGCAAACGCTTGCATGTATTGTAAATGTCTGATCCACAAATGGTTACTTATTTAAGAAAAACAAAAGGTGTTCACACAGCCTCTATGTTATAGTTCAACTAAATGTCATTTAACTTTGACCCTCAACCACATTTTTGTGTCTATCTGCATTCTGACAAACTTGTCAAAAATATGATCCTGAAATCACCAACCATGGTGATTTCAGGATCATATTTTTGGTCTTTTTTTACTGGTCCGTTGCACAAAGTGGATAAAAAGAAATAGGAAGAATTGATCCCAATCATACTTTAAAAACAGGTTTTAGAAAGGATAACGAAAAATGACATTGATCTTTTGGAAAATTATAGACAGAAATGTTTTGAATAAGCTTTAGATCCAGGAATCAAGGAATCAAGGAATTTTATTTGTCATCACATCACATGTGGTACTTGAGGTGGGACGAAATTCTAATTCCCCTGTCCAGTTTACACCCTGACAGCAATTTTAAATAATATAATAAAATATAAAGAACAAAACGAGAAATAGGATTTGACTACACAGAATCTACAATATGGACACAGAATCTACAATATGGGACTTCGGACATAGCAGCAATGAAAATTCGGAGTGCAAATAATATAATAAAATATGAATAACTATACGAGAAATAGGATTTGACTACACAGAATCTACAATATGGGACTTCGCACATAGCAGCAATGAAAGTTCGGAGTGCAAGTGACATATTAAGTTACATTTTAAAGTGACATTTTAAAGTTTGATATTAAAGTGAACGGTGCCGGTTAAATGAGAAGTGTTTTCATTTTTAATTGAGTGTGTTTGAGAGTCTCACAGCTTCAGGAATGAAGCTGTTTCTCAGTCTGGTGGTTTTACACTTGATGCTCCGCAGCCTCATGCCTGAGGGGAGCGGGACAAAAAGTGAGTGTGCTGGGTGTGTGGGGTCCTTCATGATGCCGGAGGCCCTCTTCCTGCATCTGGAGGTGTAAATGTCTGTGGTGCTGGGGAGGCTGACTCCAACAGTTCTCTGTGCAGCCTTCACCACTCTCTGCAGAGCTTTCCTGTCTGCAGCAGAGCAGCTTCCATGCAACACGTTGATGCTGGAGCACAAGACGCTCTCCACCACACATCTGTAGAAGGAGGTGAAAACTGAGCTCCTGAGTCCAGCTCTTCTCAACCTCCTGAGGAAGTAGAGCCGCTGGTGCGCCTTCCTGACCAGAATAGAAGTGTTGTTGCTCCAGGTGAGGTTGTTACTCAGGCGTACACCCAAGTACCTGTAGCTGTTGACCACTTCCACCGCAGATCCTCCCATGTGCAGGGGGAGGTGGGCATGCTTGCCCCTTCTGAAGTCCACAATCATCTCCTTGGTTTTCTTTACATTAATGCAGAGGTTTTTGTCTCTGCACCAACCTTCCAGGTGTTCCACCTCCTGCCTGTAGCTGGACTTATCACTGTTTGTGATGCATCCGACCACTGCTGTGTCGTCCGCAAACTTCACAAGATGACAGCCTGGGTGGATAGGTGAGCAGTCATATGTGAGCAGTGTGAACAGTAGGGGGCTCAGCACACAGCCCTGAGGGGAGCCAGTGCTGAGGGTGATGGTCGGGGAGGAGATGTTTTGAATCCTCACTGACTGCGGCCTGTTGGTCAGGAAGTCCAGGACCCAGTTGCAGATGGAAGAGCGCAGTCCAAGTGAAGAGAGTTTATTAATCAGAGTCTGAGGAATCATGGTGTTGAAGGCAGATGTGAAGTCCACAAACAGCATGCGGACGTATGAATCCTTCTGCTCCAGGTGGGTGAGGGCAGTGTGGACCACGTAGGAAATGGCGTCCTCTGTGGATCAGGGTCTATGTCAGGAAAACCAACAAATACAAAAACTGCTCAAATTTCCAGCCAGAACTAACCCGAAAGCTTTTCGATGACTATAAAATGTGAGTAGTTAAGCTGGAGATTTTCAATTTATTTAAAAAAGAAATTAAAATAAATGAAGGGTCTATTGTTATGAGTTCGAAGGCAAGGCTTTAAACTTTGGTCAATTTGATAACAAACAAAAAAAAAAGAAGAAAAAAAAAGCTATTTTTTCGGATTATTTGTCCAAATTTCTTGTTACCAAAAAGTACTGAGAATATGTGTAGGACTACACTGGGGAAAAAAAAGCACAGAATTATTGTTTTTAGACTTGTGTTTTTATTATTAATAGAGTTTATTTACGGTTTCCGTTGATGGTGATGGTGGCATTGGTAGCCCCATTGCCTTGCTGCCATCAAGCCTGTGTGGGGATTTATGGCCTGGTTTTTTTTCTAAATGTTTCTAGTATGTTCTTCCCTTGGATGTGTCGCTTCCCTGAATTCCTCTACAGTCAAAAAAATTGAATGTAACCTGCTTCTTACCCAATGACAGCTTGACAGGCACCCACAAGTAGTGTGGGATACAAAACATCACACTAGGGCAAAGAATAACGACTGACTGAGTATGAGTTGATACTTATACTTATATTTGTCTGGTGGGAGTTTAAGTGAAAACTCTTCATGAACTTCTGTAGCGTTATTTATGGTACAACTTGCTTTGCCGAAAGTTACCCTTCAGGTTTCCAATGTCTGTTTTGAGCATGTTTAAAAAAACAAAAAGAGTTCATTTCACATCTTGTGACCTGCTGCAAAAGTTCAGATTCCTGGAAAGAACCACCTACTTTAGTGTCTCCACCTCTGGCTTTCTTCACACAGGGTAATGTGATTTTAACATTTCCTTGCTAATCATTTACCTCTGTTTCTTAAAACATCAACAAAACTAATTATTGCAGTAGACAAACGACAAGATTCTTACCAAAGATTAAGAAAAGCATTATTATTAGAGTCATGCAGGGTAGTGTAAACTATTATTTTCTACTTTATATGAAATATTCATTAGCATCTGTCTTCCCAGAAACTGTATGTTTACAATTGAATGTTCTCTGAAAGTAAAAAACAGAAGCAGCTCCAGGCAGATGTAGCTGTTTATACAGTTGGTGTTGTTGTAAGCTCTTGTTCTTTCTGTCGAAGGTTAAAAAATACTTTAGTGTTAATATTCTAATATTCTAAGTCCAATTTTTGCGGACCCACATTTACACAACATTAAGCTCAGACTGTCTTTTCAAAATTCAGCTAGCTTGTGGATCTAAAGGATACAGTAACATCCTCATTACACAAGGTAGAAGTTTAAATTTTTCTTAAACTGTTTAAAAACCCCCCACTAATGACAAGGCTTGGCTGTTGCACCCGAGTTATCGTGATGCTCTTGTTTACAGTAGTTTTTGCAATAATCTAATTGCGTACGTGTGCACGCTTCCCAGATCAACTTCAGTAAGGCACCATTGGATTGAGTTTCTTTCTTCTTTAATAGCAGTTTATCACAATCCCATATGTTGACTTGGACAGCATGTACCTACACTACCTTCTGAAACTTCTCCAAAAACAGTTTATTGTAAAGGTGTAAGGTGATCTCATAGATCTTTTAGTCTTATTTTTAATCTTACAAAGCCATTCTCTTTCTAGAATTTGTTGTATGGTTAGACAGTGCTATGAGTCTGAAAAATAAAACTATTATTCAGTAGTTTTGCAAAAGAAATATTTAAGGAAAGTCTTATCTTTTCAAGTCTCGTAATAGTAGAGGTATTTTTATTTTGGTCTAGCGTTTCATAATTTATTTTAACTTGTGAAAAACCTACAACATTGAAAATAATCTTGTAGCATGCTCTTGGCATCCTCTCAACTTACCGTGGGTTCTGTTATCTTTTTGTCATGTGTTGTTGTTTGCCAACCATACCTTAGGAAATTTTGAGTTTTGCTAAAAATACATATGAGCAAAGTTCTAGAAAATTGTTGAAGGGCAACTTAAATGTGTTCACAGCGTGAGAACTGTAGGAAACTAAATGCTTAAACTAAATTACAATTATGTTGCAAATTCTTTAGATTTTGATGGGAGTGCAAACATTTTTGATAGCTGCTGTAGCCATCAAAAACCCTAAAGTAAAATAAATAAATACATTTAAAAAAAACACGATGATTGTTCAATCCAGATATTATCTTTAATCGATCAGAAAGCATATGGTTGAGGCCAAACTCAGGAAATATCACAGGAAGGATGGTCCTAGGCGTTTAATGCTCATCTGAAATATAAAACTCAAAGCTGGTCTTGTCTCTGTGAATATGATGTTAGTTTGAGTCCTCCTCGGATCCCCCAATGTCCTGTAAAGTCACATTGCAACGAGTTAGTCCAACATCTAAATGTCCTCAATGTCAATACAGCTTGTACATTGCTCACATTAGCTTAGAGTATAAGAAAATTCTTTAAAAGCGGTAAATGTTCACTATGACATTAGGTGATATTCCTTTTTTCTTTCATTTTGGATGTGACAGAGAGTTGAGTATATTTAAAAGCACTGGCAACCAAATCAAATGCATGCATCATGTCTTACCATAGGTTCTTGAGTCCTGAGATTCATGATGTATTTCTGATACGCCGTGATAATACAATCTCGCCTGGAAACACAAAAAGAAAGATGGGTCAATCGACACATCTCCGCTTTGATCTATGACAGCTGATAATAATAATAATAATAATAATAATAATAATAATAATAATAATAATGCATATGTTATTTAGCTTACTTGCTGGTGATTCCTCCCCCAGGTGGGAGCCCCGGTATATC
The DNA here is from genome assembly GCA_032876305.1 of Orestias chungarensis. Classification (NCBI taxonomy): domain Eukaryota; kingdom Metazoa; phylum Chordata; class Actinopteri; order Cyprinodontiformes; family Cyprinodontidae; genus Orestias; species Orestias chungarensis. Next base: position 3,976,387 of record JAVLVB010000580.1, on the reverse strand, counting down.
CTCTGCAGCCAAAAATTTGATCACATTCAGAAGGTCTGTGTCTTCATCTCTGGACCGTATCATCTGAATGATTTCTGCAAAGAGAACAATTCAGGATGAAAATTCTTAGAAAGATGATAGTAGCCTAAGTCATTGTAAACTTTTGCATAGCCAGTCACCTTCCACTTTCATATCAATGAGTTGTTCCAGCTCTGCCTCTCGCTGCAGTGCCTCCTGCGACACCTGGGGGGCGCCAGGGAAGCACACGATGATAATGCTCATGTTATCCAAGCTGCCCTGAGTAGGGAAGCAGGGGACATTTATTACAGATACGTCTGAAACACCTGCAGGATGTAGGTTTTCATTTCTTTTCATTCAGCAAGAAACATTTGCCCCTAATGGGAAACCAGATAGCAATATCTTAAAAACAAAAAAAATAAAATAAAATAATAATTTTAAAATGTTAGACCTATTACAACTTTGTCAATTGTTTAAAGAATATTAACATCTATGCTTGCTTTACTACAGTCTTTTTCACATTTTACATGTTATTTCTTTCAGAACTTTGTTTGCATTGTAACTAAAGCTGTTGCCACTAAATATAACTAGAATAAAAATGTAACAGTGATAAGCCTAAAACATATTGGTAAATACCATCTAAAAATAATTAACTATTCTCCTCCTTTGGTAAATTATTTATAGTATTAGATTTTAATGACATTAGCTTTATTATTTAGTGACTATATTATCCATGGCTATATTATCATCAGTTGCATTTGCAGCATTGATAATTTACAATAATAATTCATGATCTTATTTTGGGTACAAGCGTTAGTCTGTTTGGGTCAGAGTGTACTGGAACACAGTGTGTTGTGAATACAGTAAGTCTTTTTAGGTGAAATAAATAGCAGCTCTCAGTGGGCAGGATTACAATTTAGAGGGGAGTGTCTTCTACTCAGCTCTCGTCAACACGCTCACATTCAGTGTTAATCCCAACCATGTGCAGCTTTTCTTGCTCCAATCTAATGTCTAAGGATCTCTCAGTCTACCTATTTATAGGGCGGGCAAAGCGCTCATCGGTATTTTGATCAACAGTTGCTAAAACCGAGAGTAAAATCCATTTACGTAACAATTAGGTGCGTCACTGAGAGCCTGCTTAGAACAACCTTTTCTAAATGTAAGTCTAGTGATTCGTAAATCCATATGCTGTTGCCCCTAGATTATAAACAACCAAAGGGTTTTGCTTCAAATCTCCAACCATTTTTGTGTTGTTTTTCATGTATTTATGACAAACTTTTATGTATGTGTTATATTGCAAAACCCTAAAAGTATAAAGACCCATTATAACAAGCTCATAAGATAATTAAACAAAAATCTATTCAAGATGTGTTTATTTACAGTATATTTAAAAAAATCCAGGTTTCCTTGCAATTACTCTTACTCTAACCAAACCACTGCTGGCCCAACTATAAAGATGTTTTTAATCTGATGGCAAGTATAGAAAAAAATTAATGTAATTCGCCTTGTAAAATATTCCGAACCCCCAAAGCCATCATAGCACTTGGATTCACATAAATGTTTAAATTTACTGAAAGAGCGTCACGTGATTTCCAATCTGCTACAAGTGTTTTTCATAGAGGAAGTACTTTAGAAGCCAAAAGTAAATTAAGAAGTTGCCTAATCTCTCCCATTTATGAATGAAAGAGCATGTCGCTAAACTTGGCATGCCAAAATAAAGCATAAAACATGACACTTGTACTGTCTTCACTGTAAGGGGTCAAAACTGTGTCATGTGTTTGAACTTCCAAACCCCAATCAAAGCCTGTCAGTAAAATAAAACCACTGATTCTGTCAGGCCAATCGGTTGTTCTTATTATAGTTTTTAGCATGTTTTTTTTTTTTTACTTTTATTCCAAGGTGTTAAGTTATTCCTGCATTTGTTGAATCTTAATGTTTTTATTTCTCAGCGTACTTTTTGTTTTTTTAGAAATGTCTTATCAAAATACAAAATCTACGAGTTAAACAGAAACTAGATACTGAAAGTAGCCTCCATGTCTCACCTTATAGAGGCAGAGGTCAATGACTTGAGCACAGATGTCTCTCAGGTCATTGCACACCTGCAGACGGTTGTGTACGAATGCGCACAGTTCCTCATTGCCCATTGCATCCCACACACCGTCACATGCCAGGATAAGAAACTCATCTTCGGCCTTCCTTTCCAGTTCGTACACTTCTGGCTCTGGAGACACCAGTTGCTCCGTTTGTGGTCTCCAGTCCACCTCCTTGAAGTCAAAGTCCCCCAGTGCTCTGGAAACGGCTAGGGAGCCATTAATCCTCTGCAGGGTCACTGAGCCCCCGGCATTCTGGATCCTCTCCTTTTCCCTCGGGTTGCATGGTTTGTGGTCCTCTGTGTAGAACACCACTCGACCTTTGTGGCAGAGGAAGGTGCGCGAGTCCCCGCAGTTAATGAAGTAAATATAACGTGGAGAAATCATGACTGCTGCTGCTGTAGAGCCGCTTCTCTCACAGGTGTCCTTGCGAGACATTTTGTGCATGTGGCGATCAATATCCAGGAATCCCTCACGGATTCCCTCCTTCACCTGATCGGGGTCCTCGTTTGCTTTGACCCCACCTGTTAAAAACAAGACTTTACCATTCAAATAAATGAATATTTTTTTGACAGCAAAATTTCTAAAGAAAATAATTTGTCCTTGGACCAAATATTCTGGAAAGATATTTTAGATGCCATCCATATGCTGACTTGTAGAGATTAAAAGACACTATAAGGCAGTGTTTTTCAACCTTTTTTGAGCCAAGGTACATTGTTTTCATTGAAAGAATTACGAGGCACACCACCAACCAAGAAGTGTCTCTAATATGAATCAAATAAACATGTATTTTTTATCATATTTTATATCTCTTATTTCAAATTGCACTTAACATGTCCACTTCAAAAATACTCAACAATTATCCAATTTCACCAAGATAATTTCCACGGCACACCTGACGATCACCCTGGTTGAAAAACACTGCTATAAAGAATGTAGTGCTGGACTTGGCAATAGGAACCCTCTGTTGGGTATAGTGGATACAAGCCTCTTGGAAGGAAATTTCTTCATTCGTGGAATTCCCGAAACACATTTCAAAATCACCTTTATCAGTTTTATTGCATCTGTTACAAACCTTTAATAAGGTGTCACATACCACTTTTGTTGTTTTTCTATTTAAAAATTTTTTTATTTCCAAGTAAACCATGCATTTGAATAAGCACTCAACCATATCCGATGTTGTTGATCAATTATTATCGACATTAGATGTGTACCTGTTGTCAAAATGTGATCCAGCAGGTTTCTGGAGCAGTAATGGGCCACTGTGTTACCGGCATGTCCATCAAAAACAGCAAAGTAGGCCCAATCTGCCAGCTCTCCTTTCAACTGGGGCATGCAGGTGTGGGCATCCTCCATCTGAGCCCTCCAGCCCTGCATGCTTGCCACGGCGTAGTTCAACCCCGAATGAGACGTCCCCTCCGCCACATGTTTCTCCAAGATGGGGCGGTCCAGGTAGGGGCTCGGCATTGCTTCTTCCTCATCTAAACTGTCCTCCTCCACACAGCCTCTTTCTCTGGATCCCCCCTTGAAGAATAACGTAACCATTCGTTCAGTCTCTTTGACTAGCTGCCGCAGAAAGGAGGGCACCTCCACATTGCTGGCACGCCTGGCTGTCCTCATCATGCAACGCACCCTTTGCTCAAGCTTTCTGCTCGAGCTGCCGGGGGCCCGTCTCCTCCTGGTGCCCCTCCTCCGGTGGTGTGTTTTCCTCAAAAGGTCCAGGACAACACTTAGACTGTTCCAGCTCCACAAGTTAAGAAATGTTTTGTCTGCCCGTGTGGTCCCTTTTCCCACAACAATTAATAAACAATAAACAAAACAATAAGAGTTCAGTTTAACAATAAGAGCCCTTTTTGTTCATCCTCAAACTGGTTTTTCAAATATGTATCACAGACAAGGTTTTCCTTGCTACTGGTACTGTCCACCAGAATCTCACTCCTTTCTCCACATCGTTTGGATGATCACTCCTCTATTGCGTAATCTGTTTAGGTGTTCCTCTTCTTTGCTCCACCCACTGACCCACACCTCATCCCCTTCCTTTCCTTCGTAACTCTGTTGGCTAATCACCTGGCCAGTGAAGCACGACAAGCACCCTGCGTGTGCACACATGACATGGATTATTAGGAGAACAGTTTACGCAATGCAAAGGAATCCCATTATCAGACTTTACAAACGGATTTCATGAGTGTTCAGTTTTATCTTATTTTTTTATTCTACTCTAAGCATCTCGCTGCCCTGCTTAGGGATAAAATTGCTGGCGATATTATGCACATAAAATCTACAGGTTTAGAACATCGTCGGAAGTTTAAAGGCTTTATGGTTCATAGTATTGTCATAGTCATAGTATTGTTTTCTCTTTCAACAAAAATCCCTAAACTGCACTACTCAAATACATTGAAATATACAATATAAAGCTTGGAAAGAAATTCTTTTCTGACAGACATATATCTTCTGTTTTCTCATTATTTACTAAAACACACCTCAGGAAATACTGTGGCCTACTCCTTTTATTTTATTTTATAAAGTCTAACCCAGATTCAGGTTTCTTGGCTGCCAGTTCACAACTCAAAGCTTTTGCTTCCTTAATAGACCTCTGTGGGAATGAGGTGTTGGCATGGCTAGTTTTTGCTTTAGTGTTCTGGGTTAGTGAGGAAGGTTATTCTTAAATATTTGATAATATGTGACCATGTTTCTTAGCATCTTAATGCAGGGAAGTAATCCTTTATCCCAGGAGCAGGTAAACCGTCCCAAAGCATAATGTAATACATGGAAAACTGAAGAATGACTTGTGCCCTCTGGTCATTAACATGTTAGTGTCCTATAGCATTGAGATAATTCGTTACGTTGTTTGGGATTATCCTTACCCTATGGAGGAACATATTGAAAGAAGGTGATTAATAGCCATCCTACGGATATGGATATGAGTTCATTGCAAACTCAGTGCTGCTACAAAATATTTCATAAAATGTATTATTTTCTTCCTTCTTAAATAAAACAAAAACAAAAGCCAGCCAACGTTTTCATTGCTGCATTTAAACAGCTTAGCTGCAGCTTAAATGACTTTACCACCGCTTTACTTTTGTAAAACCTATTCTTAGCTTTAAACTACAAGTCTCTCCAAACATACTGCAGCAATAAAGCTTCTGAACTCTTAAATGTTTAGCTAACATTTATGGTGTCCAGCCAGTTCTCTAACATATAGATATTACAAACAGTGATATTAGAAAAAGGATACATTTGCAATATTGTATAAATATTACCATTAATAATAATAGTGTACATTCCTATAGAAGATACTGTATACATGTACTTAACTGATTCAATTTAAAAGGTAAAATAAAAACATATATACATTTTTGACTTATTTACTATGTCCTTTTCTTTTTTATGTGTAATTGCAGTCCCTGACCTGGTTAAGATCTGCCAAGTACTGTATATGAAACTGTTCTCACCCTGCTATAAATACAACTAAACCTTTTAATAACTTATCCTTACTCTGCTGCTATAAACTCAGTCAGAGTGAACCCTTCAACATTTCTAAAAACAAAATCTTACAATGGTGTTTGATCGCTGTTTCAGCTGATTGCTACTGACATCCATCTTTCCATCCATCAATCCATTCATCCATCCATCCATCCATCCATCTCCTCAGTTTCATGCTGCCTTTTGCTTATCTCCAACATTCGTTGGTAGAGACATGGGACGAACTGGATTTATTTATTGTAGAAATATGGACACTTTTTAATTTAGAGATGCCCCAATACTGATTTTCTCTTTTCATCAGTACCAGTATTTTCCAGTATTGACTGAAAAATCTTAGGAGTTCGTACCTTGATTTTATTTATTTTTTATTTGTTTGACTGTAAGGGGGAAAATAGTCAGTTCAATTAGAATATACAAAAAAATTATAGCTCTTGTTAGAAGTCAGTTTTAAAAGTGAAGCTCATATTTAATGACTTGCTAATAAAAACACAGGATTTAGGTTTTTATTTATTTTTTTAATTATGCAATATAATAAAAAAAAATAATAATAATAAAAAAATAAAAAAAATGTTAGGAAACATTCCCATATTTTCTCTGTAACGTTAAATTAACATCGTTGGATGCAGTCCTCTGTTAACACCAAGCTTGTTTGCGATGATCTTTTTTTAAGGAGTGCTTGTGATTTCCTTATGTAGAATCCTTTTTTACATTTTTTTATTGGCCTTATGTAAAATTTAAAAACTTCATTTCAGTATTCATTTGCTGTAAGCAATAGTCATCAAATAAGCAAAATATCAGTAGAAACTTGTCATTGTGGGAAATTAATCAATATTTGAGTGAATATTTTGCTGAAATACAGCTAAATCATGATTGAGAATTATTAACCTTTAAATTGCATATTTGTAGATTTGGCTGTTTAATCTCTGAAATGTTTATTCAGAAATGAAGCTTCCCCATTACTGCAGATTAACTAACTAATGTTATACTTGTTTGTGATGTTCTGTAATTACATGTATGAGATTATTTTCAATATTTCTTTGAATACGTATCAAACCATAGAAATGCAAGGTAAATAAAAACTATGTTCTTCTCAACATTTTCTAGCAGGTCCCGGTTTACTCTAACGCTTTCACTTCCACTTCCTTCAGATTTTTGTTTAGACCCTTTACATGTTTTTCATTTATTTATATATAAATTGCACAAGACAAATGTGTAAAATAAATATGTAACATATTGTAGGGGATGTTGCATGCTGGATTTTTTGTATTATGATCAAGCCTGCATTATTGTCTCAGTATGTGCTGCATTATTAATGAATTATCCCTCCCTGCCTACTCCTCCTAAAGCTGGAACCACGTGATTATAGACTCAATGTGAATGGTGAGATGACAACAGGCTACTCTCCCTTCTCTGTAATGTACGCTCCTACGGCTGCAGTCACAATGATTCAAAATTAGATGACGACTGGAGGCAGAAGAGGGGAGGATGGTGGAGTGAGGCAGGGCGGGGTTGCTGAGTAACGGAGCCATGAGAGGGAAGAAGCTGCTTTTACAGGAGACAGAGGAAGAGAGGGAATCCAAGCAACGTGAGTGCCGGCTGTAGATCAAGGAGGGGGGCTTCCAGACTGGATGGGCCCAGCAATGCCTTGATGGAGTATGGGCCAGGTTTTAGGATTCTCCCACTGCCGTAAGTGTTGTTTTTGTTTGTTTCTGTGCATCGTTGCACGGCCGAGATCTCCATTAGCCCAGCTGACAGATGTGTCTTGCCCACCTCAGCATTTTTTTTTTAACCAACGGTCTGGCCATCGTATGCGTTAGCTCACTCTCTCGTCCTCCCTCACATTTTTACCTCAAGCAAACAAGAAATGGATTGCTGCAGTGCAGATACACACACTCTGTCTCTCATCATGCTTCAGTTTGCAGGTTTTCTTGTATTCAGAAAGCCTTTGCATCATATTTGGATTTCCTTCATGAATGCCCCTGTTGTGGAACCAATCCAATCTAGAGCTAAGTTGCAGTGGCTAACTATTTCCCTGTGCTCGCACAACTGCTGAACAGAATATGCTCCATTTAGTGCAATGGCTGCTTGATGGATTTATACACTGGTGTCATGCTGGCAATCTAATGTAGTGAAAGCCTTTTACCTGTGCCAGAACCACTCAATATGCAATGACCTTCACTATGCTCTTAGGCATGAAAGATGTTTTTACTCTTTTCAATATTTGTTATATTTAACAACTTATTTTAATGTAAAATGGGATCAAACGGAAAAAAAAATGTTAGTTCTACAGTTACTCCTTAAGTTGTACTGCAGTGTTTATGGGGCTTGTGTGTCCTTGCTCATCTGTAGTACATCACTGCTAAGCTTCAAAATACATCACTTTATCTCAATATTTCATAACATGTAACTGTTTCCTTCCAGAGGAATATGGCTCTGTGGCATCCACTCCAGACTCAACACCTCCATGCACCGATGGTAAGAAGCACTTGTGGTAGCTGCTTTATTTGCAGATTGATATTGCTGCCTGCAGTTTTTAAAAGAAGTACCGTACTGTATATTATTTTCAGTCATCAAAGCAGTTTTGATTCTAAAACAGCACACATTTTTGTAAGTTTCATCTGTCAGGAAAAGCAGAAACTGTGATCAAATAAACTACTTAGCGTTGAGAGTACGTATTGACGTCTCCATCACTGTCCTCCTAAACTGACAACTGCCTGTCCTAATTTGTATCCAGGTGGCAACGAGGAGTCAGAGATGTGCGACCTGCAAACAGCCAGAGAGTGGTCTGACGATGAAGAAGACGAGACAGGATATCCGGACGATGAAGAAGGACAAGCTTCGTCCCCGTCCATCTGGGGAACTCCTCGCCAGCACTCCTTCGAGCTGACCTTCTCTTACATTGCCATTGCCGAGGCTGAAGCAGTGGGGACCTCGCGCCACCATCGTGAGCGACGCAGGGGCACGCCAAGGTTGGGTTGCACTCCTTTGATTCGAACTGACACACTGGAAATGCTCCTAGACTCTCCCGATGTGGACTGGGAACCACATGGTTTTCTTAATCAAGATGAACCAGAGACTAGAGCGCAGGAGTCAGTGGAACCAAGGACAGCAAGTCCTTTGGAAAGAAGGGAAATGGAACAAAGGGAAACTTTATCAATGCAGCTCTCTACAGAAACAGTGGACCTGGAAAATGAAAGGACAGATTCTGTAGATGGACAAGCAGAGAGTGCAAGCTCAATTGATCAACCTCTTTCAAAGATTCAGCAGCATCGTCGCTCACAAATAGTTCAGGGTAAGAAATAGGAGCTCAAAAGACTTACATGTGTTTTTAAATTATTGCCCTAATATCAGCAAAAGATTACCCCTTTTTCTATTTCTATGGTTCTTGTTGGTATTTTTTATCTGATGAAGAGGAATTGGTTTTGTTTGACGTATATAATGTTTATTCCCGGCGCTGTCAGTTTTCAGCTCATCCCTACTGTCTGCAGCCATTTGTATCAAAATCCTCATGTAACCAGAGCTAATTATAAACTCACAATGACCTTACCCTTCAGGGGGCTCACGTGAAGTAAATGCTGGTTATTGTTAAGATAGCAAAACACTTTATTAAGCCTTGCCTGTAAGAGCTTGGACACCTTTCATCCCTAGAACAGTCTTTCCCTTATTTCAGCTAAACCCCGTAATTTTCATGCTATACCATAAAATAGAATGTTTTGTGGCATAGATTAAAAAAATGTAGAAGTAGCAAAAATTCTGCCCCACCTCATCCCAAAGTTGTTGGGGTTTTTTTTTTTTTGGGGGGATCTTAGTCAGGTGATGGTTAGACTGTGGTCATAAAGGTTTACATATGTGCAGAAACAATAGTTTAATAGGCTGTTGCTTTTTAAAAAGCTGAATTGGAACGAACAGACAAAACAGTGTGTTGAGAAAGGAATGGATCATTGATTAGCTGTTGTTCACTAAATAAGTGACCACATCATCTGATTGTAACAACCGAAATCAAAATTCCAGTTTTTTAAACTGTTATTGTTCAATTTTAATACGCCTGTGCGTATTTTAGCCTTAGTTTTCTGTTATTAGCTGACAGTAGGTCCATATAACTTCAGCAAGGCACTTTTGTTAACCAACTGAAACAGGCATTTCAAATAATTGCTAAACCAGAAACATGATATCGTGTGAAAATTACAATTGTTCAGCTGTTTATAAAATACCCAGATTAGACCCTCTGGCAGCTTTCCTACCTTGAAACTGTCTCAAATCTTCTTTTTTGCCATTCTGGTGTTTAGTTTGAAGTTCACCAGGTCATCTTCGCCCCCTCTAGATATCTCAGTATATTAGGAAGCTGTCATGTGTTAGGGTTGTACCTAATAATTGACCAGTAAGTTTAGTTTAAAAGGCGATACGTCTTTAGATTTGTGGGATACTTCATTACTGTAGCTGATGTCACACATTAGACCATGATTTTAAGATGTGGTCGATGATTCTGCAGTGTGTATGTGACTCAAAGAAAGTTGTATTTTTATTGTAATGCCTGTGACTTATTGTTGTTATCACCATGGTAACATCATCATCTGTTTCCCAGCTGCAGAGGAGTCTCCAACCTTAGAGCCGGAGTCTCCCGTTACTTTGGAAACCATTTCAGTCAAGCTGCTGACCTCTGTGCGACCGACAGACACAGCGCAGTCTTCTGCGGCTTCTGTAGGCCGTAACTCTCAGGAACACTTGGTCAGAGATCACTGGTTTTCAGCGCCCCACCTAACAGAGGATCTGACTGTTTGCATTTGCATAGCAGGTACATGATTACATATCTCTGTTTTCTTTTTTTCACATCAATTAACTAGGTTTTTCTTGCTCCACACATCTCCGTTTTTTGTCTTCTCGCTGAGGCAGATTCTTCCTCAAAGCTCATAAATCAATGCTTTAATCAAATATTAAATCCAGTTACACTGCTAGCATGTGCATTCAGGAGCTGGCAGGCAAGAAGTCCTGGCTGTTCATCGTTTCCATAGTAACTAACTCTCTCTGGTTTTTAGGAATGATGGGCCAATTGTAGGGGAAATATTCTTGGATTTAGCCAGGCAGGCAGACCTAATAAAGCCTTATCAGTGTGTGTCATACACCTATCTCACAGAAAGCAGGACAAGTGTGGAGATGGAGGCTGAGAAGATGATGATTAGAGATAAGCCTCAGACTTCCCTCTTGATGGACTTTCAAGTGGACCGTTGCAGTGGTCACTTGAAAGAGCTATGTATAATTTAGGTGAAGAAAAGCTTCAAAGGCTGCTGATAATATTGTGGTCAAGTCTAAGTGTCCAGTAGAGAAATCCTAAATTTTTTCCAGAGAAATTCAAGCCACCTTTTTTTTCTACCTTAAAGATTGACTATGAATTATGTTCCTTCTTCAATGTAATAGAAAAACGTGAAGGCATCAATTAAAGGTTCATAATCAACCTGATTAACCTTAAGAAAGACTGAATTAAAGTTTCAGTTAAGTTTATTTATCAAGCATTTTTTCACTATTAAATTCATTATTAGTGGCATAAAAGCAATTTAAAGGATTAAGTAAGACAATAGTAATGAAGTTACATCAAAGGACTTCCTATTTTCAAATCAACTGAAGTCTGGTTACGTGATTAAGATGGGTTTTAAATCACTACTTGCATCACCACTATTTTCAGACGTTTAAAACGTTCTTGGCTTTGCTTTAAAAGCTGAGGATTTTCAATAAAAAGTTGAATAATTAATTCTTTGTAAACCCTCTGGCAGGGAGGCTTGACTAGTGGTGGGTGGTGCTGTGGACGAGCAGATTATTTTGGGCTGTTAGGCCTTTGCAGTGCTGAGTGAGCACTGGGTGGCCAAAAACAGCTCTGGGGGGAGAAGGGAGCACGATCAGTGAGACAGAAGGGGACAGAAGGTGTTAGGAGAGACAGAGACTGGAACAGCGACCAAACATGGCCAGTAAAGGTGAGAATTAAGGAAATTCAAGCGTTTTTAGGCTTATGTAGTAAAACTTATGGGGTTTAGCTTAAAAAAGGGGAGAAGACTGTGTTTCATTTAAGTTGTTCTAAAACAAAAGAAAAGGTTGTAGAAATATGCAGCATAAAGAGCAAGTAAAAGGAGATACAAAAAAAAACAAAAAACTTTCAGTCCTGGCCAGCACTTTTTCCCCTCAGCTTTGTCATTTTTGTGCTGCAGTGCAAAGGCTAGGCTTTTTAAATGGCAGGAACAGATTTCTCATCTACCTTAGATCACTCATCGAGCTGTTCACTAGAGACGACAATTTTGAAAAAGCTGCAGGTGTGTTTGACCTTTGACCAAACAATTGCTTAGTGAATGTAGTTGAAATCTATGTCAGGGGCTTTAATTCAAATAAGTGTAGGCCATTCAAATGAGTTTAAATGGTGCTGCTGGGGTATTAGGCAGCTGTCAGTCTGCCAGCCCAGTTTCCCGACTTCAGTTTGA
>JAVLVB010000580.1:3930615-3958031 GCA_032876305.1 Orestias chungarensis | reverse complement strand
GCCCAAGTTGACAACGGCAAGGACTTGTGAGTATGGCGCCATCTTTTGACACTGAGTTGCTCAAAAGCACACTACTGTTTTCCTTTTGAGGTATTTTACTCCTTTTGAGGTAGGGAACTCCATTAAAGGAAAAGGCATATCCTCATTTGAAAGCTATGTTATGTATTCACACAAGCTATTACATTTATTATTATCGGATATTACTTTTAGTTTAATTATCTAAAAAGGGAAATGTGACAACAACTAAACTCTGTAGGGAACTGCTTTGTTAAAACTCAGATTATAGCTCCATTGTTTGTCTTTGGGCATGCTGTTGGTTGTTGGCTTGAAGGAGCACTAAGTTCTCCTCTGTGTCTCCCTTAGTCTCCGAAGACTTGCCCAAGGTGGCGGCCCTCCTGCTGATACAACACCTGGTGGTGCCAAACCTAAACCCCAGTAAAATCTCATGGGAAATAACTTTGAAAGAAGCTACCAGAGTTGCAGATTGTCACTCAATGTCTTACTCAGCAGTCACTCCCTAAAACCTCCGGTGGATAACGCTGCAGAAACTTGGATGAAAGAACAGTGAAGTACTGAATACTCAAACTATGTCATTTCTATGGGTTAGTAGTCCTCAGGTGTTCTTAAGGTGAAGTCAGTTCATGAGTTGAGGGCGAAAATGTTAATCTGATATAAAGACTCAACATCCTTTTTGGCAACATTTTAGTGTGTTATACAAGAGTTTCAACGAGCGTCTTTGATACAGGCGAAGTGCGAATATGCGTGGAAAAACATTTCCCTCCCCAACTGGCACCTGAAACTAAGAAAGTGTTGGTCATTAAGGTGATTTAATGTATACAGGAGGACAAAAACAGGGATCAGAAAATAATCACTTGTACATTTCTGATGCATTTTCATTCTCACAACTGTTTATCTGCATGAACACTGGGTTTTTTTTTCTTCCAATGTGCGCATCTGTACCGACAAATTCACTGAAATGAACCGGGTGGCCCCAAATTAAAGCCAAATTTCTTCTTTAGTTTCCAAGTTCTTTTTATTTCCGCCCCAGCTGTCATACACGTTCATTTAAATGTACTCCACAGCAGCCGTTCTTTTCCCTTTTACGTGCAACAAAGATAGATGACATTTGCAACAATATTGCTCAATGTGATTCACTTGAAGTGGACGCAAAACCATGTGTTCAAAAGTTCTGACAGGATGTTAGTTTTCGTACGTTTGTTTGGTGAAAGATTTAAGACTTTAAACAGATCCACAGAGTGCTCATACTGTGGTCTTTTCAAGCTGTTGATGGAAAAACTTAGCAAGTGAGGTATAGCAGGTGCCTTTGTGACAGCAGATGCTTGTGCATGATATTATTCGCAGTTTTAACAACCATCTCTCAGACCATCACATTACGCATATTGCTATTTGCTGTGATTGCAGCACAAGTATTGGCTTATAAAATGTACAACTTAAAACTAGTTTGGAGTCAGGCGGTAACGATAAATCCTGTGAAGCTAGACCTCTCCACCAATAGGTGGCACTACATTTAGTTTAGTCATACAGGTGATATTGTTTTTGTGCATTTCATCCTGTGTGTGTAGGTGTGCACACGGAATCTTGAAACAGAACTGTAAGAACATTAGTTTTTGCAATCTTAAAAGTATTCAGGATCATATTTAAATCCTAACTTTTCTTTCACTAATGCTTCAAAATGTAATTCTTACTGTATGCCTTACTGTTACTCAGCTCATGCATCCCAAGGAGAAGCAAATACATTTTAGCAGATCTAAACCTAAAATATATCCTAACCCACAGACATGCTGATGCCTAGAAATGCCCCTCAGCAGTTGATCACACATGACTTTCTTTTAGTTTTTGGTTTTGTAGGTTCCCAAATTTTGTTTTTCTTACACTGATGAACTTCAGTGTAAAAAAAACTGAGGAATCAGGGAAGTTTTCTTAAATGTTCAAATTGTTACAACTGAAAAACTGGTGATTTCATAAATGTGCCTCACAAGGTATAAACAAACCAGATGTTTAGGTATGTACAATTGCAGACTTAAATCAAAGAGGAATTATGCATACAATGTAAATGAACATGGATCAGTAATTTCCGTATTCATTAATAATATAGGCAGGATGTGTGACATGCTACTGTAAAAGCCCAGTTGTTTATTTTAGTTTGATTTTGATTTTGGAGCTCATGATTAAGCTTTAAAAACGATTGAGCCACAGATATGTTTACTGAGCACTGTCAGTAATCGAACTTGCTTAAAGGGCGTCAGTTGTTGTGGTTTTGAGATCAAAAGTCTCCAATTTTTGACTAGTCAGACTTTAGCATCTAAGCATTTTTTTTTGTATTACATACATTTTACATCTCTAATATTGTGCTACAGATCTGCAATGTTATATGTGCATGATGTAATTTGGTATGATTTTCTGAAAAAGCAAAAGCTTACTTAACAAATTTGACTGGAAAGCAACTCTGCAAACGCATCTAAATGTGCATTGCCTTGCTGAATGATTTACAACCACTGAACCTACAATTTCTGATAAGATGATCATAAAGTTTAACGTATTGTATCAGGATCTAATGTGATAGTCCAACACAAAGCAGCTCAAACTCAGTTTGATTGGATCAAGCATCTTTAAACATCAATTTCAAAGCCTTGCTGTAGATCATTAGCTGGATTTATGCTTAGAACTTTTTTTCAGCCATTCTAACTTGGATATGTTTTGATCCAAACCATTTTAAAGTGGTACAACCTGTTCTCTGACTGCAGATGTCCATGTCTTGGCAGACTCAATTTGTGCTATTCTTTATAATAGATTGAACAGTGAACTGTGAAATGCTCAAAGCTTGTTTTATAAGCTAAACCTACTTTATACTGCTCCTTAACTTTATCCTTGACCTGCTTCTGTACTCCTTGCTCTTCATGAGGATATTTGTATACATCTACTTTACAAATGATGCACTGCTTTGCATTGGTCTATCTCATCAATTCTAAATTAGGTACATAAGCTGTGTTTTTAATGTAGGGAAATAAAATCTCTACAATATAGCTCCACAATATATCCACTTTTGCTATCATTTTTAAATATTAGCATTAAACACATTTATATATTCTTTTGGTCTTAATTTAACTCTTATTCTGAGGGAGTGTTCTGCATCTCTCTCTAGATGAACCAATTTTATTTCACAGTCCTAAATTTTATACAAGCTATGTTTACTGACTTTGGTTTTCCTGCAAATATAGCGATAATCATGCTTCTTTTCCTGGAGATTTTTTCTTTATTTCTTAAAAGCAGCAGTAGAACTTTCCGGGTTCAATCACTTGAACTATTCCTCAAATTAAAGCATTAAAATATTGTCATCATTTTGTTATTAAACATTTTCCCCAGGATCTCAACCCCTCTGGATACAGGGTTGTAAGTCCAAACTTGAAGTGACACTTATCGGTAGTCCTTTTAAAGACAATGTTGAAACACATTGTAGTTGTACACCAATTATTTTGTATTCTTGATAGCCACACTTTTATCCTTTGAAGAATAAACAAATAAAACACTCTTTTTGTCTGACTTTTTCTAATGTCACAACAGGGGACCTTCAGACATTGCTACACATATCACCCAAGAACAAATCTGCATTTCACTCAGAAACACTTTTAACCTAAATATAACTGTCTCCAATAATTTTAATAGTTTAAAGTAGATTTTTTTTAACCTCTTTTCTTGTAGATATTGGATTCCTTAGGATAAGGAAACTAGTAGAAAATATATAACATATGAATGTAATGCAGTTGAGCTCAAGTAAAGAGAGCCAGAGTAGTGTAAGCTACCTGGTTTCCTATATAAAGGAAAGTTTATTGACGTTGTTTACACAAAATGTTCTGAGTTTCCTCGGTGCAAACGAAGAGCGTTTATGGATGAGGAAGATTTAGCTGGTAGTGCAAACAGCTGTGCTCCTGAACAGTTTGAAAATTTGACCTCCCTGAAATTGGTATTTTTGTCTCACCCACTGATGTAGGAAATACTCCTCCCACACGTTTTCACTAACGTAAAAACTAATCGGCAACGTGGTGTCATTTGGTTCCAACACATCTGAAATAAAACTAGTTTTGAATTCATAATATACAAATATCAAATGCATTCCTTACCTTGTTACATTTTTATGTTTAAGCAGAAAAATTAATCCAAAATTTTTAATTTACAAGCATTATGTACACACGGTGCAAATTATTGATACTTGCATTTTCCTGTTCTTTATATGT
Organism: Orestias chungarensis; assembly: GCA_032876305.1. NCBI lineage: Eukaryota > Metazoa > Chordata > Actinopteri > Cyprinodontiformes > Cyprinodontidae > Orestias > Orestias chungarensis. The sequence continues at coordinate 3,953,778 of JAVLVB010000580.1, read as the reverse complement.
GGAGACAAAATAAACTCAGCCTTCCTAGTTTTTCTTGTGTTTCAGCTTTTTTTTACTTTTCAGTTTACAAATATAAATTAAAACTCTGATAAAGTTTAAAACCATTGTTTACATTTATTTTTAACTGAATTGTAAAATATACCAAGAGATTTACAGGTGAGATGGTGTGACAAATGTAAGCAAGTAATGTGTATTTCAAAATTAAAGGGCTTAATAGAAAAAGATTAATGCTTACTGGGCAAACAGACATTGTACGGTAGGATTAATGAATCAGAATCAGAATCAGAATAAGAATCCGGCTTTATTGGCCAAGTATGCTCACACATACAAGGAATTTGTTTTTGGTTACACAGATGCTTGCAGTGCACGAAAAATACAGTAAAGAAACATTTGTAACATTTAGCATGTGTTACTTATTATTTTTTTTTTTTTAAGTGCAGTTTTGTGCAGTATAAAAACTATAGACGTTATAGAAATATAGAAATAAATTGTTCAATTGTTCATGAGAATAATGGAAGTTGGAAAAAAGCTTCTCTGTAGCCTGGTGGTACAGGTCTTCATGTGGCTGAAGCGTCGGCCTGTTGGAAGGCACCGAAACAGGTGACGGCCAGGGTGAGACGGGTCGGTGATGATTTTCTCTGCACACTTCCTGGTTCTGGAGGCATGCAGGTCCAGAAGTGCGGGCAGCTTACACAGCTTTACGCATGAAACAGTACGGATCAGAGACGTGTAAATATAAAATGTGAATCTACCAGGATTATCAATGCAAAACATTAAAAAAGCAGTTGGAAGTCAGGTGGATATCTCAGTTTGTAACAAGTCTATAGAAGAATCAAAAACCATTATTACATTTCATCCTAACACAAGACCAGAGACATGACAAATACTGTAAAGCAAAAACTACAGAAGTTTGTTTTAATTCTATACACCTATATAGGTAAAAAAAAAATATATATATATATATACATATATATAGTGTTATAAGATATTGTGTTGAGAAAATACTTATCATGCATCGGTGACTAATATGAAAGGCAAATCAGTCCATTTCATCCAAACACTAGACCAGAGAAAGAAAGTAGATCCTTGTAATTGTATACACCTTTATCAGTTCAATAAGTAAAAGAGCAATTTTTGTATGATGTAGTTTTAGGCAAGGCCAGGCAGGTTTATTTGTGTGGCACATGTTCGTGTACAAGACAATTCAAGGTGCTTTACATAGGAGAAAAAGAGCAGACTTTTATCCTTAAAGCACATCTGGTTTCACACAATTCAAAATCTAGGAACCTGACTATTTAATTTTACCATTATAGCCACCAGGTGGTAGCAAAGACCCAAGCATTTCACATCTGAACTCTAACATTTTGTCTGATAAGATCTGAGTAGGTGAAACATGATCAGCTGAGCTGCATGACAGTTTTTGAAAGCAGCCAATCAGAGCACCACCTACTTTAGACCAGTCTATCAGTTAGAGGATAGGCTGTTGCTTTTATACAGTCTCAGCTGGTTTAAAATAGATCAGGGGGTCTGAATCAGGATAAGATTTCAGTTTATATGACATGTTGAAAATTTACATCCAGGTGGTTTAGGCAAGATGTCACTGAGGACAAGTCTGGACTTGCCAGCTCCAGACACATACTGACCTGATACCAGTTGTGTTGCTGGGTTATATTTTTACTACTTAATCCAAACTACTCAGGTAAATTATGCAAACTTTGAAAATAAAGACAAACAAACAAAATGTAGGTGGGTTAGAGTGCAGGCCTGAAGTGTTAGCAAACTAAACGTCTACGTAGAGCTATAGAGCTGACAAAGATGAATTTCAATCTCCCAAGACGTGAAGCTTTTCATTTAAGATATTTTATTAAAACATCGCTGGATATTTTAGAAAACCCAGTCAGAAATTATAAGATGATTGATGCTGTCGCCAATAAAAACTATACAACGAATATTGAGAAGACTAAACTTCATTTTAAGGTCCACTTTTTAAAGTAATGTGTAAAAAGAAAGATACTTATATTTTCAAACCTACAAAATCGCTTCAGATTCCTTTAGTAGAGTAACAACAAGCTCCCTGCAATTCTTTTTTTCACATGGATCCAGACTAAGCTAATTTTGTGATTAAATCAAACTTTGAATTAATCTGGGTTTCATAAAAGTTCAACCATTACAGTTTAAATGAATTAAATATATACATATTTAAAATAGAATACAATAGAATACAGTAGAATAGTATTCAACTTGTCATTGCACGGTCACAAGTACAAGCAACCAAATGTAGTTTGCATTTATCCAGAAGTGCTATACAGGATATAATTATCTATTTACATGTATACAGTATTGATTTTGATTATAAAATATGAATATAAAATATGGCTTCTAACATACATTTACAGATTATATACAGATATACAGCTATGGTTGAGAAGCGCATGTAAGTGGTTTTGAATCCATGGGTTATTGTGTGTATGTATGTGTGTGTATTTGTATTTTTATTTGTATTTGCTATAGTATTTTTTATTAGTTGAGGTACATTTTGATATTTTAAATATGAAACATAAACGTAACAAAATATGTATAATAATACATAGTAAGTAGCAAGAAGAATAAGAAACTGTTTAACATTATTCTTTATTTAATAAATGCATGACTGAAGTGAATGTAGACATATTTGTTATTTGCTCACAAATTAACTCTAACACTACTTTATGCACAGTGTGCAAAGAAATAAAAAATCCAGTGGAGATGGATTTTGGGCAAAAGTGTCATCTTGGGGGTTGGGGGGGTTAATCAATTGGTGCCCATGCCCCTCTCACCCGCGGCCCGGCCCTGGTGGGTGGGATTAGTCAAATTACTGCCCGTATAAATAGACTCTGCTCCTGCTTGGAGCTGGAGGCTGCTGTGACTCTGCTGCGCTGATGCTGGCAGTTCTGCCGAGGATCTGACAGCGCTGGAAGGATCCGGCTGCTCAGACGCGTCCAGGCTGCGGATCAGGCGCGTCACTCGGTTCTGACGCCTTCCGTGTTGGGGATCTGTTGTTTTTATTTCATCCTTTCTCAGCCTGTGGATGAGATCGCGGACTTTTAATGTCACCCGCTGATGGGATGGATCGCGGACGGACTTTGGCCCCTCCGGTTCCGCCGCACAAACCCAGAGCCGCCCGGTCCGGACCGGAGGGCCAGGAGCGTCTTCTGAAATGCGTCCTGCTGGGAGACGGAGCCGTGGGGAAGACCAGCCTGGTGGTCAGCTACACCACCAATGGATATCCCACCAAATATGTTCCGACTGCTTTTGATAACTTTTCTGGTAAGAGGAAGCTTCACCTTGATGTTTTGACCTTTGCTCTCATGTTGGTGCAGCTGACTTCTAACCTTTTTTTTTGTTGCAGGATTGCAATGTACCAAAAACAAAACTCAGCAATAATTTCTTTCACTCCTTAGAATAAAGTTTTTTTTTCATTTTTGTTGGTTGCTCTTTGAGTGCACAGATTCTCTGCAACCACACCCATATCCTCCTGTTTTTTCCTCCTCTATTCTTCCATGGCATGATGGATGTATTTGCTCTTCCTGTTATCTGTTCTGCCTCAGAGATAAAAAAAAAAAGCACATGAGGTGTGCTCCCTGATGTGACCAGGTTTCCATTTGGCACGCCTCCATTTTCCAGGCTGACTGAATTTGGCCGCTGCAGGAATTATTTGTGCTTGGAAACATTTGTTCTCCACCTGAAATCAGTCCTTCCATGGAAACACACTATGTTTCCCCCCCCCCACTTCCTTTTACTTAACAATCACATGATGTGGGTCTAGGAATATGTTGAAATGATTGAACCTTTTTGCATTAAACAAACATTGCATATCACAGACAACACACCATATATACAATGAAAGAATGATGCTGGCAGTATCATGCTTTTGTTTCCGTGGGATCTGTTTAGAGTTGATAAGTTCATGTATGGAGCCAGTAGGGAACTACTGGAGAAAAACAAGAAACCTCTTTGATGCTGCAAAAGGCTGTGGTTCATCCTAGTCAACATCAACACTTAAACCCACTTTTAAAACAAATCTTTTTCTTTGAAACTGATGAAGGTTGAGATATTCTGCAAGGAACATTTGGAAAAAATTTGATGTGCAAATCTCATTAAATCAAACCCCAACATGTTTGCTGCTGTAGTTGCATCAAAAGGTGGATCCAAACACCTGAATTATATAAGGTGGAAATTGTGATTGTAATGTGGAACAACAGATATTGATTTTTGTGCAATGCACAAGACACTGTATCTGTTACTGCTGGGTGAAATTGGTAACACTTCGTGCAAAAAAAAAAAAATTGTACAGTATTTTTGCTCCCTGCAGAGATAAATTAACAACTTGGCTCGGCGAAAGCCCATAAAAGCACCCCGGAAGAACACACAACGTCCTCAGACAAGTGCTGTCTCAATCCTGCTTCAGGGAACAGAAAGCTGCTCTGGTTCAGGGCTTTTGAATTGCACAACTCTGCCTATTGTTGTCAGCCTTGACCCGTGAGCCCTCTTCCCTGCACTGGAATGGCCACATCTGTTGCAATGGCTCTGAGGCAGAGATTGTCTTTCGCCATGGACTGACAGAGAGCGATTGTGCTGCCAGGGGGCCTCTTAGCGGTGATGTCACTTTCCCAGTGCCCGGGGAATTTGCGCGCTGCCTTGAAAGCTGACTTTGCTGAGCAGTTACGCAACTCCACAGGTGGGAAAGACATGGCGAAAGAGGAAGAAAAGGGATCTTTTTTTTTTTTTTTTGCTCCAGAAAGTCAAGCGTATCATATGTTGTTTTTTAGGGAACGATTGTCCAGTGGGGCTCCCTCCCTCATGTTTCCTCTTTCATGTCCTTCAACTGTGATGGCCGTCCCAGTGCATTACATGTCTCAGTAAAGTTTTTGATCAGGTGGCATGACCGACCACACATGATGCAGTCGCACTGGAAACGTTTCCATGTGCCTGCCCTATCGCTTTTGTGTTCAGTCTACTGAAAAGAACAAAATGGTCTCGTAATGAAACTGGCTGAGAGATGACTCATTTGGCTTTTTTTTCTTTTCTTTCCAAATCCGAAAATGAGAGCTATTTAAAGAGAGTTACTGGATACACAAAATCTACTTTGCTTTTTTTTTTTTACCCTTCCTAAGTTACTCTGCCTTAGAAAGGTTCCTGTAAAGAATAAGAGTCATTGAATGAACCAAGTGACAGATGTGTAACACCTTAAGATTAGGTGACCTCATCTCGCACCCTAGTACATATTGATATTACATTTACTGTCCTTCTTTAACTTTGTATTTGACAAATGTCTCTTTTTTTTTCTACAGCTGTGGTTCAGGTGGATGGCAGCCCAGTGAGGTTACAGCTCTGTGACACTGCAGGACAGGTGAGAAGAACTCACCCACACGCACGTATCTCATCAGCCTTCAACACCCTACACGAAGTAATCCCACAAGCCTCTAAGTGCCAAAAATAATCTGTATATTAAATTAATATTAAATGTAGTTGTTTAACTATTTTGAGCATCTTTGCCTCCCGTGTTGAAACAAATAAAAGTTTAATTAGAATATTTAAAAGGTTTACAATTATTTCTTGACAAATGAAAGTTGGACTTGCAAACCACAATCTAGTCACTGTAACACTGTAATTTGTTATCATCAAGTCTAGATATATGGCTTGAAAGCATGTATATATATATTTGAGGCTCTTATTTTAAAGTATAGAATGAACTAGTTATTTTTAGTTCGGCTTCTTGACCCATTTAGACTTCTGGTCATGCTGGCTGACAACCCTTTATGTTAACATTGTAGAGTGCTTTACAATCATTAAATCATTTATGTTTTATCATTGGTGCCTTGTAAAAACAAGTGATAGTTTATTGGTTTATTTTCCATAAATCCTAAGCTCTAGAAAACTTGGACCCATGTAAAGATTTTTAAATACATAGTTTTAAATCTGGGAAACATGAATTTAACCAGAGTCATAAGATTTTCCTCCGTGTTCCTAAACTGATCAAACAAGTCGAACCTTTGGCTTGCAATGTGATCCGCTGGTTTTTATGATCAACCTTAAATAAATATGGGACATGACTAATGGTAATGACATCATGTAAAAACCTCTTGAAGTTACATATGCCTATAAGGGGACAAAGCAACCCAAACAGAGCATCTGGTCTGACAATTTATGTTGCATCAAGCTTTCATGGATTATCCCAAACTGAGATTAGAGTTTTGCCCTTTCCATGTTTCATGTGTTGGGATTTGCTGCATGCTGTTTTTAATCAAGCGTTTTGACAAATATCACTGCGTTTGAAAAAAAAAAAAGGTGGTGTGTCGGCATGCGATAAGAAGCAGAGTTTGGCAGGTGAATGTATTGGCCCATTATTTGCATGTGGCATGTAGGGGATTGTTTTACAATCCAGCTCAGTTACGCAGCACCCTGCTGTGGAAGCAGCATATTTGAAATTGGAAAATGCCGCAAAGGCAACTCCAGCTCTATCCCAGATCAGTCTGACTTTTGGAAAGATGCCCTTTCACGAACCCTAAATATGTGTAAAACTTCACAGCCCTCTGATAGCTGTACTCTGTGTTACGACTTCACACCTATGCAGACAAGCTTGGGCAAACACAGCTAGATAAAGATCGTCCAACACTTGCTAAACTGATGCAAATTTCTGAGAGGGGAGGTTGTGCCAGAACGATGGTACGGGGAGTGTCAACAGATCAAAGATGAGAAAGGGGAGCCAGGAGGATGATTATAGCTGCTCCACACTCAGCGATGTTGATAAATGGACCCACGTCTTTATCATTTCAGGCTCGTCTGCTGGTATTTTCTTGAGATTTTACAACAGAGAGAGTCTGTTAAGAGTTTAGAGTCTAAGTTTTTTTCCGGGGTAGGAGAGGGTTAAGGAGAAAAGAAGGAGCGGTTTTGCATCAGGTATCTGCCAACACTAATCTGTGTGCTCCGGGATGTGGGAGGGCCGTGTCTGTCAAAGCTGTGTCGCTCCAACGCGTTAATTTAAGAGATTTACTGCAGATGAGTGAAATGAAAGGGTACCTCTTGTCTGTACTGTCTATTACCACATTATAAATATTGTTTAGACAGTTTGTTCTTGGACTTCCATTTGCAAAATTCCTTATTTTCTGCACACTCCTTTCCCAAAGCTGTGTGTGTGGTCAGTCTAGAAGAAAGACATCTTTACTATAATAGATATTGTGTATGCACTATACTAATCCTTAAAATATACAAAAACCTGAAAGGAAATAGGGGTTTATATTAAATAATTGTAAAATGCTGTCTTTGTTTGCAGCTGAAATTGTTAAATGAACTCGTTAAAGTTCTTTACCATATTGTATTTTAACTATGGCTGATAGGGTGCAAAAAAAAAAAATCTGCAGTTACTGATTAGCCTATGACAATTTTATGACACTTATTACCAGTCATTTGTATATTTTCTATCATTTGTTCACAGTTTATTTTTCCTCAGATGGTCTCAGACAATGTTAGTACTTATCTAAGCATTGTCAATCAAGAGCACCAGACTTTACATGTTGACAGCAAGTGGACTTTAACTCTGACATTAAATGTTTTTAGTTTGGTCAGATCTTTGGGGTTTGGCAAGACCCTGAACTTTATGGCATTGCTCAGTTTCCTCCTCCTCTCTGCCCGACAGGATGAGTTCGACAAACTCCGCCACTTCTGCTACAGCCGGACTGATGCCCTGCTCCTCTGCTTCAGCGTCGTCAGCCCCGCTTCGTTTCAGAACATCTGGGAGAAGTGGGTCCCAGAGATCCGCCGCCGCTGTCCGCTCACCCCGATCCTCCTTGTGGGCACGCAGTGTGACCTGCGCCAGGACGTCAAGGTGCTGATTGAGCTGGCGAGGCGGAGAGAGATGCCCGTCGCAGAAGAGGACGCCAGAGCACTTGCAGAGAAAATGGGGGCCGTCACATACGTGGAGTGCTCGGCGCTGACGCAGAAGAATCTCAAGGAGGTGTTCGATGCGGCCATCTCAGTCGGGCTGCGGCACTCCGACAGGAGGGCACGCCGGGAGAGGAAGGTCCGAAGCACCGCCGACAAGATGAAGATGCTGTCCAAGTCGTGGTGGAAGAAGTATGTGTGTGTCCAGTAGGGAGGGCGAGTGAGTTTTGTAACATGACGTGAAACTGGAACTGAATGTGAGGACATTACAAATACATTCAGATGGATGAGCTGGTCCAGAAAGACAGGAGCATTGAGTGCTTATCTGACCTCCGTAGGTTGCAGATGGTTTCACTTCAATAACAAAAACTTAAAACAAACCAGCGTTCAACCAAAAACAACAGTGCCAACATCACATGAACTTCACATCATATTGTATTTATCCTAAGGAGTACGACTTACAGGGAAGATAAGATGGTGATGTTAATTATGCTATTTTTTTTGTTTTCTTTTGTTTCTTTTTGTGATCTCATTAATTTCTTTATGTGCTGTTCACCCTTTTTCAGACCTTGGGGTTATTTTTAGGACACTTTTTAAATGACCACTAAGCGGGAAATTAAAGGGGTCAATTTTAACCTTTCAAATTAAGGAAACAAGTTGAAAATGAGACAGTTGGTTAATTCTTTCACAATTTTTTTCTAAGTAATTTAAAATCCAACGTATTAGTAAACATTTTCCAAAAATTTACTAATTAATATTTTTCTTTCTTTTTATAATTTGAATTTAACATACAATGTTATAATTTACGATGTTGTAACAGACGACATGCCTTCTTTTTTGTTTGTTTTTTAAAGAGATCTGTATGCAGACAGTTGTATATTAATGCCTCAAGAACTCAAAATCACATATTTATTTACAATCTAACATTTAGAGTTGTTCAGGCAGCATGCAATGGATAAGACAGGTTTTTAGATTAAAACGAAGACAGTTCTTTAATCTGACTGAAAGAAATTGTTAGGTTTTAGCCTTTTTATGTATTTTCTTCCTGTTACATTGCTATAGAAATTAATTGTTAATTTGCACTTATCTACGATTCACAAAAATTGCAAAACATTAAAGGATCTTTGTCAGTTTTTACTGAAAGCTAAATCTCAGAATAATCAGTGTGGAGCTATTTCCTCTTTCAAAACTCAATAAATGAGGTAAAACGACCAAAGAGACTGATTTCATTGTTTGCTTCTCATTTTTCAGAAGCTCAGTTGTGTTTATTTATCTTTTCCCGCCAAGCTAACAACTGATTAAGCTCAAGATCTGACATATCTTCTGCAAAACTATTCTTTCTTATGTATGTTGCGTGGTACATATTTGCCATGGATGCAGTTCCATCATGATAAATCTGTGTTTATGTATACAGTTAGTGACTTATTCCCTACATGTGCTGTACAACTCTAAAAGGTACTTCACAGAATGAGTTTTCTATTTCTGTCTGATATGAGAGATGAATGAATGAGCGGAACTAAATAAAATGTGAAACATGTCACAAGTTTGCCTCTTTGTTTCTTTATTGAAAAAAAAAAACTTTGCAGGAATTTGTGTGTGGGTGGAGGGTGTAGGTTAGTGTATGCTTTCTACTACAGTACATGTTAGCAGAAGGGTAAATGAATAGATGTTTATACCATTGTTATAAGGTTTCCATGGCAACATGCAGTGTAAATCCTGCTCAAGGGCAGCTTATGTTTAAAATGTGTGTAAAATTCCTCATTTAGAAACAAAGAAGCTAGTAAATATTGACATTTTGCTTTGTTTCTATGACAAGCTTGAGCAAGGTGTGCATTAGTGTAAAAACACATTTTTTATTCACGTTTGCTATCTAAAATGCTGTATCTTCGCCTTTACAGATTTTTTTCCCAGTCTTATGTCACAATCCAATACTTTTTTATTTTAAACAAAAATAATTGAGAACTTGTTGGCCAAGGTTATCTCTAACCAATAACATTTATTTGTGAGGGAAAAAAAGCAAAATGGAAAAAAGGGGAAATTCTTCCAAGTATTTACCAACTGCTCTTATTTCTGTATTTATAGCAAAGTTATTTTTGTGTATAATTTAGTTACAATATCTTATCAAATGCTGGCATGCAATGATATGATTAGCATTATCAAAACACTACGGTTTTACTGTATGAGCGTATGAACACAAAGATTTAAGCATTTAACTGAGTGCCAAACCATTTGTGGCTTGTCAAATGTACCATTGAACCATTTGAAACTACTCTTTACCTTAAAAGCACTAAGCATGATCTGATAATTGTGTCTTTACAAGAAGATGTTGGGTATTTATGTTTATCCCATAACACTTTGCAAGCTGCATCTTGAAAAGGTAAAATGAATTTAGATTACCAATATTGCACCACGGAGTAAAAAGTTGCTTCAGATATCACCTGCATATATTGTATTTATTACAAAGCTCAGCTGAAACCCTGCAAATGAACACTACCTCCATTGCATGGGGCAGTGGTACTGAAAATACTGATGTTTGACTGCGGGCATCTTTTTTACTTTTATTTCTTGTTCTTTGCATTTCACTGCATTGGAGTTTCCCCAGTTAGTAACAAACAGAACTCCTAATCCATATTTACGATTGGTCAACCGGAGCAAACACTGACCCATTTAGATAAACAGCCTCCTAGTCTATAGCTTTAACTTTAAAAGCCGCACTAAATTCCTGCTTGACTTGGATTTGTTGTGTTTGTTAAGCCAAATAGCAAAAATAAAGTGGATTTTTTTTACTTTACCGATTTACATCCATGTAAAAAATCTGTGTTGAAATGAAATTGTAGTTACTAAACAAAAGGGGATAATATGAAGCAACACATTTCTAACAATGAAATTGTAACCTGCACCATTGTAACCTTTAATTAACAACTAACAATATATGTAACAAAACACAAATAACATCCACTCCTAATTCCTTTGTGTGTCATTTTATGTGGCTATGAGTACCCGCATGAGATCTGCTTGCTTTGATAATGTTTGAATACTTATCTAAATATAATTATCCATAGCACTCGAACGATATACATCTAATTTAAAAAAAGTATTGAGAATCTACCAGGGACTTATTCCTGATAAGTTTGATTGCTAGGTTGTTAGGTTAATAACTTCGGGAAATTTCAATAATTACCTCAATAGGCCTCAAACTGTTGTAAAAATAGGCAATAATCCCTAATTAAAGAGATGATCTGTTGTCTATGAAAAATACATTATTCACTGCTACTAAATATACTACTGAGTAGAAAATATCATAACGTTTTTGTCTTGCAAAATATATAAATTCACATTTTGTCAAACTGGAGACACTCAGTGCTGAATGCTAGTTGAAAGATTTAACCTACGATATTTTGGAGACACCAAGACCTCTAACTACACTGGATCAGACGATTATAAATGCCTAAAATAGACCATTTCTTATTTTCTTAACTGTGTGTCTCCACCACAATATACAACAATAGTCAGAGAATAACAGTCAGCTCTGCTCTTGTTTAGAAGTCCAAATCATAGGTTATAACACCAAAAGAGCGCTCGTGTCTGGTGGACTGCAGATGACTGTTTTGTCCAGCTTCAAACTAGAAAAAATTAAAGTAGCAGTAATGCCAAGAAGTTTAATGATTATAGTTTGAACGACTCCACTTTCCAACAATATTTTGTCAGGAATACCCCATTGTTGTGTCTTGGTGAAGCTGGTATTTGTAAAATGTGTTGTGATTTAGCATTATGGCTTCTTGTGATTGCCTGTAATACCTGCCTGTCTGTTAGAAGCACAGACTGTCGTCTGGTAAAAATCCTCATCAGTCAAACATAGAAGAAACAAACAAAAAAACATTTAAAAAATGTGGCTTCACCTCTGTAAGTGATCTGAACCATATTTGTGCAAAAAATATTAAGATCAGGGATTCAAATAGCTAAATATTGTATTTTGATCATATTCAATCTGTAACCATGGCCTCCCAGAAATGTGCTAAGAAGTTAAACTGTTACTGCTGAGGTTGTACGTATAATCTGTCCTTTTTTATTAAACTTTACTTCTGTGAATCTTTTTTGTGATTAAATATTGTTGCTTTGGGATTTAGCCTAGGCAGGCCTAACAAACTGTGACCTGAATCAAAACAACAAGTACTATAAAACGTAGCATTGTAATCGTAAACTTTCAGAGCCTGATTTGAATTTTGTGCATAATGAAAAGGTTAAATAAGTCCTCTAAATTGGTACTATATGACTAAATAATGCTCAAAACATGATGGATGTTCAAATACAAGCCGTTATGTTTTGTCTGGGGTAAAATCTAATCTAATATGCCAATGCTAAACTGATTACAGTGCAAATCTAAAGTCTGGCAAATAACAATTCCTATCTCATAGCATTAAGAGGTCTTTACAGGGTTCTGGGATGCTTACAGGCTTGCCAATGTTGTAGATATCAAGGCACAATAACGACTCGAGCAGAGGTGGAATTGTGTGAGAAAATTTTTTTATTTTAAGATGAATAATGAACAGGTCATAAACCGGAAACGGAACAGGAATAACACAGAACTGGAACGTAAACAAACAGAGAACTGAAGAGGGATGCGGGGACTACAAACGTGAAGAAACAACTGAAATGAACAAACCAGCGTAAGAACATAGGAAGGGTAAATAAACGAACAGACGAATAATAACAATAAGAATAACAATAATAAGAAAATAATAATAATAAACATAAGGAAACAGGAGACGACGAAGGAGCTAAACTATGAGGAATAACTAATAAAACTAAGAACAAAAGAACAAAGAACCATAAAGGAAAATAACTGAGACAGGAAACAGAGGAGACAAAGATGGGGGAGGAAACATGGGAAACTGGAGGCTACAAGAAAACAAAAAACAAAAGTAAAGTAAGGACGGGACCTGAGGAGAATAATGATGGGAAAAAAGAACCAGCACAGAGAACAGGCTCGCAAGAGGGGAATAGGCTTACAAGGACATGGTGGGGAAACGGAGATGGAACTGAGAGACGAGAGGAGAACAGGCGATCCAGCGGTGAGTCAGCGAGTGGATGAGGCTTAAGTAATGAGGAACCGGGGTTGGATTGGTGGAGAAGATGATTAGATGATTGAGAACAGATATGAATGATGATGACAAAACAGATGAGGAAACACACAAACACGCGTAAACACACATAACAAAACAAGACTGCAATAAAGAAACTGAACTAAACCAAAAACACAGATCATGACAGCAAATGCCTTTGGAAAGGAAGATTTGTCTTTGCCATCATTGTAATACATTTCATTTTTTATCATGTCAGAACTTTTACAGTGCATTTGCAACATGGATGAGTGCCAAACATGTTGTCCTGTAAGAAATGTGAAAAGGAAATGTGCAGAAGGTTAGGTTATCTTCCTATTATAAAGACTGAACATAAAAATAATAAGAATTCAAAAATATCTTTCCCTTAACATAACCAGTTAAACTACTTCAATTTAGACTGCATCCACATCAATATGGAATTGAAGGCGGTTTCATTTTCTCTTTATTTGAATGGTAAACATTTCACCGTTGGGGCCAATGGGTTTATTCACTTAAAGACAAATTACAGTCGCAGGATCTGCAACTCTTCCTTCAATAGGCTATATAACATTTAAAACACCCTAAAAGTAAAATATATTGAATATTATAACCCAATTACAGGCTACACATAAAAAGCGTTATCACTGGATGTTTTTATTACGCTCATAAATGAAGATCTCTGTATTTTAAATTCATGGTTCAACGTTTATATTGTACATTAAGTCATGATGTCAGGCCTAGACTTCATCAGCTGTAAAATCTCAAGAAGTTCTTGAACCTTTAAGTCCTATAAACTCTTAGTTGCGTAACTTCTGAGAAACATTTAGGTAACAAGTGAACTTTGACCCTGCATGAAAGAGTGCCGCTCTAGTCAGTTTTGATGTCTCAAAGTCGATGGCAGATCTTTCTGGAACCCCCCGGATAGTTACCAGCGTAATAACTTAGGCTCAGCCCTTGGGATGAGATTATAGATGAACATTAAACATACTGGGCAGGCCTGCAGGTCAGGAAGGGGTTCAACCAGTGCACTGTGGTCCACTTTGTACATTGTCTTAAGGATTAAGTGTCGCCCAAGCTCTTGTAATGCGATGCAATATGTCTCAGGCCCTGATTAAAAGACATTAACACAGACTAAGCATGATTCATTATTCTTGACCGGGATCCACCTTAACAGTATCTTTAGGATGTCAGTTTTATCTTATACTGTAATCCTGTGGTGGCAGATTAAGTGACTGATTTGCTCCGAAGTGCTAAAAGTGGTCAAAATGTTTAAGGGTCTGTTTTCTGTGTGGTTTTCCAACACAGCCTCATTAGAAATATAAGACGAGCAAAGTTATTGTGAAATTATGGTAATGCAGGTGACATTACAGTCAGCAGAAGAAGAGTAATCAATCTATTTAAGGAAAAAGTCTTAAACATAATTCCGAATTAAATTCACATTTGTCTTTGTGTAAAGTCCATTTGAGATGATCTAATATTGCATTAATTCACCTCATTAAACTCCAATGATTTTATAGACATGTTTGATTCCTACTGTTAACATTAAACCTGAACAAAGCACCTGTTTGTTAAATTACCACAGCTTCGGGGTTACAAAGAAGTGAATACCTTTAAAATGTCAAAAAGACATGTAGAGTTCTGTAACATGAGGTAATGAATCTAATTGTGGCGAAACAATGTTATATGATGATGTTAAAAAATAAGAAACGGGGGAAGTGACCTATGCCATACAGCAGTCAGCACATTTATAGTTGTTTTGTGGGGCAGGGACCCTCCTTAAAGTTGCAGAGTGCCGGTTGAAACAATACGGACCCCCTCAGGCCATGACAGACGTGTCATTCAACACGATTTAAGTTGACGTATAATCACAAAAGTTATGAAAATATTTTAAGAAGGTTGAAAAGTTACTTAGTGTTGCTTTAATATGTCAGTCATTTACATCCACAAAATCATGAAATTAAAAACATGAATAGAACACAATCCACCTTTCGATTGATCTCTATTTTTTTATAAATGCTTTTCTGACATAAAAAGAACCCTTTGACTACAACACTTAACATTAATATTCACTTCTATATACTGTATGGATGACAGCATACTAACTTGCACTATGGACTTCAAGCGAAGAGGTCCTTGGCTGAACTCCTAAGCAGGGCCTTTCTACATGTTTATAATGTACACTATTGGTGTGACACAGATGTATAACATAAAAGTAAAAAATCTGATTAAGGGCAAGCTAAAAGGGCAAAGTAGGCTGAAAGGGAAGTAAAATGATGAAATATGACCCTTAACTTGAACTATTGGATGACATTGATGTGTTCACTGCTAATGGTTTTTAAATATCACTGAACTTATGCAGTGATTTTTAAGTATTTTTAGATCTGATTATATTGCAGGGGAATTCATATATTTTAGTCATGTTACTTAATAGCGCTCTTCAAAGCCTCTAGAAATTAAGCCATAAAATTAGGTGGATAATTTTTTTCTATTTTAACCAAAAAAAAATTAGGGCTGTTTAACTTGCTTTGCAATTTAATAAGATTAAAAATTTTTGTTTCCACGGTTTCTTTTCATCTTTTTTATCTTTTTAACATTTATGTGTTGTTGACCTTAAACTTTGAGATTAATACAATATACCACATCTACACAAAGTAAAACGAAACTAAAAGTTAAATTGAACGGATTGGGTTTGATTCCAAAACCTTCAGACCTGGATAAAATTTCCGTCCAAAGATGTAACAGAAAAGCAATCTTTCTATAGCCACAAACTACCAACCCCCTGTTAGCTAATGCTAAGGTTACGGGGGTCGCCTGTCTGGCATGTTACAGTATGGCGGTGCAAGCAGGATTATGTTTTAATAAGCTTATGCAAACACCCCCCACTGTGCGGTCTCATTATGGGAAGCTAATTGAGTCTGTGTGTCCTAGGGTCATCAGGGGCCTCTTTGAACCACTCTGCTACATTTTGCAATAAAGAGGCCCAGTCTCGGCCTGCTTAAACATCTGTCCTGTGTTCATAGAGAACATGTGTCTTTCTTGAGGCAAACCGGTTATTAGACATCTTCATGCATGCATTTGTATGATGGGTAAACATGTAAAGTGTTTCTTCACATTGAACCTTTGATGTATCTTCATAGTTGCTTTTGGTTCATCTATTTTTTTCCTCTAAACTGTACATGTATAAAATGTGCAGGTTTTTCTTCTTTGCATGACTTGTTTTGGTCTGTTGGCATGGTTTCATGTTTGGGTTCTGATCTTATTTTTAGAAAAACAACCAACATAAAATGGTATATGTAAACATGTTTAATCAGATTAAGAATAATGAGCAAACAGATACAACAAATATCACATGGGTCTCTAGGGTCTGGAGTGTCTGGAAAGAAGAAACGTTGTTAGAGCAGCGTAGATTTGTATGGTGACAAGTATTTGAGGAAGGACGTGGAATGATGGGGCTTACTGTCTCACAGTGATGGTTCAACATGGAGGAGGTTAAAGGGTTTTGGTAGTAAATAGACGTTGATGAATGTTAGAGTACCAGAGGTTCTCCAGAGGATGTGAGCTCAAGATGGTTTTGACCAAACTTGTTGAAGAGCGAGCAGGTAGATGACAGCTAGGTTAAAGGAGGAGCAGTGACGAGTGTAGAGATGTTATGAAAATCAGCTGAGTTTCTACCTGTTGACCACAAAAGAAAGGAAGAGTAAGTTGAGACTACATTACTAAAGGCTTAAGAAGACAAAATACATGACTTGACAACACCAAACTTTTTGACCATCATGCACTGAATACCAACAGATGTGGCAGGACAGCACGAGCCATAGCCTCAGTATGGGAATATCTAATTTTTATGAACAAAATCCAATACACAAGAACACACAAACAAATACCTAGGCCAGTAACTTGACTGCTTTGTATCATGCAGCTTTACCATGACCAAAATAAAACAAAGGTTTGTAACCTTGACATTTGCTGTCCTGCAGGGTTGAGATGCATTTCTACTTCAAAATAGCTGATTTAAATAATTGATAGACAGCTCTTCAGCCGGAGCTGCTAATAGCTCCACACACAAGCAGTTCCAGCATTGGACGTAGTGCATTCTCTGTGTTTTCGGAAGTGTTTTCTATGGTAAGTAGATAAAAGTACAACTTTTTTTTGCTTTTGTGCAGCGTCAGCTGACTGTTCCGTATCACAGTAATATTTTATATCGCCAGTTTTTGTTAATTAAGCATTGAACTTGCTAACTTAACTTGCTAGTTGTGTTTTAGCTGCCGCTAGGTAATTACAAGCTTGGCGGGTTTAGACGGGTACGTCTGATTCAGTGTTTTAAAATTTCCATCACAACTTACGTTCTGAACTTAAATAATTTTCACATTTTTTTTGGACAGTCACGCCACTGGTAGAAGTCACACTTCTATAAGCAGCTGCACCGGCTTGTCCGCGTGGACGTGTTTGGCGCGCCCCTACCTGTTCTACCTGACGCTGGAGAACTCGCAGCACATGGACTATCAGGGACAAGCTGTGGAACGCCGTGCTGGCCAGGGAGTGTGTGTGTGTGTGTGTGTGTGCGTTTGTGCGTGCTCGCGCGCGCGCGTGCATGCCTGTGTATATATATATATGTGTAAATAGTTGTAGTATAGAAATAGTATAGTAGTAAAAAAGAATGGTAAAAGTGGTTATTTTAAAGCTTGTTTTGCATTTTACTTTTTTTTTTCATTTTACATATTTTACAACAAATTGTTTGGTCATTTATTTTTGCACAATTGAGGTTTTTTTGTCATGTAATCTGATTTCAACAAGAAACGGTTTCAATTAAATTAATATTTTAATCAATGAATTATAAGTTAAAGTTCTAAGACTACAAGCACAATCAACTAAGTTTGCATGAAAGCAAAAAATATAATAATAATGTCCTTGACAAAAGTTAAGAATTCATCCCAGGTCTTCAAACAAAACATATACAGCAACATATTTCTCTTTTTATAATGGGTATTTTTACTTCTGTTAAGGTTTTTGGACGTTATGAAACACTTTGGCCATACTCTCATGTTAGGTAAGTAAACTTGTGGGGAAAGTGAAAAAAGTTCTATTTTGCACCAGAAGCCGTTCAAACTGACTTACCGGGCTGAGATGTTTGGACCTATTCGGAGCTACATAAACCACGTGACCACCTATCTGTGAGTTCAAAGAGTTAAAAAATACTCGTCCCCCCCACCTTTGAAATCAAAATTTTGTCCATGTTCCTAAAGAATAGTAAATCTCAAGGACTAGCGTTGGAGACTCCGAAGCTAAAACATACAACTAAATCCACCAAAGCGTGGCAAAAAATTTCTAAATAGAAAGTCAAGGGGGTGACTGGAAATCTCTCAAACAATAAGGAGTGTGGTAAATTTTCTTCAGCTCCTTGAGATTTGAGAAAACCCTGTGCCATAAGATCATGTAACCTACTTCTGATTATCCTTTAGTAATATAATACAGTAAATTATATTAAGACATAATCTGAGCATGTTGAACCAAAACACACTTTACTGTTTATGTGGCAGCTTTAAACATATCTAAAGTTTTTGTGAACTTGTCTGCAGCTCTGCTACATAACATAAACATCTTTACCACTAATGTCTGCATTTAATATTCAACTCTTGTTGTGTCAGATCATCATACGATGTCACAAACATCGGGGTTCAGAGGCAGGCATTGCAAATTGATGCTCTTTGTAGTTCAAACACCAACCAGATGCTGCATGCCTCTTGATAAGGACATCTGCTTTTTTTTCCAAGCGTCTCAAGTTGCCTGAAGTCCTCTTATATTCTCTGCTTGGTGCCAAATTGATATTGCAGTTGAAACTGGAACTCTTGCTCACAGACTTAGAGTCTAATTCGATAAGGTTTTGATCTTCAAGTGGAACAGCTTTGTAATTTTTTTCTCAGTTGATCAAATTCCTGTTCGAATCTAACTGAGTGGTGATGTCACTGACTGTATTTGTGATTGGCTCACAGCTGCAGCCCACACAGCTGATGCTATCTGATTGGCCTCCAGACACATACACTGTTCTCTCAGTAGATACAGCTCAAACGGTTTTCTGACCTAATTTATTCCAGGAATTCGGTGAATTTTCTCCTTTGCTTTTTTCTCTCGATTTTCTATATTTCTATATACTTCCTTCATCTGCTAAGTTCATCCCTTATCAGTTATTTTTTCTTCCCTTCTGTCTTTCACTACCTCTGTTGATGGCCTCTGGGGCTTTGAACCCTTATGCGAGGCAGATAAGCATGAAGAAAGTGTGTTTGTGTATTAGAAAAGCTTGCACACAGATTTGTATAACCTTTTTTGCCTCCCCTGTGTATAGCCTTAAACCTTACTGACAGTTACACATTTGTACAAAGGATAACCTGAAAACACATGGTTGTTTTAAAATATTCAATTAAAACATATATGATAAAAAAATTGCAATGTGTTGCAATAAAGTTTAAAGCTGATTATTTACCTGCCTCTGTGACACATTAGCAGTTTATCCAGTTTAACAGAACCTTTTGTCCAAAGTGTTTCTTGTTTCCAAGTAAACATAGATAATGGGGGTCAACACATGGAGGCCAGAGTGAGCTTGTGGTCGTAAATTTTAAAGATCAGCAGTAAAAGTTCCCCTTGAAGTAAAACAAAGCACATCAGTAACGATTTTCAAAGTAAAACAAAAGTTTAAACTGTAATTTAGGAGCCAAGGGTTGAGAGTCAATAATCCATAGTTGGAAAAAATGTATACATTAATGAAATTCTTCTATTTGCTTCGATGACTTTCAAAAAAGATTTTATTAAGTATTATTTATGTCTCTTTTCAACGTAGTGTCTAAATGTGAATGGTAACATTTTTAGTGTGAACTATCCAGAGAGCAAATCACTTTCCTTCTAGATGAGTTATGCTGCACCTTGTGTTTAACATATACTGTACATAAAACCGCAAGAAGAAAACACTAGTTTATGGTTTCAGAACAAAAAAACATTTACAAGTAATGCATAAAATGTCACAAATGTTTGCTAGTAAAATGCCTACTAAAACACTGGATTAGAATATATATTTCTTCATAAACTTTGAATTAAGGTAAATGAGTTTGTGATTTTTCTCCATCTTCCACCATTGAAAAGGAAACTGATGAATGTAGAGTTTGCATGGATATCCATCATTTGTTTGTGACCATGTTAACCACAGCAAAGTGTGAAGGTTTGGCAGCTTCAGGGTTTAAAATGCAAAGACATTTTATTATCACACAAAGACAGTTATGGCAACCCAAATCAATGTCCTGCAGAGTATGTTTTTGTGGTTTGAGGAACATTTTATGTTTTTGTTAAAATATCTGCGTTTTGCCAGCTTCAGATTGATGATCTGAATATTATTATCTAGGAAAGAGGTTTGTGTTAAGAGGTCCAGAAGCGTGCAAAGCATGATTTAAGCTTTAGATATTGGCAAAAGTTTATTAACACAGAGAAAAATCACAAGAACTCTAAGGGCCTTGTCTACGACTTAGTTAAAGCACATTAGTATCGAATGACTATCCGCCAGATCCTCATGTACTTCTGATGACGAATTGATGGACACCTGCCAACTCCGCCCTCCAAGGAAACCTGCAGCTCCGATCCAGACGCACCTTTCATTGGAGATCTAAATGTCCACAAAAAGAGAATACTATCCAGACCCAAACCCCTCTGATTCCTGACACTGTAACTTGCCATAGGGTGCATTTATAAAATTTACATTTTTACTTTTGTGTTAAAAGTCTCTCAAAGTCCTGAAAGATTAATATTAAACATTGTTAAAGCTGCTGAAATCCTATTTAAACAAATAACATCTAACATCACATAATGCCTTAAAGTAAGGACAGGCCAAAGTCGATGTAAAGTAGACCATTTATGTTTTTTTCTTACCAGTTAGCCATAGCTGACTGGTAAGTGACCTATAGCCAAATCTTTAGGGTCCACGGCTTCCTCAAAACTCTTTACTGCAACTTAAAGTGTACTGTTAAAAGTTTGAATCACCCATTAGTGATAAAATCCAATGGTCGATTTAAACATTCTTTTTGCATCGTGCAGATTCCTTCATTTATTTCTTCTTCTTCCACTGACTGACCGCTTACATACACAGTTTATCTCATGTTGAAAGTTCGTCTTTCCGAGGCTGTAATACATTACATTACGGCATCATTAGTGCTAAACTGTTAGCAGTGACTAAGTGGCCTTTAAAAGAGACTGATATGTTTTTTGGCACCTGATCAACACATATGCTCCTCTACTCCTCCGCCTGAGGAGCTTCATCTCGACTAGAACCAGAACTCATGGTCGGGGACACTCTGTTCTTTTCCCTTCTAATGTACTTAATGATACAAACATGAAATCTGGACAGGGAACCCTGAAGGATTTATTGCCGTAGGCTTGGAGAAAGCCAGCTGTTGGCAGTTACGGGGGCATTTATGTAAGCTCTCTCAATTCAGCCAGAGTTTTTTGAGTGCTTTTTTTCTGCCTTGCAATGCTGTGCAAAGCTTCTTATCGGAAACTGAGATAACACCTGCTGAAGTGCTCCACTTCTCTGTGCTGGTTTAATTTTACAGTTCATTGAAAAACAGCAGGATTCAGCTTTCAGGGATGTGTTGTTCTTTATTTGGCACATTTTGTTTCATGTTGTCTGATTTGTTCCTCTTTGTTCCTAGCTGAGTCCTCTTTGTGTTCTTTCATGCCCACACTCCATATCTACCCTTCCTCCAGAGGTTTCCTTTGTCCCACTTGTGAATATTTGCATTTATGTTTCACATTGAAGACAAGAAACAATGCTTATTCATCAGTTGCTGTCCAGTAGCATGACCATTGTTTCTCTTCTTCATTTCAATCTGTTCTTTGTCCATCCCCCACTTCTTGGTTTCATAACACTGATTTTACAGTTGTTTTCTTTTTGGGGGGCCTTTCAGGAGGATTGGATAAGACTTTTATAAAACTCCAGACTATTTACCAATCCACTCCCCTTTACCAACATCACAGTATTATCATGCAGTTGTGGCTGCCGTCTATTCCCGACAGTGAGCTCACACTGATACTGTGTTTGTCCACTCGAGTCAACTGAAGCTTTGCCCTCAGTGATTTATTGCTCAGTAATCCCACAGAAAACAACGCTCCGAAAAAAAAGAAGAAAAAAAAAGAAATTGCTTTGTGAATGTTCGTGCGGCAACATAGTAGGTAAGGAGCCCTCAGAGTGCAGCAATAACCCTTAACACTCCCCTTCCCCTTACAAAAGGATATAAACGCTTCCATTTTTAGTGCCTAATTGCGGAAACCATTACTGCCATCCACAAGACAGTTGCTGTAACTAGGGAGCTAAACTACCCAGAGCAACCTTGCAACCTCAGCCCCCCAGCAAGCTTTGAAACCTGAGAAAGCAACCCTGAACTCTGACCTCCCCCCTCCCATCTCCCACGGCAAAAGCTGCTCTCCCCTGGCTCCCCTTTGGACAGGATGTGACCTAAGAGAGGAGCACTGCAGGGGGGCCCAGACCCCTGACACTGTCCAGACTGAGTGTCTGGATCGAACTGATTTGAAGCAAAAGGCAGAATGTGATGACAAAACAGAAGTTGTTTGTATAATTATCGATAGAAAAGTTTTTTTAATAAGTAAAAAAAAAAAACAGGGTAAGTTTGAACACAATAAATGATTACCAGCTGGACTTTTAATCAAATGCTACTTGGTTTATTATGAAAGTGTGGCACTTTTAATATGAGATGCTTTATTTAGTCTGTTTCTGCAGGACACATCTGTGTTGTCAAATCAAAATAAATTACCAGACCAAATAACATTTGAATACATTTTTAAGAGTACACAAATCCAGTCATTGGTGGAAACTGAGTCATAATTAAAGTTCTCTCGAATAGCCGTAGAAAATGTTTGTTTTTGTGACTGTTGAACCATTCCTTCCTTGGAGTCAAAAACTACCAGATAGGTGTTTAAACTTTTAAAAAGACTTTATGATGCCATCTGCTCCAAAGATGTCTCAGCAATCTTTAGCATTCCTTAGCTATCACTAATAAGATACTTTAGCTTCCACCTAAACTACAAAAACATGACTTCTAAATTATTCTGTTGCTCTAAATTTCTATGAAGAGTGTGTGCTGTGTCT
>JAVLVB010000580.1:3915491-3930515 GCA_032876305.1 Orestias chungarensis | reverse complement strand
TGCCAAGCCTTTTGAAAGTGACATTCAGAAAAATAGGTCATAGGTTACCCCTCTAATTTAAAACTCAAGCTATTACCTGTTTTAAAATGGTGACATCAAGAAAAGATTTTCATGTAACTGAAATGACATGACTGAGAAAATACCTTTTATACAAAGGGTACGTTGTTTAAAGTGCAAAAATTGTAGGCCCTGTTTTAGTTAATTAATTATAGTTACTGTGTGCAAACATCGGTTTTTAACAGAGATAATATCTCTTTAGTTTTTGAGTAAAGTACCGTTTATGCTGTTTCTATCCACTGTTCTTTGCAGCCATTCAGTCACCTTAAGAGCAAGCTTTCTTTGTCATGTCAATGTGAATCCAAGTCATCCATTAACTTTTGTGTCTCTGTTTAGCCAAAGGTTTCTCCCTCAAACTGCGCCACTGAATCCTCGCCAAACCAAACCAGTCATTCCAAGCTCGTCTATTGAGTTTAGAAGAAGGCTTTGATGCTTTCTACTTAGGTGTTTTTGTCTGTTTCCTTTTCATTTTGGACAGCTGATTCTTCTCTTTGTTGGTCTGTGGAGTGTCAGCCAAAAAAACATCAGGGAGAGCTCAGCTGCCGAAAGCAGGGAGAGCGTTGGGACATGTTAGGGAGAGGGTCATGACGTCTGGTGTGTGTCAACGGTAAAGCTGCTTTTGATTCAAGAAGACTTAGAACAATAACCTGCTGTAGGGATTTATTGGCTATAAGCACCCAGAGTCCAGCGAAATTCTTCTTTTTGCTGATAGCAAGCATCATTTCACTGCAGCTACATTTCCTTCAGTCGTGGGTAATTTTCCTGGTCCAATTTCTTTCCCATTTCTATAACATCAGTCTAGGTTAAACAAATTATCAGGATGAAAATTTACACTTGTGAAACACCTTGGTAGGGAAGTACTATTTATATTAACCTGTACTACTGACTCGAGTTTTAGAAATAAACTTTGCAAAGCATTTTGGATTGGTAATTATTTTTATTTATTTATATAAAATGTAGTTTTGAGTGCATTTTTGTTGTATGAACACCTTTTCGGGTTATATTTTATTTTCACTTTACCAGAAATTTAGCACAGTCTTCTTCTTACAGCTATCTATGCAAAACTTCACACTAAACATGAAGCTTGTTCTAGAGCGGAGGTCTTCAACAGGGGGTCCGCTACCCATAGGGGGTCCACGGAGCTACTGCATGGGGGTTGCGAAAGTTTTGGTTGATTAGACTTTATTTTATATCCCCCCCCCCCCCCTGCAATTTTTCCACTAATTGAAATGTCTTTAAATACACATTAACATGAATTTAACACACTGTAGTAAACAGATAAATGGAGGCAGAAGATGTCTTTCAGTCATCAATGCACACATTCAGTGACACTCAGGAGCTCTTTCCAGCTGGTCACCATTTCATTCACTATACCTGTCCCGTCAACGAGGAATCAGATTTAGAAATACTTAAATAATCCCATTGAACCTCTCCTACAAAAGTATGCACAACCCCTGAAAATCAACCACCACCTTGTTGGGGCAGAGATGGACCTTGTTAAAACCTCTACTGTCGGAGCTGTGTCACGCGAGCATCTTCCAAAAACTGTGACAAAGGCCGTATACCCAAATCTATACAAGATGCTGCAGTTGGCACTGACTCTACCCATTGGATCTGCCACTTCCGAGAGGTGTTACTCTGCAATGAGAAGGATTCAGAACCGGCTACGCTTAACAACAGGAGCAGCACGGTTTTCATCCCTTGCTGTGCTTCACATCGAGCGCGACATCACTGCCAGGCTGTCACCTGAGAGGATTGTGGACATTTACGCAGGACGCCAAAAAAGACGCTTACTTCTGCACTAAGGTAAGACTTTCTTTAAATTAATAGTCCTAGCAACTACGCTGTATACAGTATACTATATACACTAATGTAACAACTGGTGTTGAACATCATCTAATCTTGATACAAGTTTATGGTTAAACTTTATGGTTGGTGGCAGTCAGTGTCACTTGTGCCATGATGCATAATGCGCTTTGTGTGTGTGTGTGTGTGTGTGTGTGTGTGTGTGTGTGTGTGTGTGTGTGTGTGTGTGTGTGTGTGTGTGTGTGTGTGTGTGTGTGTGTGTGTTTGCACGCGCGCACGCATCATAGTGAGAGCGTGTTTGCGTGAAAACGCGTGACTATTTTTGCCCACCCTGATGCAAAAGTGAAACTCCGCCTATGGGTTTGAGGATACTTTACTCCACTCCTCACTTTTATCTCAGAGATGTCTGAGAGGTTTCTTACATGGGCAGGGCTTTTCTTAATTCCCAGGCAGTTCTTGGTGTATTTACTAGTATGAATTAGATTATTGTCATGTTGCAGCGTCCAGTTCACTAGTTGATATATAATAGTTGGTTGGTCATGTCCAACTGCAGAAAAGCATCTCCAGATCATTGCACTTCTACATATAAGCTCACAGTTTCTATACAAATTTAACAAACTCCTCAAATCTAATCTTAATTGTTTTTTATATTACTAATGTTTTTAACACTTAAAATGTTTTATAAATATGTAATAGCTCCATGACTGTGATTTAAGGTTTGAAACTTTTTTTTTCAGAGGCTTTAATGAAAGGAAACACAACATTCTTAATAGTGAGAGTAAGTCTGTATGTCGGCACCCTCCTTTGTTAAAACTCTGATCACTTCAACAGTAAAAATCCACAATTCTTAATTAAATAACTTTCATATTTCTCACTTATTTACAAAGAAGAGTTATCTCTTTCTTATCCTTTAAATTCAAAATTAATTCAGAAATAATACATCATTATAAAGATGCTACTTTGTTTTCTCTTGAATTAGAAAATAGACTTTTTTTTTTATTTAAGTCATTCTCTATTTGGGGATTGTTTTTTCCTTTGTATATCTCACTTAGAAATCTACCTTTAAAAACCCTATCCCAGTGCTGTTTTTCCCCATTCTTCATCATCAACAAACATCAAATGTTTAGCTGCTTCAGGCTTATTGAGTGTACTTGGCTTATAGTTACTTTCTAAGTTTTATACATGCTAGTTAAATCACTTAACTTAAAAGTATTTGAGAGATCTTTATGTCTTACTCTAGCTTAAGTAGATCGCATGGGAAATAGGCAACTTTATGGTGCGTTAGTATGAGGGTGCAACGGGGAAATCTGATGAAACTTATGGTTTGTGAGAGGGAACCTAGGTGAGCCTCTGAAATTTCTGGAAACTTCTACGAAAGTCAAAGAGGCAGAGAGAGACAGAGAGAGACAGAGAGAGACAGACAGAGAGAGAGAGAGACAGACAGAGAGAGAGAGAGAGAGGAGAGAGAGAGAGAGAGAGAGAGAGAGAGAGAGAGAGTGTGCATGACAGGGATGAAAGTGGAAGGGGTTTAATAAAACAAATGCTTCCCTTTGGTCTGACTGTGGGAAAAGAGTCAAATTACATCCTCTTTCAAATACCTAATTCATGAAAAAGTGGTATTAACTGTTCTGTGATCCTTTCATTAAAACCTGGATGTCTTCAAAGTTTGGGAAGGAACAAAGTCGTCCTTTAAAAATGTTGGAATTGGTGAAGGGGGCGCAGACAGAGAAAAGGATAGACTAAAACCCTTTTTATGGCAGTGGCCTAATTGGTCTCATTATTGGCTAACATCCTGGTGAATAAAAGCCACTCTGACCTTGACCTTTGAAATTAAGACCCATGGAGTCACAGGATTGTGACTTGGGAAAGAGCACAGAGGAACAACCGCTCTCTCTGTTTGCCAACAAGCACCACTGAGTGGGTATTTAGTATGAATAACATAATATGTGTGTCTGTCGGGTTGTCTGTCTCTTCAGGTAGAAGAAAAAGAAACACAGAAACAGTTTTTGGGCCTAATAGAGGTGTAGAGATGCAAACCTGTTGCCAGTTTACTTCATATATCCTGTCCCTTAGCTGCGGAATAGATCTAAGACAACATCAGGACATAAAAAGCAAAATTTATAACCATTGCAGAAACCTTTAGGTGTCTTCTGGATGTTTAAAAAAGGATGTGCATTTCAGATTACACTTAATCAAAATTGAGCACTTCATGTCTTTATAAAGAATAAAACACACTATGTAGTAACACGAGATTATTTAATAATATTGATTTAAGAGGCGTACATCTCATTTTCTGTCCTATACTCTCCTCAGATCACGCTTTGGTTTAAGTATTAAATTAACTAAGAACATTGCGTGCTGCTCGTCTGTCTTTATCACACAGAGTAACACTTTACACCAAAAAATAAAGTTTGTCCATTGACGGGGGGGGGGGGGGTCTTGCCAGCAGATGCAGATTTCTCAAAAGTTACATTGCGGGCAGGCAACTATGCAATCGGGCATCCATAGTATAAGTACAGTCTTTAAAAATGAGAATGTCCAGATGAAAGGCTACTAATCAAAGCCTAGTGTAAAAGTATTGCAAAGAGCCTCACAATTGTTGTTCTATTCTATTCTATTACAATATTAAATATTATACTTTCTTATTTGTTTGTGATGTTTGTAATTACTCACCAACTTTTTTTGCTTCACCCCATGAAATCCAAATAAATAACAACAAAGTGACATGTTAAAAGATGCAAAAGTTTAACTAGTAGGAACTTTTTGTAAGGTGCTGTTTCCGAACATCCAAAAAAGGTTTTTAGATTATCTCCGGGCAGCATAACGTGACTGCTCTCATTAGTGTTTTGTTTCCATTTGGTCTGGTTATGCTAAAGTTCTGTTGTTAGGCAGAAATTAGCCTGAAGTTCAGTTATTTATATGGAAAACCTGAGAACAAGTGGTGTCTGAAATGTGTTTGAACAGTGTTGTCATCGCAGCGTCTGTCTGCTTTTCCATCTGGAGATGCATGAATAACAATGTGTCTATATCATCATGGCTTATTTTATATTCTGGGTGCAAAGCACGATATTATCTTCCCGATTGCTGGATAGTGTAATAAAACAAATAGGTCTCTGGTACATGTTGTTCCAGGAGAGTGTGCAAGATTCTGCTTTTTAAATATGTATATTTTTCATATTATGTTTAGGATCTTTGCTTCATTTGTTGTTGATGGAACAAAAATGTGAGCGTGCAGGGGTCAGCTGGTGGGAGTGAAAAGCGCGATGACGGACGACACAGAGTGTATCTATGTCTGCGTCAAAGGGCCTTATTGATGAGATGTTAGCGTGTCACTGCAGATAAACAAGAAGCGGCATTCACTTAACTCAGCATGTCACAGCATATTAAGACAACGTACTGTATGTCCGCCCGTATACATCAGTCTGCCCCCTGTTATATAACCCACGATCTCTCCTGTTAACAACTGACTGACTGACAAAAAAACTTTTCATGGCAAAAATAAAAAACTCTTTATTTACAGAACAAATTTCCATCAGACTTCACTTTGACTTAGCTAATTACTAGACTTGCAGCTGCTGCTGGACCTGCTGACTCAATAGTGATTCACACATTAGAAACGCACTGTAACATAAATATAGTAAGATAAACAGAGCTGACAAGCTGCTGGATGAAACCGCTGTGTTATATAAAGCTAGTGGCCTATTTAAGAAACTGATGCGAGTGCCGTCTGGGCTCAGCTACCTAATATTAGGGAGGCAGTCACCACAACAGGCAATTTAGATTTGGAGAATATAGAAAATGTGTCATGCCAGTTCATGCTACAAAAGGGTAGGTTTGGGATCACTTTCTTTAAAGTGTTCGCCACAGTTTTTGGGAAGGACATGGTTAATATTGAGTCAGTTGACGTGGATATAGGTAATCAGGATAAG
This sequence comes from Orestias chungarensis, assembly GCA_032876305.1. Taxonomy (NCBI): domain Eukaryota; kingdom Metazoa; phylum Chordata; class Actinopteri; order Cyprinodontiformes; family Cyprinodontidae; genus Orestias; species Orestias chungarensis. The sequence goes on along the minus strand of JAVLVB010000580.1, from coordinate 3,924,723 downwards.
TGAGCTGGTCAGGTCCAACTGCAGCAAAGCTTCTCCAGATCATTGCACTTCTACCTATAAGCTCACAGTTTCTATACAACTTTAAGAAACTCCTCAAATCTCATTTTAATTGTTTGTTACATTACTAATGTTTTTTAACACTTAAAATGTTTTATAAATATGTAATAGCTCCATGACTGTGATTTAAGGTTTGGAAGATTTTTTTTTCCACATGCCTAAATAGTAGGAAACACAACAACGTTAATGGCTAGAGTAAGGGCAATCCTTTTTGAGCGCACAGAAGAGAGACAACATCTGTTTTAAAGGTTACAGCAGATGAAGGGACAGCTTCTTATTTTGAGTTTAGTAAAGACATTACAACTTTGCATCAATGACATCAATGACTTTATTCTGAATAAAGCCTTAGGGCATGTAACTTCACATGATGATCCATTCAGATTTAATTAATCTAATAATTATTATTTAATCTGAAAACATTTCCGTCTGAACGAGGAATTATAACCATCCAAACATTGCCGTTAAGTTTGTTCCCACTGGTGTGCTCCATACATGTAATTTTTTACTTTATTATTGATTGTAGAGCAATTGGTTGTGGATCTGATCAAATGTCCGTTAGCCAACTGGTATTAACATGTTCGAGTGCAGAATTTGACACAGCCGACCCCTCTCCATCTTACTTGAAACATCCTTGAGTCATTTCACTTGTGTATCAAAGGCAATATTATTTTTTTATAAGCATATGTAATGATTCATCAATATCATAGTGTGTTCTGCAAATACAAATTTTTGGTGCCTGTACTAAAAATGAGTCCTGAAAATAAAGTGAAGAATGAAGATGGTATATTTCACATCACATTAAAAATATCTAATACTATATTCTAAGTCATTAAGATGAGGATGTGACTCAGTAATAGAAGTACAGATATGTCTGTCTAGTAAGTACAAACATTTAAATGCGGAAAACAGCAGATTAACAAGGAGTCTGCTATGCAATGGTCTAGTGACATCTCTGTTTGTGAAAAGGGCTTTTGTGGGTTTATGCCTTTGAGCAGATGGAAAGTGGGCAGGATGTGATGGGTGCTACTTTACGGCCTGTTGATTGACACAAGCCCTAAGGCTGCAGACACAGAATGACATAACTGGGGGGTGCAGAAAACCGTAAATGATGGTTACAACTACAGGCAAGAAACAGTGGAAAAAAAGACAGAGAATGATACAAAGGGGAGGAGGACAGGCAACGAAGGAGCAGAGGGTAAAGATAAGCAAGAAGGAGGTGAATAAAACAAAAAAACAACGTGGAGACTTCTTTAAAGGGTGTTGAGAAGTAAAAGGGGCCAAAAAGGGGACACAAAATGCTAAATCTTATGTTAGTAAAAGATACAGAGGCTATGAAACCTGCCCTCAAAATCACTGCTCTGAGATAAATTCCCTAGTTTTGTTGTTACTTTTGTAGCTTTGACGTCAGAACCTCTCAGCGAGAGTGAGAACAGTAAATATCAGGCAAGGTTTGGAAAAGGTTTCTGAGGATTAGGCCCAACAAAGGACACCTGCTTACCGTCGCTGCTGCTGCTGCTGCAAAAAAAAAAAAAAAGGGTTTTATGGAACCAGGCACATACAAGCTCCCTTTGAAACGTAACTACGGAAAAAACTAGTGAACTTTGTTCTCTTGTGGAACGGGCGAAGGCCTTTCCAGCCCTCCAGATAAGAGTGGGGCGGCTTGTGTCACTGTGATCATAGGACCATGTTATAAAAACAGCTCTGGAATGCCTGTAGATGTCCCTTTGTTTGTTTAAGACCACTCTAATACATGCACTGCACACCTGAACAACCCCAATTAAACCTGACCTCAAAGACTTCACTGTGAGCAAAACAGTTAAGGCTTTAGAAAATTCTGTAAGAGGGGAGTTTAAACGATGTAAAAGTATTTCTTAAAGCCCAGATATAGAGGAGACTGTAACTTTTTATACAATGGCACAACAACATAACACAACATAAGGCCTCCCTTGAGAGTGTAGATGTCAGAATCCTGATAAGGGGTCTAAAGAAACTGATGAAAAGTTGAAAATACAAAAATTTAGGATGTTCTACTTATTATTAAGCAAATGTACCTTTAAACAAATCAGTTTCTAGCCTTTTTGTAAAGGGAAGAAAATTCAGTTTGTTCCAGATTAGAGGAGCATAAACCCTGAATACTGCCCCTATATGTTTGTACCTGGCCTGGGAATGCAAACTAGACTTGTGGCAGAGGACCTGAGTGGCATAGAAGGTTGACAGAGTGAAAAAACAGTTTCTTTGTATTTTGGAGGTAAACAATTTAACTTGTAAACTAAAATATCTAATACGGGTTTTTTTTATTGATTTGATTACACGTTTAGCATATGAAACTTGGATCTGTTTGTCTTGTGAAATGGCTTGAGATATTATCTTTTGTAAATTACTGCTGCTTAAACATGCGCTAGTAAATGTCATTGAACCCAATTTAACAGTTGAACATAAAATTATTATGGTTGTTGAGGTGCCACCTAAATCAGTTTAGGTGGCAGGGAAACAACATTAAACCCTCAAAGCAACCTGTGAAGCTTCACATCTGTATTTGAATACCCCAATCCTTGTTTAATCCTTCTAAAAGAAGAAGAAAGCTAAGACGGCGTATGCCTTATCATCCAAATATCACAGAAGCCGCTTCCGTCCAACAGGTTCTGACCTAGAGTCTCCCTCCGTGTGCACCAGCTTCCTTGCCTGTTCCAGAGGAGTTTTTCTGTGTTCTCTGTTGTGAGACCGGTTGATCATCCTCGACTGTATTCCCCTCGAGCCTGTTCATCTCAAAGTAAGACAAACTCTGGTCAGTTTTAGGTCTGGGCTATTTTAGATATTAATTGGATGATTTACATGTCGTTGGATGTTTTGGTCGACGTTACTGTTTGTTAAAGAAAGCTTCTACTTTTTATGCATGTATTGTTTTGAATAGGTTGACTGACACCAAATTCAATTTCTTACTACCTCGTTTCCTCCCTCACCTGTGTCTTTTTTACCTGTGTAATGGTCTTGTGCACAAGTGAAGCTAAGCTAAGACCGTAGTGTGATTTTTTATTGCCGTTTGTTAAAGATACCCCATCCTCAGAACCTCTTCCTCCCCTAGACACCTCCCCACTCCTGTGCATAAAATAGAGTTTTGTGCCCTGGTTGTCTTTATCAGTTAGACAAATAGCCTTGTGTTAGTTTAAATTTTCAATTCATTACATTCATTTATTCATAATTTAATAGTTTCTTATTTTGTTTGTTAGTTTTGGCGGAGTAGTTACTTGTATGTTGGTTGTTTAGGTACAGTATATGCTTTATTGACTAAATGTCTTGGCTGTAAGGTTGAGCTATTTTCTTCATAATTTTACCTATTTTAAATTTATTCTGATATATGCGTACAGTATGTCCCAACAGCAGTGAGAAGCTAACGGGTTTGGCTAATTATTCCTGTAATCAGGTGGTGTTTATTAATTATAAAATTGATTGATATAAAATGTACTACAAAATAAATTGTTATTTATTAATAAATGAATCAAAGTTTTTCTTAATTTGCCATTTTAATAGTTTAGTTAACATCTGTAAAGCTATGAGTTTATGTGGTTCTCTCATTCATCACACACTGCAATGTATATGGTCAAGGCTGATCTGGGCAATGTTGGGTTATTGAATTAGTAAAAACAAGTGTGTAGACTTTTAGAGTTTTTTTAAATTTTTCATTATCAGGTGCTTTGAAAAAAACAAAAATAAGTGGTTTGGCATTCACACAGGAACCGACACCAACTGACGTATTTTATTCTTGAGGAGAAAACATCCATTTAAGCCTTTTAACACATTAGTTTTTACTTAAAATCCCAACTTCTCACATTTATTAACTGCAGACACATTATGCCTCCCGGTTCAGAAAACAACAACAGCCTTTGTGGATTGTGAGAAGAGCTTTTTGTGTGGTGCGAAACTTTGCTAAATAATAAAACATGTTAAGGAGCAACGACAATACATTTTTGTCCCATCAGTGAATTGCAAAGTAGTAAACAACTTTTGGATTAGGTTAATAAAACCAGATATACCCTCTTCTGTGCCGGGTCAAAGTTTTATCTGCATTTTGTTCATTTTATCCCAAGAATGTGGGCATGAAAAAAGGGCAACAGACTAAAACTATCTAAGTTGTAAGTGCAAATAGTATCACACAAACACAGTGCTGGAACAAGAGCGTATGTAATCATCTTTTTGCACCAGCTGTCTCCCAAGAACAGGCGAGACTAGTCAACACCACCATTACTGCTTCATGTTTTAAAGCAAAACTAAAGGGTTAGTGAAGTGAAGACAAACACGGTAGTGGTCGCCTGCAGTTGGACTGAAGTACAGCGATGAGGTAATGCATATATTTGTGGCGACACAATGTCATATGATGATGTTGAAAATAAGAAACGGGGGCAAGCAACGTATGCAGTAAAGCAGTCAGCACATTTGTGTGCCGCTTAAAGACATAGAGCCCCTCCGGCCACGACAGAGGTGTCATTTAACAAGCTGTTAATTAACGTATAATCACAAAAGTTATGAAAATATTTTATGAAGGTTGAAAAGTTACTTAGTATTGCTGGACAAACACTACAGCATAAAGATTTGTTTCCTAACAGTCTAAAATTATGAGATTGAATTTGATGTGTAACTAAAGGAATGTATACCAACAAAGTACAGATCCATCTGATTCTGGTGTGCAAACTGATCCAGCTCAGATGCCCTTAACATCACAATATTCTGTATTAAAGCTTCCTGTATTTCTTCATTTGATGAGTTTTTGTGACCTCCTTCCAGAAAACTAAAGTACATTTTTTTTTGGGGCAGTAAAATCTACTTACATAATCCCTATTGCTGTGAAGAGACACGGGAGAGTAAGACAAAAAAGATTCAGAAACATAATTTACACAGAGCAGACAACGATGAAACAGCGAGATTACACACTCTTGTTGGTGCATCAAGGCAAAATAAATGGTTAGATTCCCTGCTGAGAGCAGAGTATTTAAGCCCTGTTTTAAAGGGTTTAACTCAGAGCTCAGAGCTTTGGATCATGGAGGAATCATGCATAATGTTAGACTTTGAGCTGTGTGGGCCTTCAATTTAGCTAAACATATTTCACTAAATATTTTTGGCTGAGCACTCTGATCTCCCTAAAGCAACCTTTATCTGCTAGCAGTATGTTTTTCTTTCCAAATTTCCATTAAGACAATTTATAGGGCTTATGGCTGACAGCATTCCCCAAACCCCAGATTACCTCAAAATGTCTGTTTTACAAACTTGTCCAAATATGTTAGTTCTGCTCCGAATTATTCAGCAATGAGGTTTTCAATTGCTGCGTATTTTTAACCCTGCCTCCCGCCCCGGCTTAAAGCCAATATTCTCCTCAGATAAATGATTTGCTCTTTGATGGCACTGTTTGGAAAACAGGGATTTCATCAGCACCTTCCCGCAACATGACGGTTTCCTTTAGGACACATGGACATCACAAAGTTTGTGGAAATGCATAAACACGAGCATGTGACGACGACCGCACGCACAAACAGGAGGATGGTGGAGACGGATGCAAGCAGTGTAATTAAACATTGGTGTCCATGCAGCTGGGCTGGGGCGGCATGAATCAGCTCTGTTGAAGCTTTTCTTTGGAGACCACCAACTACCAGCATTATGTGAGTTGTTTAAGCTTTTTAACATCTGTCTTTGTCATTTTTTAAATCACTTTCTGGTTGTTATGCAACCAAACATTGAAGTTGACTTTATGAGTTGTTTACAACAGACTCCTATATTTTAAAGGCATATATGATGTGCATATCACCTGACAGCTGGATACCTATGTGTCATATGTTAGACTAGTTTGTAACATACTATAGTATTTACAAATGATAGACAAATATCTATCAGACCATGTTTCTCCAACTGATCTGAGTCTCTTGTTTTTGTAAATTTGACCTTTGTCCTTGCAGAGAAAAGCAAAGCTCATCTCTGGTTACTCTAGAACATCTGCCACAACTGAAGACCTCATTGCTAAACATGTCCCCCCTCCTTTCTTGCTCCACACATATTTATTAATCGTCTCAGTTTGTGTAAAGCTGTGTCTTTAGATGTAAAATCAGAATCAGACGCTTTGGCTGGGTGAAAACAGCCCATTTTATTCAGCTGTAAGTGCTTTTCAATTGTGCAATGTTTTCCAAAGCACAATAAACGACGTACAAAGTGATATTTTGTGAGACGGGTGACGTAATGTGTTGCAATACATGCAAAAACAAAAAGTTACCCTTATTTAGCACTGATGGTTTACTTCTTCGACTTAGTTCAGTCTTTTTATTCAAATGAGCTAATCTTAAATGTCGTGTTTTCATTTAAGCATAAAAATGATTTAAAGTTACAGTAATAAGGCCTGGTAATCAATCTATTTAATGTGTTTTACTTAGTTGAACAAGTTACTGAAATAAAATAATATCCTTATTTATTAAGTATCACTGTAGGACATATTTTTAATGAAGTTTTTGTGTATCTTTATTATGTCATTTGTTTTTGTTTTTATCATTATTGTTCGTTCAGCTTGATTCTGTTTTAATTTTATAATAAAATCTTTTAGAAAGCTCTTTGTGATTTTATTTCTAGAATTTCTAGATTTTATAAATAAAATCCTAAATAAAACTTAGTAACATAAATGGAGGCATAGTTGGATAAATGTCTTACTACTAAAGTTTACATACAATATAAATATTTAAAATTGTGTCAAATCTGTAAATTTTATGTCAGGGAAAGAAGCATATATATGTAAAAATGCATTCATTTATAAATTACTGTAATAATTGGTAATTATCCAGCAGTCTCTGAAGACAGCATCCAGTTATTTAGATATGAACTTCACTTCAGTCAATCTGTTCTGCGGCAGCATGGTGAGGCTGCAATCTAATCAGTTATTCACTGAATATATCACATACATTTACTAAATATATTGTATCTGGTGTTGAGCACTTATACAACTCAGTACAATAACAAACTCCTAATTCCACCTGCTATTGTATGTGTTACTGTAAAAAATGTGGCATACATTTTTGGACAAAGTGATTCTAACACAGACTTTCTAAGAGTGTTTTCCAGAAGAGACCCAGTGGTATTACCAGTGTAGTTGTTGAGACAACATGCAATGCATCCTGGGTGGGACACTTAAATGGATTTAGCCGTTTTTGCATTAGAAACTCTAAAACAACGGAAAACACAGTGTGATCTGTCAGTTTTCCAAGCTCTCATTTGTCTCTGCAGGAAAATCCCTGCTGTCCTGATTCCTTAAAACAAACACGACACCCTACTTTAATTTAAGGTAACCACAACGACTCAAGTTACATCAACCAATAAATCATATCTTCACTATTAGCTGGGTTCTTTGTTTGTTTGTTTTTAAGACAAAGAACTCGACAATAAATCTTCACCGGTTGACCTCTTTTGATTTTTGGTAAATTTAAAAAAAGCTCTTTTGAAAATAACAACATTATATAAGTTGACACTTTTAATAAAATGTTTAAACCGCACGGATAAGTAAAACGTGAGTTTGTTTTGAAATGCAACTGACAGAAGTCTGACAGATTTCCCCCTCGCCTTATCTCTGCATCAATTAATCAACAGCTCGTGTCTTTTAGCGGACATGCGTTCAGACTTGCACACACACACATACATGCATTCCTGCGCTGAGATGAATAGCAGCCATTGATGCATCTCTCTTTGAGGCCCGCTGCAAGAATGAGTAGTGTGCCGAGCAGGTAAGTGGTGGTGCGTAAACCGATCTCCTTTTCCCCAACTTGTAACCCAATAGACACACACACATACACCCCCTCTCCCCTTCATGTTTTCCCATATGTTTCCTGCTTCCTGGGCCTCATCTCTATCTGCTTGCACATTCTTGCCCCATCCCTGTCAAACATTTTTTTTGTATTTGGACTCTTTGTTGCTTTGCTTCCTATCTGCCACTCTGTCTTTATTACACTGTTTGTCTACCCGTGTTACCCATGTCCTATCTGTTATGCTCTAAGCATGTGTCACCTGATTCTCTCCACCAGCCCAAACGTGATACATGGTTAGGATACAGAGACAGAAGCTTTATGCAGGCTCTGAGAACAGATACATTTAGCCAAAAATACAATTTCTTTACCTTCTATACTTTATGCATTATGTTTACATTCATACCAGTTCATTTTTTTACTGTTCATAATGTTACAACCACCTTTAAAAAATAGGCCTCAGAGGTTCGTCACTGAACACTGGTGCGTCCTGGAAAACAAGAAGCACATCACAAGGTAAGGGGGTAAAATGTGGACAAGCAACCTTTTTTGTTAAATAATATTCCAAGCTTTGGTTCCGCCCATCATCCAACCTTACCTTCCAACCACAGTTACAAGTTGGGTAGGAGAGGCATTAATCAACAACCAGCAGCCCTGTAACTCTGTAGGAGCTACAGAGATCCACAAGAGAATTCATTCCACAAATGTGATCTTTATGGAAGAGTGAAAGAAGAAAGACATGTTTAAAAGAAAGCCATAAGAAGTCAGACAGCACTCTGGAAAAATTTAAATTTAATATTTTGGCCAACATGTGTGGATAGCATAATAACACCAAATAGGCAAGGCAAGGCAAGGCAAGTTTATTTGTGTAGCACATTTTCGTGTACAAGACAATTCAAAGTGCTTTACATGAGAAAAAAGATCAGAAAATAAAACAATAAAATCAGCTTTGAATTTAAAAGAAATAAAATAAAAATAAGAATAAAATTATAATAATAATACTCAGTTGCTATATGCACAGTTAAATAAGGCTGTTTTCAGCCTGGATTTAAACATCGGCAGAGTTGAAACCTGTCTCACCTCTTCAGGAAGACTGTTCCAGATTTTAGGAGCATAAAACTGGAATGAAGCCTCCCCCTTGTTTGGTCCTGACTCTGGGAATCAGCAGGAGGCCACTACCTGAGGTTCTCAGAGTCCTGGCTGGTTCATATGGCTCTAACATGTCAGATATGTACTTTGGGGCTAAACCATGAAGAGACTTGTACACAAGCAAGGCTGTTTTAAAATCTATTCTTTGAGTGACAGGAAGCCAGTGCAGAGACTTGAGCACTGGACTAATGTGTTCATATTTCCTGGTTTTGGTCAGAACTCGAGCAGCAGCATTCTGGATGTTCTGAAGCTGTCTTAAGGCC
>JAVLVB010000580.1:3904498-3915391 GCA_032876305.1 Orestias chungarensis | reverse complement strand
CTCTAACATGTCAGATATGTACTTTGGGGCTAAACCATGAAGAGACTTGTACACAAGCAAGGCTGTTTTAAAATCTATTCTTTGAGTGACAGGAAGCCAGTGCAGAGACTTGAGCACTGGACTAATGTGTTCATATTTCCTGGTTTTGGTCAGAACTCGAGCAGCAGCATTCTGGATGTTCTGAAGCTGTCTTAAGGCCTGTTTAGAAAGCCCAGTGAGCAGGCCGTTACAGTAGTCTAACCTGCTAGAGATAAAAGCATGGATAAGTCTTTCTAGGTCTGGTTTAGAGACTATTCCTCTGATCCCGGAAATGTTTTTAAGATGGTAAAAGGCTGCTGATGTTACTGATTTAATGTGGCTGTTGAAGTTCAGGTCAGAATCGAGTATTACCCCAAGATCTCTGACCTGATGTTTAGGTTCCAGAGAGAGCGTCAGAAGGTAACTAATGATACTTTCTCTTTGTTTCTGTGGGCCACAGACAATAATTTCAGTTTTGTCTGAATACACCATCCTCTCTGTAAAACATGGTGCTGCTGGCATCCTTCTGTGGTAAGGTTTTCTTCAGCATAACCAGAAGGGCTCTTCAGATGTAATGAGAATATGAATTGAACTAAATATATGCAAATCCTTGAAGAAAGCCTTTAATAACCTGAGAGAGGTTTATACTGTACCATACTTTATTTTTGTTTTTATTGTGCCAGGAAAAGGTCAGGAATGTCCAGTACTACCTAAAAAAACAATCTGGAAACAGGATCAGCCCAAAGTTGTCTGGGGTCTAAAGTAGAATCTTGGAGTTGGCCAGATTTAATAAGCTTTAATATGTAAACTTCTCAATCTCATAAAATAAAAACCAAATACAATGAAATTAATTGAATAATATTTTCAAAAACTGACCAATTGAATAGTATTTTCATTCTTAATAAACAAATATATTAATTTAGACACATTGTCGGTTTTAAATTTCGAGGCCCCTAATGATTTGGGAGCCCTAAGCAACATGCTTTGAGCCAATTTCAGACTCAAGCCACATGTTTCTGATTTTTTGTATATTTTCTGAACCATGTAACCTTTGCTCTTTGGAAGGTGTACATGTTAGTTGTATTGTAAGTGGAGGTACATGAGAATTAAAGAACTGCAAACAGAGCAGCTTTGCCTACATGTGTGATCTGCAATGTCAATCAAAAAATATTTAACCTAAGCTTCATTCATATAAGTATAACTTCCTCTTGCCAGGTTTTTATTTAGCTACAATCATCCTGTCCAAAAATTGGCATTAATTAGCTCATTTGTCAACTAGCTAAGGTTGCATAATCCAACAATTCAAAACAGCAAACTCCTGTAAATTTGTGTCACCCATACAAAAGATAGAAATCGAGCCTTTTTGGTCTGTTGTGTTTAATGCCACCTTTTAATTGGAAATTTTATGGTAACGTATGCTCTGTCTGCACAAACTGTCTGTGGTGTCATAAAACACTGGGTTTATGTGGTGGATCAAATGGAGGGACCTAGTGGACTTTTAACGACAAGAACAGAGGACAATTTACATCACACCTGCTTAACAGTCAGCCACAAATATCAAGCAACAAATAACTGCTGTGCATACGCTCTGTTTTTGTGATCTATAAGAATACACTACACTTTTCTAAGGCTTTTCTAGAGTTTTCATTGATGTGAGTCATGTTCAAAAGGCCTGCATGTGATGCAAAGTTGTGTAAATAACCCCAGGGACAACCAAAGCAGTTTTGTTATTGTGGCTTCTAATTTCCCACAGTGTTGGCGTCAAACAAAGTCTTTCTAAAATACAAACTGAAGCAGCCAAAAGGCACACAGATATTTTAGTGTAAGAGAGACTGTGGTCAAATGGGGATACATTTCTGCTGGAAAACTATTCCAGGTCATCTTACTAGAATTATTGACTCAAATATAGTGAAGTAATTTCAAGTATTTGGAGCAACCCAGCAGATACGGTCTGGATCTGCATTTTGTACTGCTTTCATTGCAACCTGCAAGGTACAACTACATCTCTAGGTGTTGGTGAAAATGTTTACAGTTTTCATATGTAATGTTGATGTGCATTGACACCAACTCAACTTAGGGACAGGCCAAGACATTTTTAATCAGAGTAGAAGCCAAAAGGACCGTGACTATGAAGGACAGATGGGGAGATTTGTTCTTCAGCAGAGACAGGCAAACTTGAGTTGATGCAAAGCTACACAGAAGTAGATTCCCAAAAATCATTTTAGACAACCTGTTAGAGCCCGAAACACATCAGACTAGGGGTAGATGTCCTCGGTCTAAGCAATATGTAATATCTCACACAAAAAAAGTCTCACTGTTGAAGTTTTGCGCTATCTTTTGCCATTTGAAATTGCTACTAGATTGTTCTACAAATGTGATTAGATTATTAGTTAATGTCTGAAATGTCTCTTCACTGTGAGTTCTTGTTTTATATTATCAGAAGTTTGATTTGACAATGTCAGCTTGTTTTATTTTATAAATGTTAAGTTAGGTAAAGCATGTTTAACCCCTTCTGGAACCATCAGTGAATCCTCAAAAACTCTCAGCTTTACCTGGCAGCTCAAATGCATGGCCAAAACTGCACTTTTTGGTTTTTGATTATTGAGATATTAAGAGCCTCGAAGAAACATCAGTCTATGTAAAATAATGCCAGTAATACACTATGAAGTACTGACTGTAACCGACCTCAACCAGAGCATGTTCCTCAATGCTAGGGAATCAAAGTGGAGAATTTAGGTAAATCAAGCAAGAACCTGCTTTATTGTGATGTGGGGTTAAGGTATCAAGTATTTTCACAGATTCCAGTATTTAGTTTGTCTTTGTCCTTGGCTATTCACTAAAACACTGTTGACCTCAAGCCTCATTTGCAAAGTTGGGAGCCTTTTTCACCCCTCCCTCATGTATTAGCCCCATTCTTTGTTAAACTGACCCCTCAATTACCATCAACAAATAGGTGTCTCTGATTCCCCATCTCCTAACTAGCAATAACGCTGTCCCCTCAAGTCTTAACCCGAAACCCCTCTCCCACACTATCCACAGGGAGCCCCTTAAGAACTTGACTAGGTGGTCTCCCCTCTCCCCCTCCCCCATTACAATTTTTAAAAAGGGTCAAAAGTCATCGGTGAGACCCAACAGTGTGTGGGAAACATGCTCCATTGTTTGCTGTGCCAGGACAAGCAGAGAAAAAGAGGAAGGAGTCCAGGCTACCCTGTTTCCTCCCTGGATTCTACTCAAGCCACCCTAATGGGACCCAACAGGGCTCAGTGGGACAGAGAAACACCAATGCACTGCTGGTGTCTGTTACAGTTTAGATTTACTAGGTCAGTTTCTTCCCAAAAACGTGAGCATGTTTGGGTTGGGAGGCAGGCAGGGCAGACTGGTTTAGGCTGAGGGATCAGGAGAGACGCCGTACAGGATAATGACTGCCGGGGCTTGTTCATGTGCCTATGTGTATAATTGTGTCTTGTGTCTGTATATGTATTAGGCAACCTAGATCCCTTGCTGAGTGAGTGTAACTTGAAGTATTTTTTAGGGACTGTCTAGCCAGTGCTGTGTCAGAGGAGCTTACAGTGATTTATTGGAGGGGCCAATAGAAGCTGATAATTTAACTGGCAAATCTCTGTGTGTTTTGGAGGTGATGGCCTTAATTTATGTCCATTTGAGGATAATAAGTCTGATTATACTCTGCTGTAAGATCTTCAAACAAACTTGGAAATATAAAGTGTCTATATTTTTTTTAATCATCATTGGAAAATACTGATTTAAAAAAAATGTTAAAAAAGAAGCTCTGGTAACCACACTACAATTTGAAGATATCATACTATGCAATGGAAAACAAAAGGCATTTCCTTCATTGGCCTGTCTCAGTCTAATGATGACATAAAATCACCAACTAAACTTAGATTCTGGAGGTTGCATTCACTTTCAGATTCGATGGACCCTAGAGTCTTTCTACGTCCTCAGGCTTGTTCTGCTTTTTGCTTTTTCTAAAGGACAGATTGAACATTGTGAACATCTGTGAAATGTTCAAATCTTGGCACATTATTTCATTTCCTTGGCCTTCGTTACGTTTTTTTCTCACTATCCCACAACTATCTTTGGTTTTTTTTGTGTTTTTTATTATTATTTTCAATGTTCTGTCTCTTTACTATTGGGGTCTAATAAACTCGGGGGGTCTCACAGAACAGCTGGATTTATTCAGAAGTTAATTTTGCATTTTTTGGCTTTAGTTAATAAAAGGAAAGTTATTAGAGTATAAGCAATTCCATAAAAGTGCATCCTGTATCTTTAACATATTTTAGAAGATGAATGTATATTTTATGCACTCCTCACATTTGAAACACTTTATGTTGGTTCATTTTGATATCCTAAGAAATTATAGCAAGGCTTGAGAAGAGAAAATGTCCAAATAAAGCAGAAATGCTCAAAAATATGAGATGAGATGGTATTTGTCATACCTGTACCCCTGTAAACTTACCTTTTACAGTTTGTAAGATTTATTAATTCTAACATAAGATTAAGTAATAAAGCAGAAGATAAAATAAGATAATCCTTTATTAGTCCAACAGTGGGGATATTCACAGTATTGCAGCAGCAAAGGGAAAGCAAGGCACTCTGTACAAAAAATAGATTAAAGAAAGAGTACAATACATACAGCATAAAAGAAAAAGTCAAGAACTCAAAAAGTTTTATTTACAAATAATAAATGCACATTGACTCTTTATTGCACGGGGTAATCTGAAGTATGCTACTTTAACACGTAGTATTCTTTCTAAGTGTGTAGTGTTTGTGTGTGAATGTTTAAGAGTGAATGGTATTTATACAATACGACAGAACAACTGAGAACAACTAAGCTTTTGATTTACGGTATGAGTCCTAATAAAGAAAGTTTAAAAGCATTCAATTACACCAACACAATAATTTCACATTCTTTATATTGGACATTTGAAAACACAGGTATTACTTTGGATGTGCAGACATTTACATCTACTAATAATATGCTAAAAATGAAAGCAGATAGTATGAAGCATGTGTTTGTCATTGTTACAGCTATAATTACAGAATGTGTTGCTGCTGTAAACTTTGGCACCTTTGGCTGTTCTTTTGTTGGCATACTTTTACCATTCAGGCAGCAACTAAAGCCTAAGGACATTGTGTCTCCGTACTGAATTTCTGCACCGGCTCTCTCAAACATTAAAATTTTTATTGTTCACAGGTTTGCATATTTTTATTTGTGTTCTGTTTCACATAGACCTACTCATGTTTAAAAGTTTGGAAGGTATGCTGAAATTTGTATCTGTATACTTTTCAGCATATTAGTATTGTTTATTTGCCACTTAAAATAACAAGTAATTATGTATTATTTTTATGGTTAGAATTTGGTTTCTGTAAAGTAAGCTCTTGTGCCTTTAACAACAAACAGCCTTTAAAGAGACTGTAATTATTTAATTTTTTTAAACTGAATTGGCAAACTTTCAAATGTTTTCAGCCATTAAACAACATCTTTATTTAATGCTGCAAACACATACTAATCCACGATCCACTAACATACATTTTTAAGCATTGGCAAATAGAAGATAAATGTATGTATCATGCATTGATTTTTATTTTTATTTTAATTTTTTTTTGTAATTATTATCCTAAATTTTCAGCATCATAGGACTGACTAAATGAAAACTCTGAAAACCAATAGAGAGGATTTTAGAGTTTGTTTTGTAAACAAATACTGTCCATGAACTATTGGTGAAACATGCGTTATAAGAAAACAAACAATTTGCACACGACTCAAATTCACAGAAAACTGAGCACTTGTGTCCAGTTTTAGACGCAAATAAATAAAAATTGCCTTTAATGACTGCCGCACAGCCATTGCTTTTATTTTTAAAAATGTGTGTATCAATTTAAACAATTTTCATTTGGAACAGAGTTCAACTCAAACCCTCAAAGTGTTATTGGACAACATTAAAGAACCAACAATATTAATTAATCAAGTGGTTTTCTGGAAGAACATCTCAATATTAGACAGAAAGTAAATTTTCACCATATTTGACCATAATATGTGTTGGCCTATCATTATTAAATATATTTAATATTTCAGTTAAGACTCACACATAATCCAAAAATGTATAAAACATAAGTGTTTGTTTTTAAAAA
Organism: Orestias chungarensis; assembly: GCA_032876305.1. Lineage (NCBI taxonomy): Eukaryota > Metazoa > Chordata > Actinopteri > Cyprinodontiformes > Cyprinodontidae > Orestias > Orestias chungarensis. Next base: position 3,909,220 of record JAVLVB010000580.1, on the reverse strand, counting down.
ATCTGAAAAGGTTTAATACACTGTCACTGTTTGTATCAGATTATTCTTAGAAGGATGAAAAAGTATTTTGCATTGGGAAGTGACATCATGGAAAGTGAGTGCTGTGCAAACAGATCCCGCAGCTCCTCAGGTGGGCTCTATGATTATGGGATTATAGAGGAAATGAAAGACCTACAGTTACACATACACACCTACGTGCTTACTTGCTTGTGCAACAAGTCAGTCAATTTAAGTGTGTATGTGTGTGTGTGGGGATGTCTGTAAAGTGAAGTGTGTGAGTTAGACAGCCGCAGATGTTTCGGGAAGGGTGAAGGACCTCAGGTAGCTGAGGTTGCCCATTCCTGGCGAGTAGCCCCCCACAGGGGATTCAGCGTAGCTACAGGCAAATAAATCCACCACAAGCCTCCTGCATGTATCCTGACACACATAAAAAAAGGAGATGTCACTATCCAGGACTCTCATTACTTGCTGTTGACTTTTCATGCTCCTCAAAGGAATTTTCACCTATAATCAAAGCATTTCCAAAGGAGGAAATATTTATTCTCCATTACACAAAGTCTAATCAGTTCCACATGCTGTGTACCTTCACCATTAGATACATGTGTAACGATCAAAGATGAAACTTTATTACTTTGCATTGCAATCAAAACATCAGCTCGCTTTATAATCAATCCCACATTCACGCGGGTGAACAGTAATGTTTTACTGATAAAAACTTTTGAATGTGAGGTCAAGAAAAAGAAAACATCTTGTGAGGTTTGTATCAACATGTTGTCCATATGTTCCCGAATTGTTTATAGGACGGGAAAATTGTGCTTTAAGGAGAGAAACAGCAAAAGGTTTTTACACTTTTGGCATGGGAATTTGGTCTGCACCTCTGAAGTTTCCTGCTGAGCATTCCCAGCAGCAGAGGTTTGTTTGTACCCTGGGGTGAGGGTGGAGGGGGGGTGTTGGTTAGCTTGTGGATGGGGAGGGGTTTTCTTTTTCTGGGAAAACTGTCACAGCCTAAAGGCCTGCTATTGTCCTCAGAGATGAACAGGTTAATCAGACAATGACCCTGTGAAAATTCCCGGCAGAATTGACGGAAAGTAGCTCAGAGTGCTTAACTCCAAACACCAACTAGAGTGATTAAATGATGTTGCATGTTTACAGTAACTAGATATACGAATTAAAGAAGGCACTGCTTTCCCAAGTGAGATCTTGTGACCCCTTCATTCTGAATCCTACACACTTCTACAGAAAAGAACTCCTTTGGTTAAATTTATCTCGGATTGCGCAATGTCTCAGGTTTCCTTAAGTACTATTGTAGGTTGAGGAACATTAGCTATGTCGCTTTTGATGTGCTCTGGAGTTGAAGAGTACATGTGTAGTGCAATCAAGGGTGTAGAAATCATTATATTTCTTTGTCACAAGCGGATAGGTTTTGTCATTACATCCTTATCATCATTTAGTGTTTTTCTTTGTTGTTGTTTTTTTTATTTAAGATTTCAATGCTGTATGAGTGCACCCATGTGGCCAGATAATTATTAGCCAAATCAAGTATAGTGCGGCTGGTTTAGATGGTTGAGCATGTAATGATGAACAAGTGTGGGTGATAGAGGCTCGGTGTCTTGTAACCAGTGGTAACCAGGTTTGAACCCCTGCCTTGTTCTTTGGCAAGGCACTTCACTTGCCATGCCAGCTGGTGGCAGTCAGAAGGCGTGGCAGGCTTGCATCTGTGTTGATGAGGTGCTGTTAGAACTGCAGAGCAGCTAAAATGCAGTTTACACCATTTTGGTTAAATGAAGGCTTTCCAGAATCTCCATAGCTGGAAACAGTGAGTTTCCAAGGACAGATTTTGACAGTTATAGGAAGGTTTTTGAGTTTTTCTTGAAAAAGTTTAGAAATGTACTTATCTTTTAATGAGATTGCATGAAACGTACCAAAGAGATAAGAGTTTACCGTATGGATAGGAGAGCATTTGTTCTACACCACTTTGACTTTCTAAATGGTAGTTCAAAAATTCATTCAGTTTATTTATACAGCACCAATTCAGAAAATTTCTTCTCAAGGCACTTTACAAAGAAAGTCAATTTATTTCTATTCCAATTGATGCTAGTTATCAAACAGTGTATTAAGTGCAGTTCAATATTTAAATTGGTAAAAACTATTTTTTTTGTTTTTTGTTTAAGGACACCCAGAGGTTTTTCACAATTTCCGATAGTTGATAATTAATAACTATGGGTTTATAAATATTGATAATTTTCGATTCCAGTTTCTAATTGTTATATTTTACATTATTATAACTTTATGATAAAATTATCTATTTTAGCAGCAGTCAGAACAATGTTTGCCTATTGCATTTAAAGAAAAGAAAGAAGATTTTGTGAGTAGTTTTAACCTTTTTTTTTTCTTTTTTTTTCTTAAGATGGTAACAAAATAATTTTCTAAACAGTTAAAACATTTTCTATATGTTACAGACCTAAATTTACCTTCAAGATCAGTGCAACATTAAGGATGATTAACTAAAGGAAGATTTTTTTTTAAATCCCTTCAACCAGATTACAATGTATTTTTTGTCTGCATAGTCAAGAATCAAGAATCAAGAATCAGTTTATTTATATAGCGCCAATTTACAACAGGTGTCGTCTCAAGGCACTTCACAGAAATCAATTAAAATCAAAGATACATCATAAAAAATCAATTTGAAAAAGTTTCCAATCTAAGGAACCCCAGCAGTTGCATCGAGTCATTGACTTGCAGCATTCACTCCTCTGGAATCAGCAGACCAAAACAATGGCTTGTGTTGTCGTTGACTTTACAGCAATCCCTCATACTGAGCATGCATGTAGCGACAGTGGAGAGGAAAAACTCCCCTTTAACAGGAAGAAACCTCCATCAGAACCAGGCTCAGTACAAGCAGCCATTTGCCATGACCGACTGGGGCTTTGAAAAGACAGAAAACTAAATTAGAAGCACAGGATACTGAAATAATACAGTTTATAGCAGCAGTTGTAGAGTGTCACTGGAAGCATCTCAGCCCATGTTCTCATCCAAGAAGCTGTCTCAGCTAGCAGAACGCCAGACCGGGTGTGGTTACTATGGAGAGAAGAACACTAAGAGAAAACAAAAGGTTAACAAGGTTGAAATAACGGTAACTAAGTAGATTGGACAAAGGAAGAAAGTAGCAGAGAGAGAAGTGGTCAGATTGTCCTCCAGCAGTCTAAGCCTATAGCAGCATAACTATAGAAAAACTTAAATAACATAACCCCATAGAGGGTTAAGTTATTTATACTATAATCCTCTACAAAGCAAATCAATTTGATTATCAAGAATTAAATCATTAACTAATAAGGACTTTGGGGATAGAGATCTGATGTTCAACAAGGTACACTTAATAGTTGTACATTTTTGTTTCATCTGAGTTGTTTTTATCTTTATGATATTTTCAGGATTAACTCTTTTTAGATTGATCTGTAATCTATTTGGTTTTGGCCGTGGGCAAGACACCGTCTCAATGCGATGTTGGGTAGGTAACTGTAGAAAAGTCGCAGAGAGGAGTTCTAAACTACGACTCTGCTTTCTGGTCTGGACCCTGGTTTGTCAGTAATTTGGGGAGTTAATAAATTAGTCCATATTTTTAGAAAGAAGAACTGCTCCGTCCAAAGTGGGATGGATGCCGTCTCTCCGGATCAGACCAAGTTTTCTCCAAAAGGTTTTACAATTATCAATGTAACCCACACCATTTTCTGGACACCACCTAGATAACCAACGGTTGAATGACAACATGCGACTAAACATGTCGTCACTGGTCCGATCAGGCAGGGTACCAGAGACAACTAAAAAGTCCGACATTGTTTTTGCAAACTCACACACCGAAGCAACATTAAGTCTCGTTTTCTTTTTCTTTTTTAAACAAGACTAATATTAACAACTCATTTGCTCATTTTGTTTCTGTAGCTGGAAATACAAAAAAAAGTTACATTTCTTGCTCTGGTCTTTAAGGTCAAAACGGAAACAAGGTTTTGCTTCTTTTTTTTTGTTTTTTTGCTAAGAGCCCAATATAAGAAAATGAGGACAGGAGATGGAAACACACACGTTTACCATCTTTAATTAAATCAAGGTGACATGACTTTGGCCAATGTTTGCAGCAGGGACATGAGGACACAGTGCAGAGGTGGGTAAAGGACACACATACACAAAGGCACACAGGTGCACTCCTGTTTGACATGAGATACAGTTTTGTTTGTACAGACCCCATTATTTGAGGTGAGGAATGATGACAAGTGAGAGGAAGTGAAGACAGAGCTGCTGGGCTCCTTTAAACTCTCAGGACAACCTTATCATCAGAATCTTACCACAAAACCTTTGTGGTAGGTTTGTGTCCTCAGCTGACCTAGAGAAGATAGAAAAGGATATACATTGTAATTTCATCCCAGCATGCAAAGCTATAGCAAAGCATTTTTCCCCTTACTGATTTGTTGTGTTTTTGTTTTTCTGTCCCACTTAAATGTTTTGAGATGAATGAGTACAAAGTGGCTCAGTGTTGGTGAAGGTGGACATATTCACAAAAACAGTCCTCGATGCAGCTGGCGTTGGTTTCCTTGGTTCCTTCACATTACTGTCAAACAAAGACAATAAGTGGCAGAAAAAGTGTATATCTTCAACCTCATATTGAGATCTGACAACAAAAACCTGATAAAACTTTATAAATATAAGTATAAGGATATAAAGTTTTTTTTT
>JAVLVB010000580.1:3797371-3885281 GCA_032876305.1 Orestias chungarensis | reverse complement strand
ATATATATATATATATATATATATATATATATATATATATATATATATATATATATATATATATATATATATATATATATACATATATATATAGATAAATATATATAGATATATAGATATATATAGATATAAATATTTAGATATAGATATATAGATATATAGATATATATACATAAATATATATAGATATATAGATATATAAAGATATAAATATTTATATATATATATCTATATATATATGGATATATATATAGATATATATAGAAAGGTTTAAATCATTGCCCGTCTAACAACAGAAACAGAGTTGCTTTGCTTTGTTTTGTTTTTTTCCTGTCTTTTCTTTTTTCTTTTTTCTTTTTTTTAGACTTCGTTTGAGCCTTCACGGTCTCCGTCGTTGTCTTGCGGCGCAAGCACGACTCGCTGGTTACGAGCGTTGAACAAGCACGCGCGATTTTTGCCGCGTGTGCGTAGAGAAGCGAAGCCGCGCGGCAAAAAGACACAGTGGAAACAGTATCTGACAGGGGAACGCGACTCGACGGAACGAAATGACGTAAACGCGTAGAGCAACCGTGCGTGTTCTGTGGTCAGAACGGGGGAGGAAGCTAGGAAGTGGATCAAGAAAACCTCTAAGCGTCGCAGATCAAGACGTGTGAACCCCGCGGTCACACAGCTGCAACCGTACCATAGACGAAGGGTCAACATGTCTGAGACGTATGGTACGTTTGTGTAGAGCTGGGGACGAGTAAATGTAGTGACACATTCTCTGGGTGACAGTTTGGGTCTTAGCAACACGGCTAGCTCGCTAGTTAGCTTGGTGTAAATTTGGCCGTTGAGACGCTGTTGTTTTTTTCTGTTTTATAATGAGAATATTACACGTGCAGCCACATTCTTACGGAATAAAATCCCCGCTTTTGAGACTTTTGTGGCTGTTGTCTTAAATCAAACGCTAGTGCTGCTATTGTGGGTCGGGATTATGTTTGTCCGTTCACAAGGCAAACAGATGGAGAGACGTTACAAGTGAAAGTTAAACAAACTTCTGTGGAATGCAGCTAGGGTGCTTGTAGAGAATCGGGTAATCTGCGTGGTTTAATTTACAAGTCGAACAAAAGGTGTTGAAGATAACGTTCTTTCATCTGCAAGTTGTGTGGGTGTAACAAGAGCCGTTAAAGAGGAAGTGGTCTCGTTACCTGTAGATCTGCAGCAGCTAAAGATGTGTTGTGAGTCAGTTCCCCAATCCTCAGTCAAAGCATGCTTCTCTATTTTCCTGAAGGTTGAAATACCTTGAAACCCAGCTGCTTCGCTTTTACTTTATTTGCTTGTACTAATATTTGTATGTATTCCATTTACCTCGACTCATTTCCATTAATTTAATTGTTGAATTAGGACAGGCAATATTAATCAACATATCCGGAAAACTTCAGTTTAAATATACCAGAATTGGCACTACAGCTAAATTGCATCTGTTGTCCTAAAGCAGACACAATAAAATATTACATATAGTGGACACAGAGACCAATTTCAATAATAAACCAAAACATTCAAAAAGACAATATTGTGGATTATGCATGACAGCAGGATGTGTTTATTTTTGATCACTTTTTTAGTGTTTTCTTGAATGTCAGATAATTCTTTCAGCTTCTGATATGAGCTGGTATTGACTCTATTGTGCACTTTCTTCTGTATTAAAAATCCTGCAATGATGGAGGTGCAAGGCCGTCCAAACGTTTAAAAACAAGACGGACATCTAGAAACGTTTGATATATATATATCCATATATAAAATCTGATACTTACAGAGGATATTGCAATATTTTAAATGCTTTGATAATTTTTTTTGTTTCTTGAAGAGAGTCCTAATGGGTCTTAAAGGGCCCTCTGTAGTCTGGGACCGAGTTGTCTTACGTTAGTTTATGTGAGGGAAAATCATTGCATGTTTATAAGCTTTTGCAGATTCAAGAGGCAGGTAAGGTCTTACGTGATGGAAACTGTACAAAGCACCCTGTTTGTTATAGTGATACCTCACCTATTTTTTGAAATGTTACACATGTCACTCTGTCTTGTTGCACTCCCTGTCACACTTTCACCATCTGTGTCCTCTTGTATTCCCTTGCTCCTCCGTTTCTTGTATGAAACTATATCCAGGGTGCTCATACATTTGTGGAAAAGTGCCAGCACTAATGGAGGCTGTAATAGCTTTGTATTGATTTCCGCCTCAGTCTACCTACATTGTCCTCCCTGAAGGATTAGTTGTGCGACTGGCAAAATCATCATGAAGCAATAGTTGCACGTTCAATGGTTTCAGCCGGAATATATGGCATTCTTCATTTGTGTTTTTCACATTAATATTGCAATTATGTTAAAAATGATAAAATGTGGCTCAAATATAGCTTTAAATCATGGAGCCACGCAGGATTTTAAGTTAAAAGCTTTCAAAGTAGGGCAAAAGAAAATAGATTTTTGTTTTTAAATCTCCAAAATGTTATTCTGTTTTCCATCATTTACAAGGTATGTCTGTCCATAAAACTCTTTGGAATCAGGATACAGAAAAAAAAACATCTAAAATATGGATATCAAAAATTATGAGGAGCAAATACTAGCTTATCAAAATATAACTATAAATATATATACATAAGTGTTGGAGTAAATTAAATAAAAAGTGAGAGATAAAGAGCAGTACCACTTTGTAAATATAGCTATCCATCCACTTGTCCTTCTATCCTTCTCTTCATTCATTCATCCATCTGTCCACCTGTTTTTTTTTATATCCAGCGTTCATCCATTTATCTACCATCTGATTATCCGTCAATGAAGCCTTTTAACTGTCCATGCGTTTGCATGCCCTCGGCTCTATTCATCCATTTAGCCGTCCTTTCATTTGTAAGCTATCCGTCCGTGAAGGAGCTGGAGTTTGGAATAATAATATGAAGCAAATTTTCAAACTTAAAAAGCTATTTTGTAATGTTTATTTTTTAAATGCAGTGTCAGCAGACCTGCGTGGTTAAGCTTTACAACATTGTTCTTAAATGAAAATGCACCTTAAAATGTACAATGCTCTGTCGATGTGAATGTACCAACAGCTCTTCTGGATAGTTTTGGCTTTACATGCAGCAACGTGTGAGCATATACAAGACGACGTGCACTTTATTCAAATCCAATTGTTAACATGCCAATATACGTCTTTTAACCATCACTGGCCACATTGATTGCCTGATTCCTGTTTGCAGATGTCGTGGGGAATATTTATGATACCTGAAAAGCTACAGGAAGCATTTACAACGGAAATGCTTCCTTCTGGGTCGGTTTTTATTTTGTGTTTGAGAGGTATGGCTCAACACTTCCAAACACTTCACTACAGCCACTAGGGCAGAATTAATGTGACCTCTAGCTGTTGTTGTTAAAGGAAACACCCGCCTCAACAACGATGCACCATAAACTGAGCTGATGGCGGTGCGTGTCGGAGGGTAAGGCAGGTTCCAGGAACGCACAATTGGTTTAAATGTCACAGAGGAGGTAAAGAGAAAGCGCTTGTGTTGAACTGGGTGTAACGCTTACAGTTTGGGAAATTAGCATAAATTCTCGATCCTTCTTATCTGTTATGTGGCTACGATCAGGTTGAGCTCATGAACTCTTGATATAATAATTTGCTCCTTAAAAGAAATTACACCATCATTTTATTTTCTTCTTGACTCCTTTAAGCAGTTTGTCATGTTACAAGCACAAAGTGAAACATACATGGTGTTTATATTTTAAAATGCGAAGGTTTTGGCAATTTGTGAAATCATTTGAATTGAATTATTGGTGTTATTACTGTTGTATATTGCTATACAATATTAATAACAGTTAATATATTGTTTTCCATTTCAATTTTTGTGACAATAACCATATTGACCACTAAATAAAATATTAATTAAGCTACTTTTTAAAATCGAGCACATATAATTATATTACTAATAATAGTTCCAATGTCAACAGGATTTGGTTTGTCAGTTTATTTGTCTAAGTTCAAGTTTGTCAACCTAAGGCATGAAACGTTTGGTTTGCTAAAACAAGACACGTTTTTTTTTTTTTGTGTGTGTGTTTTTTTAAATACCTCTTAAAAAACACACCCTGTAGAGTCTCTGAGATTAGATGCCCGGTTTTCTGATAAGTGGGGTAATTGGAGTTTGGTGGATTCTGAGAAAGTAGAGATTGTAACTGGATTAGGAGTTTATCTGAGGATTGTCTCTGTTGCGCAGAGCAGCAGCAGATCTGCTGCCAGCATCGATAAGTCGCACTGAATTGTGCCTACTCTCCTCTTTTTGCAGACTTCCTGTTCAAGTTCCTGGTGATTGGCAGCGCCGGGACGGGGAAATCCTGCCTCCTCCACCAGTTCATCGAAAACAAATGTAAGCCTCAGTAAAAAGAAGTCACTGGTTCTGAGAGAAAAAGAGGTTTATTGACTCATCAATGTGTGAAATGTAGATATGAGTGTATGCCTATCCAGCCTTCTAATATATAGTGCTGGGTATTGTGAACCATACTGTAGTACACCACAGCTTTCTGCTCATTTTCATCATGAAAATGACAATTCACAGTTAAAAGTGTTCAAGTGTTCTGACTATTTTGGCAGAACAGAGCATTATAGATTCATAAAACTCACAGCTGTTAAAGTGTATATAATAAATCTTAAATCTATGTGCATGGGTAATTTTGCGAAATCATATTTAAACTGTTGAACCTTATAACAGTCAAGATAGAATAAGCGTAAGTGTCTTGTCCAAGGATTCCACTTTATGTTTTCCTGTCCACTGTTGGTACATGCCAGCTCAGTATGAGAGATTGCTATAAAGTCAACGACACAAAGTAAGCTATGATTTCAGCTGCAAGTTGATGACTCAATAGAATCCGCTGGGTTTCCTTAAATCGGAAACTTTTCTGAACTGCTTTGTTTATAATGTATTTATGATTTGAATTTAATGATTTTTTTTGTAGAGTGCCTTGAGAGGAGATGTGTTTTAAATTGGCGCTACATAAATAAACTGATTCTTGAATGAGGTTAACTAAGGAAAGTGAGGACTTCAGTGCCTGTGGACGTTTTACTGGGTTTGTTTACGGCCTCCTAGATGAGGGGGTGATCCGGTTTTGTAGTCATTTTAGTAGTCTGGCCTCTTCCAGGAGGTTCACCACTGTTCTGTTTCCTCCATCAGTATCGGCTCCTAAAGTTAGCCTAGTCTGTCTTTGTCTGATATTGTTTAATATTCAATTATATAGTAATCTCATATCACCTAACTGTGGATGTTCGTGTGAATGTTACATTTTCGGTAAAAAAAAAAACATGGCACAATAACACTTTAGATGACATCAGAGGTTAGATTGCTGTACAGCTCGTAAAGGTGTCAGCTGGTCTTTTCATTTCAGTGCAGAATCCATTAATATGTTTTTTTGTTATCTGAAATAACTGAGTTATCACTTGTGTGCAGTCAAGCAGGATTCTAACCACACCATCGGCGTGGAGTTTGGCTCCAGGGTGGTTAACGTCGGAGGGAAGACGGTCAAACTGCAGATCTGGGACACCGCTGGACAGGAGCGATTCCGGTAACGCCTCATGAAATTTCATGTCAAGGTTTTACGCAGTTTGTGGATGAAATCAGCGGGGGGGGGGGGCAGTTTATTTGCTTGCAGAAATTACTCCAGCACGACAATGACGAGGATTATTTACGGGAACAGAACAGTTTTGTCTGGTCCTCATACAAATCTGTGTCTTTGCAGCTCTGTAACACGCAGCTACTACAGGGGAGCAGCTGGAGCGCTCCTGGTATATGACATCACCAGGTAACGTAATCACTGCACTCATTAACCTCACTATGTTTTTGTTTGTGTCGGTGGACTCTCAAAACCAAAGTAGTTTGATCTGTTGCAGTTTCATCCGGCCTTACTAAGGGTAAAGCTAAGCTGCAAATAGTGTTCTGCTTTACCCTCTTTAGATTTATCATCTCTTGCTGTTCTCATATGACTCATGACCTAGAAACATTATATAGTGTTCATAGTTAAATGGCTAAGTAGATGCCGTCGGGACATAAGGATGAAACACCTCATCCCTTGAAATGGAGCCATAATTCGGTGAACATGATTGCAGTTGAGTTGCTTAATTTCATCACTGTGCAGACAAGAAATTACATCATCCTGTGTCCGTCAGTGAAAACATCTGTTAAACATTAATATCCGAGCCTACACCCTTTTCTCCCCATCGCTGACCGCATGTTACCATTGACACCGAGGCGTACAAAAGGGCTGTTTTTGAATAATGTTAGCTTTGTCACATACCATCATATCCGTGAGCACGGTCATTTTGAACATATTTCATGTTTTCAAAACCCTACACAAATCTTGAACCGGTCTCATTTTTTTAGTATTATAACTGCGACCTTTGTGTCTGATAGACAAACACAAAATAGAGCAGAGTTGTCAAATGGAAAGAAGACATCTTTCTTCTGCAGTCACAGCTGCAAGTCATTTGCGCAAACTGGTTCAGGCTCAGTCTGATTAGATGGGGTGTTTGGGTATGAGCCATTATTTTCAAATCCCAACTCAACCGAACACCAATGACCTTCATCTTAACACTGTTCCAGAAAGGCTAGATATGTGGGAGTGTTGTAAAGCATTGTCGTGTAAACAGATTCTTCCACCTGAGTGCTGGATTTTTGTAGCTGTTCCAAAGCCGCCATGGCTGCTTCTCAGATTAGTGGTTCGGCTTTTCAGTTTAGACGGACCACCGCGCCTTTCATGTTTTTCTTCATATTGTTTGTTGAATAAGTTACTCTGAATTGAAATATAAAATGCAAGTTTGTAGATTCAATCGGACCCAGTGTGAAAAATGCCCTTCGACCATCAGACTGAAACTATAGGTCAACATTCAGCTTTTTTTTTTTCCAGTCGCGAAACGTACAACGCACTGACTAACTGGCTGACAGACGCACGGACGCTAGCGAGCCCCAACATCGTCATTATCCTGTGCGGAAACAAGAAAGACCTGGACGCAGAGAGAGAAGTTACCTTTCTGGAAGCCTCGCGATTTGCTCAGGAGAACGGTACCTAGCCTATTGTGTTAGCTCGTCCCTCCCTGTTTTTTTATTTATTTATTTATTGCCTCGTATGACCCTGCGTGTTCCCACAGAACTGATCTTTCTGGAGACAAGCGCTTTGACCGGTGAAAACGTGGAGGAGGGATTCCTGAAATGTGCTCGCACCATCCTCAACAAGATCGATTCAGGTATACTTTCACAGTGGTTTGTTAAAACTGAGGCGTTCAGATTAGAAAATCCCGCCACAGTTTGGACATGTTTTATTATTTTTATTTAATTCCAAGGAAGCACTGGCAACATTTTGCTGCAACTTTCAATGTTGCATATCCTATGTTTTTCATTTCTAGTTCTGTGCATTCAAATGTTTTGCTTTTATGATTCCGTTTGATGGATTTAATTGTTCTGATTTTATCACTGTATTGAATCTAAAAGCACGATGTGAATAATATTTATTATTATTACTATCAGTAGTAGTACTAGTAGTATTACTGTTGTTTCTGTTCAATCGTTCTGGTTCCCTTTTTAAAGGAGAGTTGGATCCAGAGAGGATGGGCTCAGGAATCCAATATGGAGATACTTCGCTGAGGCAGCTGCGGCAGCCAAGAGGTACGACGACGCAGAACAAGCAGCAGTGTAACTGCTAGGGCTCAGACTCTTTCCTTGCCCAAAGCCACTAGCCCACGCAGACAGAACGCCCCCTGCAGGTCAGTAACTTCTCATTAACAGAGGGTAACGCATTTTAATGGACTGTACCTTTCCCCTGAAACTGATGAGAATGTGTCTGTTTGTTACGCAGCTCATCTCCCGGTGTTTTTGGGTGTGTGTGTGTGAGACACACTTAAGATCACCTTGATGAATGTTTTTGTTTTGTGGGGGTCGCTTTGACCCCTCACCTTTGACCTCTGGTAAACCTCATTACCTGAGTGGTTCAGGTTTTCTCCTGCATCTGGACAACTTAACACCCCCCCCCCCATTGGTTTGAAGAAGTTGCGATCAGGAAGAAGAAACGCCCTCGTTTGTTACCAGACAACGACGTGTCCAGGGTTGTTCTTAGGAGCTTCTCCGCTGTTCATTTATCTCTTTGCTTTTCCATGCTGGTTTTAAGCCATCCCCCAAAAATGCGTTTGCACTTTGTTGATTGTAAATGATGATTGTGACGCTGCTTTGAGCATTTTCCTCACTCGACTTCAACTGATACGACTTGTGATTTGTTTATTGACGCGGTTAGTGACTCTGTGATAAACTGTCTAAATGTGTACTTTTATTTTAAAAAAATCGTATTCCTCATAGTTTGACCTGAACATGTAGTATTCAGATTTCTATTTCAGGTATGATTACAAATTTAAGACTTACTGGTTTCGTGTAGACCTGAGTCAGACTTAAAGTGTGCAATCAATTAGTGTTTCAGTGGCAAATGCTTGATGTTTGTATTACGAAAGCACTGTTATGTTGTGAAGCCACGGCGTTTCGTTCTTCTACATGCTTTAAATCCACAGTTTAGGTCAGAGGTTTACATCGTTTATCAAAAACCTCAATCTTGTAATACTTTGGAGCATATAATAGTTTTTTGTTTGTTTGTTTTTTTAGGATGAAGGGATTATAAACCAATAAGCAATTTTTTGGAAGCAAGAATTGGAAGCACAAGTTTGAATTTATGGTAGGCTCAAATAAAAGCATACATAATATCTAAATAATTTAATCCACCAAAAGACATTTTTTTTTTCAAAATGTCATGCTAATGACACCTATTTAAATTTCTGACCCAAACTGTGTTTCCCTCAAACTTCTAGCTCCTCTCCAACCCGAATCAAAACAAGAATAAAATATTTTGAGGATGTAGTGATATTAGAATGACATGGTGTTGGAATCTCTGGGATGTCTAGTCCTAATTTACTGAAATATGAAAAATTGTTCGCCTTTTTATTAAAACCAGTGTCACGCTCCCCTAACTGGGATTTTTACTTTATGATCTGACTTTATCCAAGCCACTCCACATGCTTACGGTAAATCAGTTATCCGACGTCTAGCCTAGCTTTCTGTTTTGGAAGCTTTCATGTTTCAGACTCTTCATCGAGCTTTGCCATCTTTAATCATGTGTGGTTGTGAGAGACAGTGATAAATAGTCTTTTTCTATAGCCTTAAAAATATTGAGCTAAGCACACAAATTACAAAGAGGTATTAAGGTCAGTTGGGTGGAAAAATAAATTGTAGCATTTATTTTTTTAATTGTTGCTCTTTTTTTTTTTTTTTTTGAAGAAAGTGTGAAGAAAGTCAGAGTTAGTAGGAAAGTTGAAAACTTTAATTTAAATACAAATATATATGATTTATTTATTTTTATTTTTTAAAGAAAAAAAAAAAACATCTAAATGTAGTTAAAATGTAAAATAATACGTTTTTATTTTTAAAATGTTCTTAAAATAAAACTAGGAAGAGTTAAGTTGAAATGTTGAGGGGGGAAATGCTATTAAAGAATAAAAGATAAGTAAAACTTTTAAGATGTTTAAGCAACACAGTGAGACCCAATAGTTGAGTAGGATCTGCTTTAATTCAAGACAGCAGTTTCAATAAGTTCTGCTTCACCTCTTAGATATTAGACATATCCTTTACACTCAAGACTTTTTACACGCATTTCAAAGTTCTTATTGATATTTGAGAATTCTTGATATTTGAGCTTTAAAACCATAAACCAAAATGCTGTTGCAGGATTCTGGTTGTAAGTGGGTTTTCTCTGTCCTTGGATCACTGAGGCAGAGATCACAATGATGCTGGAGGGAATCAGGTTTTACATTAGTACCATTCTAAACCCACTGTGCGTTTAGAAGTGACAGGTCCTGTTCGTTGTAATCGCTCATCCGGTGGTTGATCAAAAACCTTGCTAATGTGGGTCTTTAACCTACATATTTTAATCCATGTGAGTCAACACACTGGAGGAAGATGGGGTGGGGTGCTGTCTTGGTTTTAGGATATCAAGAGACATGGTTAAAAAAATTTTTTTGCTTTTCCATTGTGAGTCTGACTTTTCTCAAAGTGCACTTTTAAAATGTTGTTTTCCTTAATATTCTGTAACTATAGAAATGTAAATGTTATTTTACTTGGAAAAAAATACTTTAATAAAGATTTTAAAGTATATGTTATCATCTCTTGTTGAATAACAACTGAGTTTCCTCCTTGTGTCTGCGGTTGCACATGTTGTGGTGGGGCTAAATCCGATTCCTCCTGTTTATGCACATTTATTATTTCAAATGTCTTAATACTGCCGGGGTCATTGTTGGATTCCATTAATCTGTATGTACAGGTTATAGAGCGATATTAAGACATTCTCCAGAAACAATCCTCAGTTGTTTTTTTGGTAAATGATGTGAGATAATCTAACCAAATAACTGTACATTTTAATTATAACCTAATGCTGTAAATAAGAATTGTCAGTTGTCTTATTGAGGGTGAGTGTTGCTCATTGTTTTAATTATGCAACTCCTAGTAAAATGCTTGTTTTTCAGTTAACGAGTGCTTTGTGTTTTTCGGGTAAAACTTCTCCCTAAAAGCACGTTCTTCAGTTTATTTGCAGCTACCTCGACGAAGCCGGAGATTTTACATTGAGCTTCATTCATACATGGTTCATTCGCCCGCCCTGCCGTTCTTCGGGCGAGTCGTTTCTGCCAAAGCCCATTAGGATCGAAAGTGTTTGCACGATAAAGTCTAAATGGCCTCACAATCTGGTTGTGTGGATTTATGTTCCCAGGTCGATGGAGCAACGACTGGAGGGGCTCAATGTTGCTGAATTGGATGCATTGACTTGAGTTATTGATTCTACACCTGCTGTGAAATCAATGTCATTCGTAGGAATATGGCGAGATTTAATACATGCGGGGTTTTTCCACTAGATGGTGCCAAAAGGTTAGCGAGAAAAATTTTGGGTTTCCGGCAAAAACAATTTAGCAGCGTTCCAACCAGAACCTTCATTGTTTGTGATGAAAATACAAAATGTCTCAATCCTTCTCCAGTTGGGTCATAAAGCATTAATATCCTTTTAAATTCAGTTGCATGGTTGATGTCCATCGGATGCAGCACGAACAACAATATTCACCTCAGTCTCAAGTCGTTTGCAGCATTTAAGTTTTTTAAACCAGGAGTTCTTCTGGATTTGATTTTTTTCCACCCTCTGCAGCTCCTCCAGGGTTCCAGTGGTCCTGCTGGCTGTTTCTCAAGATTGACTTTTTTTTGATACATCCCTGTTCAGACACAGCTCACTCAAGTGACTTAATCACTTTCACAACATGCCATTGAATTTGGCAATTGGCTGTTGAGGAAATTCCTTTGATTTGGTTTTGTTGGCACAGAGCTGTTGCTAAAGTCTGGAGGACAGTAGATCTCAAAGACTAGGGTTTGGTAAGCTGTGGTTTAAGTACACCGAAATATATTTAGCATTTGCTGTATTATTAACCGTGTTTTAAACGTCTCTACAACTGTATCCCTGATGTTGTGTTCCTCTCCCTCCAGCTCTTGTAAATACAAATACAGATTTTCTGCTCTGAATAAATTACACACACACTATTTAGGAGACTAACCTTGGCATACTGCTGAATGCAAACTCCATATTTTGAAATTTGTACAATGTAATAAAAGATTCAGGTGAATGAGTGTAAAGTACCTATGACGTGATGAAACCTACTATTGAAAAACAAAAATCTGATCAATTTATATTTATTTACACAAAAATGGGACATACAGGCTTTGATATGGAAACTACTTCAAGGTGTACAGGAAGGGAGGCGGTACATTTTTTCCTTTTTTTTTTATTATCAGTAATTAAACATTTGTCAAGAAAGAAGTCAACTGTATGACTGGATATGGTTAAAATGATCAAATTAGCAATTTCATAAGCATGCAAGTCCAGCAAATACATGTATAAAAGCAGATTGTTTTGACTTCATGAGGGAGTTTAAAAACCCAATTTAGCTTTATGCAGCGCCAAAAGGAAATGAATAAATCCATAATGAGAGAACGACTTTTTTTTTTTATAACTAAATTTCACAATAGTTCGAGACAACAGGCACTGTATTCACACACACACACCATACGGAGCAAATATCACATTACTGGCTTATGTAAAATACACTATGTCTAAGTTTCATTTCTGTTTAAGTGTTTTAAGAGGGACCAACAAGCACCATTTGTCCCAATGAAAAAACCTATTCCTAACCTATTATACTAATAACCCAGAAGGATGCCTGACACGGCGTAGGTTAGCATAGCATTGAAACAGTACTCATTTTGAGTAGCGTCTATTCAGCTATGAACTTGCTGTGCTGGGTTAATCGCTCTAAAGAGCTTTCTACTTGTACTCTACATGAACTGAGAGGTTAAATATAAAATGCAAATGAGCCTTGAGGAATACCGCCACACTCCAAAAGCCATTTCATTTTGACTGCAAGGCCATTGGAAGCTTTCATTACACCGGGGTCATTATCAGTGGTCCACATTTCTGGTGCTTGTTAGTTAAATTAGTGCTATTAGGTAAACGTATAGGTTAATGAGCAACAGGAGAGGATAGAACAGAATGGCTTTACACTGGTTTCCACAGTGCAGAGACATTAATGAATTGATTTACTGGTTACTACACAGGATAACTAGTTTCTGCACCCGCTGGCTAACAGAAGCAAACAGAACTCAAAGCAGACTGTAACTTAATGATCGTTTGAAACATTACCTCAATGCATTCTGTTATCTTACTAACAACAACAATTGTTCTTCCACAGGTACAGAACATTGTAGTAATATATTTGTCTACGGCAAACTGTCCAGTTTACCTCAAATAAAAATACTTAATATCTGTTATAAAGAGATGGCTCTGAATGAAGCAAGAGAAAGAAGTTGCAGCTTTTTAGAGGAATACAAAACAAGGACAATGTAGGGTTGATTGCCAGGGTTGCAGAGATAAGGAAGGATAAACTTTTACTCCAGTGACTGGAGCATGAGGAGCTGCTTGAGGACCTTGGTCTGACTGGTCTCCCTGATCTCTCCTGCTAAGAACATCTCGTCCACCACAGTGTAAACCTTGGATTGCACACAGAAAAAAAAAGACAAAAAGCAAATGGTGTTGGGTTTTTTTTGTCCATTCACAAATGTTATAACTAATAAGCATTGACATGACAAATAATATCACCTTGTAGAAGTTGAACACAAGGTCAAGTTCACACACGTTGTGAAAATACTCATTCAGCACCTTTAAGGAAACAAAAAAACAAGGACCTAGGAAATTACTGCTCTGATAGAAATAAGTCAATTTAAGAGAATTTAGTGAAATAATGAAATAAATCTCTGTAGAAGGTTAATAAACTAACTCAGAATTAAAGTGGTCTCCTTCAGACCCACTTAACTTCTTAACATCCCTGTAAATCAACTGAAATACTCATTCTAATGCTCAGTTTCAACATTGAATAAGTGTTTATACAAAGTCAACATACCTAAAAACAGTTAATTCCTGCATAATTATGGACCGATATAGTGTCTACGTTAAACAGTTGAATGGGTCAATGTAAATTGTCAATTTAAACATCGTAATTTTAAAATGGAAATGATAGGATATTGTGTTTGCCTGTAAGACTTTAGACTGTATGCAGTGATAGAGTTACAACTCATCGACTTAGCAAAGACGTATTTCTGTTATTGTTGTATGATTTATCACCATTAGAAATGCCTGAGACAATGCAATATTTACAATATTTCAAGTGTGCTTCTCCCTGTCCTACAAAACACCAATTTTAAAAGATAACGTGAAAGCAGTCGGCGTATATAATATTCAGGTTTGACATTTAGACACAGATAAAAAATAAACCCAAAAAGATTCTTAAAAGCAAAAAGGAAGAGAAATCCTCTGGAGACATTCCCAGAAACCGCCAGACCACAACAACTAAATCATCCCAGTTCACTCACTCTGTCCATAAATCATGTGTGTTTCAGTTACCTCTACAAAGTTGTGGATGGCTTCGAGGTATGCCAGGTTGTTGTCAGTCACGTCCACACAGATGCAGAAGTAGAGACCAGCGTAGCGGCGGTAAATGATTTTGAAGTTCCTAAACTGTGGAAGTAAAACAAAGAAATACTCTTTATAAGTCAGTTTCTCATTTCAAGCAATCAGCATCTTCATCAGCGCCTAAACTCCATAGTAATAATGATACGTAAAATTAAATGAAGTGCCGGGTAAAGATAAATGTACTCCCATAATTACATTTTAAGTAAAGGGTGTGATGAAAACAGATTTTATGTCCATTTAAGTGGCAATTATGACACAGCCGTGGGATATTTCTAAACTAAAATATTAAATTATTTTTCATAATATTTAACATATTAAATACCAATTTTTGCTAAGAAATTAATAATAAAGGCATATTTTTAGGAAACTAAAAAAAAATTTAAAAAAAAGATAGTTTTTCCTTTGACAAGATAATTCCTTTTTTTAACAGTACTAATAGATTTCATTTTAAGGGAAAAAAACTGTCTGTTTGCCCTTAGAAGAATAGCCATACAACAGAGACTGTAGCTCTACACCAACTAGCTGTAAAATAGCAATTATGTTAGACTAAGGGGAGATATTTTAACAACAAACACTGTTGCGAAAATGTGAGAAGTAAGAATTAAAAAAAAATCCCTCACCTCAACGAAGTTTGTGTGCTTGGCATCCCTGACAGTGACCACGGCGTGCACCTCCTCTATCAGCTTCTGTTTCTCATCATCGTCAAACTGCATGTACCATTTGGCCAGCCGTGTCTTCCCTGCTCGGTTCTGGATGAGGATGAATCGGATCTGTCCGAGCAGAACAACAAATATTAGCTGAGCTGTGACGAAAACGACACACATTCATCATCCCATTTAAAGTAGTTAAAGGTGGAAAACTTATAAGATTATAGACCACGTTACTAAGCAAATTTCAAAGGGTTTCCATAGGAAATAAACCTGGCTAAGCACTACTAATGTTAGCCTAGCTAATGAGAAATTACTAAATCTATTTGTCGAGTACAGTTAAACTACAAAACTGAGTTTAAATCCAAAAGTAGTTTAAAACTAGACATTTCTGATAGTCGCTAAAATTTTCTGGTGCTGACTGAATGAACAGCTTATCAACCCAAGCCTCACACGATAGCAAACTGCTAGAGACAATCAAGGTAAAGCACAGAAAATACATAAAAACAAAACAACAGTTACCATTTTCGTTTCCTACGAAGAGTCTGTGAGAACCCCCCGAAATTAGTACGTTCCTGAGCGATAAAACACCTCTTTAACTCTAATACATTAGTGTTTCTTCTATCCGCCGCTCGTCTGCTACTTTATCAGGCTAACCGGAAGTGCAAAGGAAACACCAAGCACCGTTGCATGATGGGAAACGTGTTTCTGTTGGCCGGTTAAGAAGCCAAAAGATTCGCCGCAAAAACTACAAAACCCACAAATCCCGTTCGACGTCGCCTCAAACGGTTCACGTGAGAAGCAGTAGTGCGCTTAAATCATTAGAATTTCGGGGTTTCTTCTAGATTTAAAATAACTAGCTACAACCAGAACTGATTTAAAAACTCTTACGCAGTTCTTTGAAAACGTAACAAAATGTCTGATATTTAATAAGTAAGCATATTTTTCTCTGAGATGTATAATTATCCAAAAATGTCTCCCATTTAATACGATTAAAGATTTTTAGGGTGTTTTTGAACGAATCAAAGGTCTATGCGACACAATTCTACTTTAATATTTTAGTAGGGTTTTTTTAACTTTAAAAATTTTTTTTTTATAAATGTATTGGTCAGATCAAATCTGACATATAGTCGCTTCTTAACAGCAGTAAAGTTAGCCATTTTTCCAGTGCTTTTATGTCCATTATATATCTAATGTGTTCAAAACCAGTTGTTTGTGTTTTTATTCCATACAGAGACAGCTCAGTGTTTGGGCACAGGTCAGGCTTAGCTGGCAGCTCACCGGAGAACATTGCCCAGACTTTTGGGATAGTTCACCCTGTGAGCGCTCTTGGCTAGTAAGGAGTCTGAGGGAGGAGGGGAGGCGGTGGACTGTGATTGTCATGGATTGCACAACTGCGAGTAAAGGAATGTGCTTGTCCGATGGGACCCAGGAATATGTCGGCTGCAAAATGAAGAAAAGAGTTGGGGTGGAAAAGCACTTAAAAAAAGAAAGAAAATGATATGTTGTTTTTTTTATATACAAAAGAAGTTTTTCTTCCATGTAATTCCTGCAGCTGTGTTGAGCCTTGAGTGTGCTTGCTTTTAGAGAAGCCCCGTTACTTTAAGCAAGTAACAACAAGGTGAAGGAGAAAGAAAGGAAAAAGATGGAAGTAAAAAATGGAAAAAGGCCTTTAAAACAGAGGTCAGCTAAAATTTTGACCCCTGCAAACTGCTCCATGCTTGGATCATGGTGCATATATATATAAACTAAAAACACAGACAGCGATGTGATGGGACAGAAATATGAGGATTATTTTTTTCAGCACAAGTTTAACAATGCTTGGCTGTTACATTAATAAGTTATCACATTCCATATTTTAAGGGTCACACTCTACAGCAAATAACACAAAATGTGAATAATGTTGGTTGTACAGCCACATAAAGTACAGTTAATATTAAACAGATCTTTTATAAAGAACCTGGAACAGCGCCTCAAAAACGATTGAAGTGATAAAGAGAAGATATTCAGAAGAAGGTACGAGACATTAAACATCCGTGTGACTCTGCAGTCATTTCTCCAAAGTACAGCTCCGCTGACATCCTCAGGAGATTTAATTATTCATCATTTGCTTGCTGAACTTATCAAAGTACCAACCCCTTCACTGTAATTGTTTTATCAAGTGGAGGACTCTGAGCACAACTCAAGTAATTAGGACTAACCTTTGAGATGATTGATTTTCTAAGGAGGGAAATATTTCTCCTCTCTGCTGTTGTTGAAGCTAAATTAGGCTTCAGGTCAGCGTCATCAGGTGGATCCTTTATTGGTAAATCACAGGGAGGGACAGACGAATGTTTCAGAGAGGAACTTATGTTAAAGTTTTTGTACATAAGAATGTGGGTCAGCTCTAAAAGAGTGGAAGTGGTATGTGTGATCCCTGAGGGCTCGAAAGGAAACAGACCAAAAATATACTCAAATAGTTCTTTTCTATACTTCAGACGGACTGCTGCCATGAAAAACATGCATCCTGAGAAACAAAAGCACAAATGCTATTTGAATTATTACTCACAAACACAAATGTGAAATTAATTTTATGTGTTTTAAATTTACAATAAAGTCAACTTATTATTTTACGCTGAAAAAAGTTCCTCAAGCTCACCTTTTAGAGCTTATTTTGCTGCTTCAGAACCAGGTCAAAGGTTGAAGAAAGAAATCTGCTCTCTGTCAGAAAATCATGAAGCAAGATATCCAGTAATCAGTTAAAGAGGTAGTTGCTAACAAAGCCGAATGACGACCAAAACAACGCTAGCAAGTTCGTCTCTGAACTACTCAAAATAAAAACTAACACGGAAAAAGAAGTCAAAAACATCCCAGACATTTCATTTTTCCTCCCAAACCCAATTAAAAAGATATGTAGATTTACAGAAAACAGGGAACGTATTGACTTAGGAGAAAACAATAGAAAAATTGCGTACCAATAAACTGGTTACACAAATTTATTTGTATAGCACATTTCACCAGTCAAGCATTTTAAATAACTAACATAATAATAACATAAAGGAGTACTTTACCGTGGCATAATGAAGAAAAGTAAATAAAAATTGGATTACATCGTAGAATTTGTGATGTTTCACTTCATATAAATACAAAAGTCTTAGGCAAAAATGCTTTCAATCATGACATAAAAATTACTCAGGGTTTCAGCAGTTTTGCAGCTCTCTGGGCGTTTTCCAGATTAGTGGAGCATAAAAAGT
This sequence comes from Orestias chungarensis, assembly GCA_032876305.1. Classification (NCBI taxonomy): domain Eukaryota; kingdom Metazoa; phylum Chordata; class Actinopteri; order Cyprinodontiformes; family Cyprinodontidae; genus Orestias; species Orestias chungarensis. The sequence continues at coordinate 3,867,308 of JAVLVB010000580.1, read as the reverse complement.
GAATAATGCTTATCTATGTTTTGTTCTGATTCTGGAGAGGCAGCGTCTGGAAGGTCGATATGACAGATTTGTTATATGTTTTAGTGCAGGCTTTCAGTAATTTAGAAACTAACAAAAGCATTTGAAAGTATTTTCTTTGAACTACAGGGTAGGCAGTGTGAAAACTTTAGAACTTGAGTGATGTGCTGTATTTTCTTACTTTTAATGAGAACATAGACTGCAGCAGCACTTTGGATAAGCTGCAGTTGACTGATTTCTTAGACATTTCTGTGAAGACACTATTCCAGAAATCAATTTGACCAAAGGATGGGTTTTTTAAGATCTTGAGGAATTTTCAACAGACGACTCGAACAAATCATTAGTTTGTGCTTCTCTTCTGCTATGCTGTTTACAATTACCTTGCACTGTACCTACCTTTTTGTGATTGTTACCATTGTGTTTTAATTTGTATTTAAGAGTTATTTTTAGGGTTGCTCAAAATTACTAAATCTGGCACTGGAGATAAGATTGGTATATAAAACAGTTGCAATATCAGTTGCCATATGTGCTTATTGCCCTCATTCTGTGAATCTTAGCATGATCATGCAAAATGCAAGTTTATAAAACTTGATATATTAAGCAACAATTATTGTGATCCATAAAGTCCAATGCAATGTGAATATTGAAAACATTGAGATTGGAAGGATGATGTGTTTGCTTCGTATTGTGCAGCCCGAGGTTACACTGTAAGCAAGAACTGTATATCTTTTGGATATTGTTTTTTACGTTTTATTAAGTGTCATCATCTGAACAAGTGAAACTTGCAAATGTTAAATAGGAGGGGCTCAAAGATGTAACCTTGGGGAACCCCAAATTAGATTTTTGTCAACTCTGATCCTTTGGCAAAGATAAGGCCATATGTTTTAACAAAGACAAAAGACAAGGTTTGTTTTAAATTTTTTATTTGAATGCAAATAATTGCAAAAAACAAACAAACAAAAAACAAACAAACAAACAAAACAATTCTTATAGGTGCAGATTACTTTAGCTATTAAGTATAATTTGCCTAAAATACACAACCTGACTAAAGAGTCCCAAGATTGGTTTTGACCACTCTCTGATTTTATTTTTTCCCTTTTTAAATAAAGACATGATTCACAGGTAAAACCTAATAATAATTTTAAAAAAACATAGTAAAATAAAAATAAATCCTTGTCCTATATTTGTCTTTTGTCACACACATGAAGAGCTTCACCAGACTCCATTGAATCATAAACAGAGAGAATATGTTGCAGTTGTGGCCACAAACCGCTGGGAGAGACTCTCTGCTGTCTGAGAGCAGGGAATGAGAATGTCCGCCATTACTGGGGAAGCTGGGGAGGAGGAAAAAAAAAAAACCCCGACTCGTAATCAACGTCACACATTTATCCAGCGAGAAGAGCTTCAACATGAGAAAGGAGAACACGGATCCTCTCGCAGTCGGAGCACAGCGCTGCTGTAAATGACAGCACGGGACTCTTTTTGTTGTTGTTTTATTTTCTATTTGTGACACAACAAAGGAAATAACAATTGGCGAAAACAACGTGGTGGTGATCTAAGAAGGGGAAAACACACAGAAACAGTGTTTCCGAGCGCCTTCCCACCTTCTTTTGCTCTCTCCTCGCCAGACCATTTCCAGACGTTGTGGAAGGACGGGACTGTTTTTTTTTGGGGTGGGGGGGTATTCTTTTTCCTTTTGCTTTTGATCACAAATTACTTTTTCTATCCTGGAAGAGAAAGTACAAATATATATAAAAAAAAAAAAAAACTTCAGAGCACACAGAGAGGGCGAGGATATGGACCAGACAGCGTGTTTACTAGGACAAGAGGGGAAAACAAGTGTTTGTGTTTGTTTTATGATCTAAAACAAAGTGTAAGAGTGACAGAAGGGAAGAAAGGAGTGGACAAGACCCGAGGGAGACACGATTGCCTATGGTACGTAGACACGTTCTTTCCACACATCATCATAATAACAGATAAAAAAAAAAAAAATTCATATAAAGTAGATATTTGAAGGTGTTTGTATTATTTGGAGAGAAACCAGCTGTGGGGAAACGCTGAAGTTCTTGACAAGAGGGTCAATTCCATTATTCTCCCCCAGAGGGCTGGGACCATCTGAAGCCCCTCGGTGGTAATAATAATGATTATTCTAATGGTGATGCACTGGGTGTGTAAAATACAAATTCAAAGCCCCTCCAGTTGTGCTGGTTTAAACATGGGGTAGTGGTATGATTGTGAAAATGCGGACCTCTCCCAACCTTTGGATTGCTTTTGATGATATGGTCAGGCCTGGAGAAAGTCCCCAACATCATGCATTGATTAGTGGGGAGGATATTATATGTTTAGTGTCATAGTGATTTCATTGAATTCAGTTTAAGTCTGTTCCAAATGTTGTTGTTTTTTTGTTTTTGTTTTTTGTTTTTTTACAAACCTTAGATAAGATTTAGTTTGACATGTAGAGACTAAACCGATCAGGTTTCTGGTATATACTCGACTGGCCCTTATTAGTGACCTTTAGGTTAAACATAGAATGTTTAACCTATATGTTGTGTATATTTTTCACTTAAGTATGTCAGTCACTCATAAAATGATAATTGGTTTCGGCCGGTAAAAGCTGATCGGTGCATTTCCCAAATTTCCCTTTTTGTGTCATGTAAGCTGCTTCTCCCTTTTTTAGATGAGTTATCTCCCCCCCCCTGTTTTCTAATAATAGGATTATTCAAACTGAGCGAAGTTAAGAATAACTGCTCTCATGAGTCTATTTTCTGTTTTTGGTGGAAGGTCATACGGTGATGTGTCACTTTCATTTCACTGCAGACTGGTCACTGCTTCTGCAACCACTCCCTTTCTGTTCGAGCCCTCCTAACTGGGCTTGAGTGCTTTTCTCTTTACAAGTACATGCTGGCTGTGAAATATTTCCCCCACGGAGTGAGAGATCTGTGGCCTTGTCCTAAACACGCAGGTGCTTACCGGGGACTTTGCTGTGTAGCCGCTGCTGCTGTGTCATTGCTAGATAAAAGAGGCATTTTCAAAAACAGGAACTTTGTCATTCGATTGTCCGCTGTCTTGTTTGAGGGGGGGGCTGTTCCAGCTAAGTGACTTTGGACGGTAAATCTCTCATTTTTCACATCTAATCCAGCTTTATTAAGATCACTAAGCTGTGGAGGAAGTAAACTCATAGACTTTTTTTTCGTAGGAAAGATTCCGTTTTTTTTTCTTTTCACAGGTAAATTCATTAGCATGTAAATGCATTAGCAGCTGTCATCTCTACTGTTCTTGATTGGGCTCTTTGCAGCACAGTCACACCTCTCTAGGAAGTCTCGTCTTCCTCTAATAGTTGTGCCATTTGTTCAGGCAGTAGGCTAGCTAGTCCAATTCGCCCCTGACATTCTGCCTCAGGGCTGTGGATTGAGACCATGTTCCTGAGATTAGAGGAGTGCAGATTTAGCTCATCGGGATGTAGGCCAGGGATGCAGATACATTTCTTTATTTTTTTGTCCTACCCAGTGTATTGCATGCATTTGAATCACATTTTCACCTTATTTGTTTTTAAATGAGCATTTAGCTGCAGATCAGCTTCAGTCATTTTTTCCCCCTTGAATCTAACCTGATAATTATTGGCAGCTCAAAGCAATATTTTTTTCTATAATAATCAATTCAAAGATTCATAAATCTGACATTAGGGTTGGTCACTTCATTTTTAACAAGGAGTAAAAGAGTATTATCAACTAAAGTTAAAACCTACATATTTTATCCACATTAACCCCAGCTTTTCATTTACCACTGCACTGTTGTGTGAATCATAGGCCTCTTGCTCATTTGCAGATTTCACCACTGTTCCACCTGTCAGCATGAGCTAACTCAATACGCCCATCATGGCAAATTTCCCCACTTGTGAAATTGTGCTTTTATAATTTTTTTCTCCCACTGGTAGAGGAAAGGAGTGTTTTACTATTGTTGCCTGAAAGTCTGTGCTTGGTGCACAAAAGGAGCTAATTATAGTGGTCAGCTATGGAGTTCTCTGGACCAGATTACAGTCTCTCTCCTCTCAATAGCTGTCTTGTTTTAGTGTCTGTTTATTAGGCAGAGAGAAGTGCATTCTGGGATGATCCTATCTGAATTTCCATTAGAAAGTGTGTATGCGTCAGTTGAACTGAGGCCCTCTTCTGCCCCCTCTGTTTCTATGTCCCAGCTCATTAAAATTTGCAGATGATTTATGGGACTCTGTTTGTGTGCCCATAGTTGTAGGAAAGCCAAAGTTCTTTGAACTTCGATTCTGTGAAGCTAATATTGATTCATGTAACTCAAAATTAAAACTGTGATCCACAATATTGGTTACACGATTGTGTTTTATACTTTAAATATTTTCATGTGGTTCTAAATAAGTACTTGTTTTTAGACTGACCATTTACTGAAATCAGACTTTTTTTAGATAAAATGTATCCCCTGTGGAACATGTGATATTTAGTTCTTTCACATGCTTTTTCTTCTGGTTTCATTACATAAGGTTTAAGGAAGTTGATTTATTTGGATCTAATCCATGTGTACATTTATTATCTTCGGTGCAAGACCTCCTTCAGAGGGGCTTGCATGTGTTTTGTGCAGCTGCAACAAACCTTTGAGCCGAGCAAGACGAGCTTTGCCATTTTTGATGACAGTGTCGCCGTCCACTGCATCGTCCTTATGTTGGGAGTCATCAGTGTTCAACTTTGGCTGAAATGAGACTAGATGTTATCATCTGATCTGTTTTATTCTTAGACACATTGGGGTGTCATTCAAAGAAAGACACATAAGCAGAATTGGGGTTTTTGTTTTCTGAGAACTCTTATTTTTAAAGAGTTGTTTAAAAATCGTACTTCGTAAATCATTACTTAACCCTAATTGTAGTTGCTATTATGCATTTATTGTAGTAGAGAGAAACAGCAGTGGGATATATATATATATATATATATATATATATATATATAAACCACAGTAGAAGCATTTGGACTTTGTGTGACCATAGAGATGAAGAACCAGGATGTGAGCCACAGAGGAATGGTGACCTCTGGGAACGAGCGGCCGTTGTTTTTGTACTGTGGCTCCAATTACACAACAGAGGAACAACAGGCTGCGGTAATGTGGAAGAGCCGTAGAGAGCCCGGGTGCAGGGAATTCTGGGAAGAACGTGGAACAACTAAACTGGGGACAACAAAGTCAGCTGTTAGTTCAAAGGCAGCGAGAATGAAACAAAGTGCGAGCAAACTGCTGCCAGTTTCTGCTTCAGGCTGTTGCTCTGGTATGTGCCCTTTTGGTGCTTGTGCTCATGGATCCACCAATCAATGTCGTCCATAAGTAACCCTGCAGCTCAGCCATTGGCTGCAGCCGAATTCCACGAGTCAGCACGTCCGTAGATAAGATGTTATGATTGAGTTTCTGGCAGTGAAATTAGGCCACTGCTCAGAGGTCAATAGGTTGGACTTGTGCTCCTGTGGTTTGTAACTCAAAGTTTTGTTTTACCTGCATACATGTTCTGCGGGCTTAAATTTCAACCAGGTTGGCAGTTTGCCTCAGAAACTAACTTTAAAAGGGAGATTTTGCATATTCACTTGGCCATGCTCCATTACACGTTATGGGGTATAATAGTGTCTGATAATTTTGGGATGAGTAAGTTTTGCTGCTTACAACTTGATATGTTGATAGACTACAGAAGATGGAGTTCCCATCAACAAAGAGAGGCTGCGATGAAAATCACCTACACGAGCATTTAAAGATAAGTGTGACAACGTTTGTCATCTTCAATCACAGCAATTTTCTTTTTTGTGTCTCTTTTGTTAACCCGTTGTTCAGACTATACCCTTTGTCTGCTTCATTGTCTAAATTTGGGCTTATGCAAGCAGAAGAAGACACCATAGTTTTTTGTTTAACTTTGTCACTGGAGATTCTCAACGTTGGCGCCCCTGGGCTTCCTGTAGGAAATCCACCTACAACGCAAAACTGTGTGGGAGGGAAATAGAGTGCCAGAAGACGTGGAGAGGGTGGAGAGCACAGGTCAAAGGTGAGGAGAGGAGAGGAGCTGGAGAAGGGAACCAAGTGAGTTTATATTATTATTCGTACATGCCAGGGCGAAAGGGTGATGCTTTTGGGTCGTCTAATTTGTGTAAAAGCAATAACTCTTGAATGCCTGAACTTGCTGTCTGTTGTCTTAGATACAGAAATTGGCAAGATAGAGATATGTCCCACATTATAGGAAACAAATAATTGAAAAAACTTTAGTTAGTAATTTATAGTTTTATGTCTGGTATAAATTACTGCCTGGTGTTAAGTGATGATTACTGCCTGTTGTCTGTTCCTCCCAATTTATTCATACTAGGCACAGAACTAGGAAACTACTATGGCGTTCATGAACAGCTGTTGCTCATGTAGCTGACAAACCCAGCCAGTATGCTGACTAATCTTTGCAGACACCAGGGGTACTGATTGACAGTTCGACTCCCCAAAAATAAAGTTAAGTTTGGAAGGCAGAACAATTTTAGACGGAACAAAACAAAATCAATTTCTAATTGTATTAAGTGAGAATAGGAAGAATTGTGAAAAAAACATATCTTGCCCTCTTGCTCAAATGCATTTGCAGTTGATTGGTTTGGTTCAGTTGTCTTTGTTTTCCCCCTCTTTTTTTCCTTTTAGGTCTGGATAAGGACACATTAGACCTTAGAGAGGGTTGCCAGTGAACAGGGATTTAGTTGTCATGCTATGTTTCTACTATCAACAGTTTTGACTGGGATAATTTAATAGGACATCCCATAGGAATGTTAGGAATTGATGTTTAATACCATACCTTTGTCTCGAAACGAGAATAAAAGCTGTTGTTGTGTCATTTTATAGTTTCTAAACTGACAGACTAAAAGTGTATACAGACATTTGCTTGACTAGCAAATTGGTGAATCTCATGTCTATCGATAACTTATGGTGACAGATTTATGTTTGCAGTAAGATCTATATTTAGTGATTTATCGTCTTTGTTTACCGCAAACCTTGTATTTAACCCGAATCAGCTTTTGTGGTGCACCATAAATACGCTTGACTATTAAGGGTGTTGATGGACTTGGATGTAATCTTGAACCAGATTTATTGGCAGAGGCATGAAGCGACAGGACAGTAGTCCTTTTTTCTTTACGTAATGAGGACCGTTGCAAAACCGCCCCATGTTTATAATCATGATCAGGAGAAAAAGAAAAAAAAAAATTGCCTCATGGACTAAAATGGCTTCCTCTAAGCTGCTGGTAGACAGTCAGTAAATTGGTTTCTGTTTTCTAAACATGTTGTGCATGCCTGCTGCTCTGAATCATGTCAGGTGGGGACACTCCTTATTTCCGTTTCATAGATCTATCTGTAATTCTGTTTTGGCATCCAACCTACTGCTTGAGTAATGTTTAATGCCTGTGATTTTCTGTAAGCAGTAAGACACACATCTGTGGTTTCCTTACTGTGTACAGAGAATCAAAGAAACGTTTGAGATTATCTTAACATTTGTGAAAATGGGGTGGGGAGGGTCTTCTCAACAATTGCTTGGGTGTGTCAAAAGAAGATACTGGGGCTGTGGTGTTAGACGGGCCGTAAGCTGCTTGTCCGGTATAATGGTTTGTAAATGGGAGGGGGGGCTAAAGGCTAAAACAAGAGATCCACCACAAGAGACAAAATCAGAACGACAATGTTCAAAAACTCAAATGTACATTGATACTGTTCAATTTTGACTCACTGCAGTAAATCCCCAGATTTAAGAGATGTCAGGTCACTGATGGTTTTGGTAGCATTGTTACAACAGATGACCAAAAGAAGAAGGAGCAAATTTAAATAACAATTTTGCCATTTAAAGATTTACTAATAGATAGCTAAGCCAGTGCTTATTTTCAAGAATCTGTATTATAGAACAAAACGGCATTAAAGTAACAAGAGAACACACCATTACCTGGCTTGTATTCATGCTATCAACCGCTTTACAGATATGTAGATGACAACTTCAGTTTTAACGTGATATTAGCTTATAAAGCTTAATTAATATTGCAAACCAAAAATATAGATGTACAAGTTGAGCTTGTATTTCTTCTGAGCAAAAGAAAAGTTTAAGTTTGTGTAGGGCTGTGTTTTATAAAAAAAAAATAAAAAAAGATAATAATATATATATATATATATATATTTTTTATTTTATTTTTTATTTTATTTATTTATTTATTTTAACAGCATCCCGACCAATGTAGCGCAACATGAACAAAACCGCTCCTTGTTCACATCGCATAAAAAGACCTTATACCAATGGAATGGAATTGTACTATGTTTCTTTAGTTTTCAAACTAAATGTAAGTGATTTTTTTTCAATAAACTTTATACTGTGTGGAAGTCTGTATATTTTCCAAATTTGACAAAGTATTTATATGTTAAGCAACATATAAGTATGTTGAATACGCTCATGGAAAGATTCAACTCGCCTATACTTCTTTTGACTCTTCCTTGGTATAATTTATTTGATTTGGAATGAGGAAAGTTTGAAGGATTAATATGTGTTGGCAAGTTTATTTTATTTTATTTTTTTTCAGTTAACAAACATGTACCTCCTTAGTGTGTGAATTTTACACAAACACAACAGTCTGGAACCTCATGTTTATGGTGGTTAACAACTAGGTCGCACACTACTGTGGGGTGCCGATATGTTGTACCACAAATATTTGTCACAAATCAGCCAAACTGGCAATCCTGGTATCTGATATAAACAGCAAACCTAAGCCAAAGCCACAAGGGTTCAGTTCTGTTCAGCTCAGCCTTTGACTTTTTTTTAGGATGGTTTCCTCTTCAAGAATGGAGATATGGAATTGTCACCCATTGCCGTATCTCATTGTTATGTCTCCCTGCATTGAGATTATATCCAATGATTCTTTGCCTGTTTTTTCTTTTTCTTTTTCCTAGTGAGGGAGATTTTGTACGACATAATCACACTGGTTCCACATAAAGCTGTTTTGCCTTGCAGGACTTCATCTGGCAAGGTTTTCATTGGTGGAGCTCTTATGAATTTATTGTCATTTACGTGTAGACAAAATTCGCTTCCAAGGACAACTAAGAAATGAGCAATTAACATATAAACATTTGGTTGGTTACAGCTCAAAAAAACAGTTGCAAATGGCTTCAACCTACCCCACAACTGCTCGAGAGGTGTTTGAAAACGATTGAGGAAATGCAGAATCTGCAAAGGTTAACTTTTATATTGGGACTTTAATATGATCTTCAAAGAATAAGAGGAGGGAAATAGATGAGTCCTTGTGAATAGTTAGTGTGGAATGTCTTGTAGACCTTTGAAATTATATATATATGTTGGCAGGCCGCAAGTGTTCACTGGCCCCCCTGCCAGCCTGAGTGTTCGTTTAATTACTTAAATTTTTTTTTTTTTACACCAGTTAAGCTAAGTTTATAGTTGGCACATTAAAAATGGTCTATTTGGAAAGTGGTCTTGCAGAAAAGGTGTGTTTGTTCCAGCGCGCTCATATTATCTCTCTATGAAGGCGTCAAGTGTAAAAGCCTCAAAGCTTGCTCAGCTTTTTCCTTAGACTACAGACACTGTTTTCTTGAATGACAGTATCATTAAGAGGATTCTCAGGTTTGTTCACAGTTATGCAAATTAATCACACTTCCAGTGAGTCACAAAAAGGCATTTTTCATATAGTCAGAGTACTCCCTGCAAATAATGCTTTGGCTTGGATAAATGGCAAACAGTCACAACCGGCAAATCATAAATATTACCCAACTGGCATAAATTATTTAACAAAACAGGATTTAGCAAAACGCAAGAACTAACGTTTTTTTTGTTTGGCTTTACCGTTGATGTTTGAGCATTCTCAAAAATCTCTTCCAATAATGCATAAATAATATTTAGTCATTTTCTAAATTTACTTTCAACTTTTAACATTTTTAACACCAAAACATGGCGCGTCGCTCGTGGGTTGCCTTATCGCCGCTACCATCGGGACTATCAAGTCTTCTGTGTGAAACCCTGATGCTGCTGTAAAAAACTGTTGTTTTAAATGCCTATCTTTAAATTACAATTATTGTTAGATTTTGAATATACAGTAGTCTGTTGGAGATATTTTCTTGTTCTGTTTTGTGTGATGAAGGAAAGACAACTGATGGATAAAGGTGGTTATGCGGTTTATACCAGTTACAAGCTTGTGTCGCGTTAAAATAGTTTATCCTGTAGATCATTTCTGTTTGCCTTTTAACAATAAAACCAGTTTTAAGGATGGGATTCAATGCTTTTGTTAATGTTTACACGGTCTGCGTCAGACGCATTCTAATTAAAGTTGGCAGCTTTAATTACAAAGCGATTTGCATCCGAGAAACGAGGGGGAGACGACAGAAGTAGAGCGGAAAGGAATGGAGGAAAGGTTCTGTGGGCGGATTCCAATGTCCCTCCTGGGGGTCGAGTTTCTGACTTCTCCTGAACTTCTCACCAACTTTATTGATCGCTTGTTCTCACCCCCTGTGACCGTTTTCCCCCTCTCATGTTTTTAAGCTGTCACAGAATGGATTTTTTTTCTGTTCACTTGCGTTCCCACTGCAGCTTGAATTTGTTTATTTTTGCTGTCCTGTTGGAGCAGAGTTGGTCTGAGTTGTCTTTAAGGACGGAGGAAGGGCACCACCTTGTCAGTAGACGTTAGCCTCAGACGCCACTGGAGGAGGATCTGCCCACCTGTTTGGCATCTCCCCAGTTAACAGCTGCTGACACGGCCTCTTTTTCTTTATTTTAGGACGTGCTTTATGACATTTGGATTTTGGTATTCCTCAGTTGTAGCCTGCTGCAGGCATTGTAGCGTGAGGCAATCATTACCTGGCTGTTAGTGTTTAGTATTCCAGTTAGCTGTAGCTCGACTTTTGATTGTTTAAAAATTGATACTGGAAGTAATTTGTCATTGTGTTCAGCCAGAAGGGCAGAAAAAAACGGTGTCAAGGATTTTGCCTCTTCAGTACACAAACAATGTAGGCATCCTCATAACTGTCAAGAGTTGTTCTGGTTTGTTGGCAGCTGTGTTATGGTGGGCGTCATTACCCCTTTAAGGTGAGGAGATAAGGTGGCTGTTCATAGCTGTTTGTTATCACAGGCAGTGAGCTGCTGACACCTTCACATCCCTTATCTGTCTGCGTCCCAGCTTCTGGTCTGCGATCTGGCCCCGGCAGGCCCGGCGCTGATGAGTAAGTGGTCCTCGACTGGCGGTTTGGACCGGGGCCTTATCGATTGCGGCGCTGACGCGTGTCATCCAGTTGCCACTTAGCTAATGATGTCCAAGCCATTGTATCACAGCTTGGAAAATGCCCATGAAAAAAAGAAAGAAAGTGGTGGGCGGGTGATGGCATCAGCAGGAGAGGAAAAGGTGAATACAAAAGATAAAGGTGGCACACCTAAGTGACACCGGGTTTTGTGAAGGCTTTTTACTGCATTCCTCAGCTTTTACAGCGTCCATACTTTCAGTTTCCAGGGTTACCACTAAGTTTGAAAAAGAAAAAAAACATGTTGGTGGAATCAAGGTTGTCTTTATAATTACTCGCTTGATAGAGGTCTTGAAAAAACTCAAGTTGAAAATTTTTCAAATAGTATATATTGTTTCATTAAAGATATAGGAGAGGATCTTCAGCTCATTCTCATTTTGTACGGGTCAGTTGGGTGGGGACATTAGGGATATACGACATTGCGTAAATTCTATTTCCGCATTGACAGCCAGTTATTTTTCGCCACCGGTCGTTTTTGATTGGCTGTCATTTTCTATGGGATTTTCCATTTAAATGTTTCTATTGAAAAGATCCGCTCCTATACCTTTAACTTATTTTCTTGGAACCTACTGGCACACCTCTAATTATTCTGTTTCATGTGTATCATGGGGGGATCTGCTGTATCCTTCTTCGCCCGGTTTAGAGCTTTTTCATGAGTGGAGCATACAGGGGACAAGTCTGACCAACGTGTAAATATTGTGAGTTCTCAGGTTATTTCTTTATATACACACTGAAACATGCCCTGAATGCGGCTGGATAGTTCAATTGGAATGTCACCAGACTTTCAATCCGAAGGTCATGGGTTTGAATCCAGCCGCTACTGCCTACCTGGCATCTGCAGAAATGGTGGTTTACACCAAAAACAATTTCCTACGGGATCAATAAAGTATACTTTATTATTATTATTATTATTCTGTTGAAATTGTAGTCTTGCACCGAATGGAATTCTAAAATGGAGAACTTGCTGCGTCCTGTTCTTATTGTGTAATTGGCAGTGTTTGTTGTGTTGCCGTCTGGTCCATCTGTATGATAGAAAACAGATCAAGGTTTCTGCCAGTCACTGTGATAGCCACGTCCTGACCTTGTTACTGGAAATATTAGCGCTGTTACATAAATAGTTCTTTGTTTATGCTTTAAAATCAACCACACTATTAGTCTTCAATAGGCTGAAAATCAGACTTTAGGTTTACAAAGGATTTAATCATATAAAGTTCTGCAACAACTTTTGAGAAGATATGTATGCATCCCTTATCAAAAACCCTTGGGACCAGAATTTTATCTTTATAATGGGGCTGTAGTTCCAACAACACAATCTCAAAACTTTCCAAATAACTTTTTTTCTTTTTTTAAAAAGAACAAAAAGCATTTTTTTTACAGTACCTAGGATTGTTTTTAACAAATGGAAACAATTTGTAAAAAAATTATCTTTCTGCTACGTAATAGATTTTTTGGGGTTTGATTCTTGTTTTGGTGAGTTTTGTGGGTATTTTTTTATTTTATTACTTTCTCAGTGCCAGAATTTTCCAGGATGCAATATTGGCCCAAAGGTCCATAGCACTTATGTCAGAGTTCATTTCCTGTTGCAATGTTCCAGCAGCTCCACCATTTTCTAACATCCTTGATTAGGAGTGAAATCCGTAAATTTAAAAGTGAACACATCTGTGAGAATGGGGTCCATGGCTAGGATAAATTGTCTCAAGTAAGGTTGTGCAGCAACAATAAATGCATTTCCCTGAAATTCCTCTGATATTTGAAACTGCACGTTGAAGGTATTAAAAAAAAAAGAAGAAGAAAAAACGTTCAATTTAGACGAGGTCTCAGTCTGTAAGACACAGCAAACTTCTTACTCTGTCATGGTTAATGAGTCACAGCAATGACACAGCGTAAACTTCAAAAGTAGGCAAAGTTGGAAGTTTTGCTTTAATAATGCTCCAAATTTCCCAGCGTTACTGGTGAAATCCCACAAACGCCACAAACCTGATTCAGCACAGTTCCAGCCTCTCCCTAATGTATTTTTGCTGACTTCCATTTATGACCTAACTCCAGAAGATAAAATTAAGGAAAACATGGGCTAAAAAATGTAAACATTGCTCGGAGCTGTTTTTTTCGGTTGGAAGGTTATTCGGAGAGACGACGACCTCACCACGCCGCGGCTCGTATTAGTCACAGCCGTTGGAGAGATTAAAATGCAGCTCTTTTTACCCAATGAGGGAAAAGGTCGCCGGGAATGCAGTCTGTCAGGTCAGGACGAACCCAGTCCGCTTCAGCTTAACCACATGTGATGGCTGTGAAAGAATAGAGACGGTGGAAGGTTATTTTTTTTTTTTAGCTAAACACATTATTGATGAACCTTTGATATCAAGACATTTATGTGATCAGTAAAATTAGTGCAAAATTAGATTTATTAGTTCAGTGTATGCTGGAACAGAAGATAAACTTAGGAAGTTGGATGGGAAATTTGAAAATAAAGTACATAACCAGTTTGATTTCTGGAGCATTTTATAAATTAAACACAAACTTGTTAGGAAAATAGATAATAAACTAATTTTAACATGGTCAAAAAGACTAATAAGTAAAGTATGCCTTGTCATAAGAAAGCTTCCGTAAGAATAAAACAATTCAAGCAACAACAAAAAATCTAGTTAATTAGTAAAGAGGCGTTTTGGTTTTATAAAACAATGACTGAAACTACTCAAGTGTTATGTTAGCTTCATACAACAATGATAATGTACATGAAAACCGACCACAAGTGTTAATAGAGAAAAATATAGGCTTTATCCACTTGTGTGATTAATTATTATGTTTAAAAAAAAATAATATATTGGTTAATGTTAATAAAATTTGTTTTACAAATTTTGTAAAGTTTTGCTCTTTTGTAAGACAAATTCAGGTTTATGTTTTATTCATGCGCTCAGGACAGGGTTTGGAGGCCTCAAATGGTCAATATCAATATCATTTGATGTTTTTTAAGTTTTCCTTTTTAGAAGTTCACCATAAAGAGTCTGCCAAAGGTATTTGTTGGATGGGTTTACTGTCATCAGCATTCCTACAAGCAAGAAAATATATTACATTTCATTACTCCTATTATTTTTTCCTCTTGCTTTGTTCATTTGTAGTAAAAGTGCTGGTGTGTAAGATCAAATATTTCATAATCTTATGCAAGATAATAAAAACATTCTACATTTTATAAGAAAATTTACTCAATAACGGAACAGTTGTCAGCTTGGGCGTTGACGTAATGCTGTCAGACCGGTTGTCTCATTGTGTTGAGGATATTTCTTGCTTATGCTTTGGTGTGTCAAAGAGTTGCATAATCTTCTCTTGAACCACAATCCAAGGTAAAACGCTCAAACACACTTATTGTCAGACCTTAAGCAACACTGTTTCAACATGTACAATACTTACAGTGTGTGCCCCACAACTATGTAAATAATCTCCCTCCTTCTGGTTCCAGGGTGAGCATTTGACCATAGATAACGAGATTCTAGGAAATTGTGCAATCCCAGGAGTTTCAAGCTTGTTCACCACAGAGCAGAGCCTCCAACTATGGCCTTGCAATTTCCTATCTTCCTTGCTGTCACACTGCTCCTCTTGGAGGTCATAGTTGACAGTAGTCATGGGTCAATGATGTCCTCTCACTCCCTTAGTAAACCTAAACAGTATTTCAGATCTTGCCAGGTTGTGTATCATTTTCAAACTGGACAACGGAAAGCAGTCAAGGCGCAGAGAGCAAAGAAAGAACTAGCACATTTGTGTTTTTCTTAAACTGCTCTGTTAGAGAGAGACACCGGATGTTGATGGTCAGGAATCTTTTGCCACACAAAGAATACATACATCACTGGGACAATCTGGCAAGCCAGAAGCATGGCACAGTTATATTTAAATGATGATTCATTTGTTTTTAAAGTCATTCGGGAAAGTTTCTGTGTTTTTGTTACATGGTCATGTAGAATATGCGTTTTAATGACTAAGATGGCCTTATGTCTGTAATGGGTGGTTAGAGGGTGTGGAATGTTACGTTTGTGTAAAGAGCAAAGGATGGGCTAAACAAGTTCTGAACTGGTTTGGTTAAATCATGGCCGTGTCATAACATCCCATTACATATCTGTTCCAATTTATGGTACAAACCTCCCCTCAGTGCGTTCTGAGCTCCTGTTGGAAAACCTTAGGTTACTTTCACAAATCAATGCTATGCTTCAAATGTTTTGTAATTTGATCTTCTTGTATTGCCTGTCTTGCCTTTTTCGCTTTGGGTCTTGAGGTCATTTTGGAAACTTAGTTGGCTTAGAATCTATTTTTTCCTTAAAGGTAAACACCTTTTGTGCCTACTAACGTACTTAGAGTAATGTTTTGTCCTGCTGCTTTGAGTTTCCATTTATGTCGAAGCTCAACTTTGATATTGATGGTTTAATCCAAGTAGATGCCTTACAGAAACTGGATATTTAAACATGGAGAGCAGAAAAGTTTAAATACTCTGTTTAGTTTTTGTGCCCTTGGATTCTGTGGTCTGAACAAACAAATAATTGGTTCTAGTGTAAAAGTATTCCTCGCCTGTCCTACAGCTTTATGCGGGGTACTGATTTTGGTCCAAGATTATAGACATTTTTATTAGAGGGGTCACAAATTAAGCTTTGCAAAACTGTGGGTCGTTACTTCTGGCGATCCCTGCCAGTGTGCCATGGTATACAATTCCCACTGCTTCTACAGTGTGGAGAATGAGACAGATGCAGGCAGAGAATGTGGTCTAGGAGAATGATTGAACCAGCAGAATAGAGAAATGCTGCAATGGCTTTTGGGGTAAAAAACAAAAGATAAATCAGAATAGAAGGACAAGCAAGTGCAGAGGAAAC
Source organism: Orestias chungarensis (assembly GCA_032876305.1). NCBI lineage: Eukaryota > Metazoa > Chordata > Actinopteri > Cyprinodontiformes > Cyprinodontidae > Orestias > Orestias chungarensis. Next base: position 3,851,151 of record JAVLVB010000580.1, on the reverse strand, counting down.
AACCAGAAAACTGATTATAAATGACAAATCCCCAGCTCTTCAGAGTTAGCCACTGTATCCGGAGGGCGAGGAATGGCAACAGCATTAGCTCTGGCTCAAATCGAATCTCCTCTATGTTTTCTATGCACGTCTATGACTATCCTTGTATTATGTGCCTTGCTTAAATTCACAAAACAGGACATTTTTCCTTCTGCCCTCCTCCTTCCTCTGCTCATCCTTTACCTTGTTCACACCGCTTGCCGATGATTGGCTGGTGGGAAAACGAGGGATGAGGTTTTGTCATCTTATCTGGCAGCAGATCGCCACTGATCGGCCTCTGTAGAATGGCTTTAGTAAATTACTATTCCAGGGTTGGGTAAATCCCCTCTATCAGATAGCAGCTATACCTTCATCTCTCCTTCTCTTTCTGGTTCGACTGTCTTTCTTAACAGATTGTGGCTGACTTTATCTATTTAACGTTTTTCCTCTGCCCCAACATCTATTTCTTATGTCTTTTACAACCTTAATACCTCATGCTTTTATATGTAGTGCTGCTTATTATACCTTTTTTTTTGCTGCTTATTATACCTTTTTTTTGCCTGTAGTTCTCTAAACCTGAAGTAAATTAGATGAGCTGTTGTCAGAAGGCTAGAAAAAGTGGACTTTATCCTAAGGCTATTGACATTAGTGGATTATAGTCTCAGCGGGAACAGTTTCCCCTATCTCCTGCCACGTTTACGCATTTGAACACTAAAGACCAGTTCTGAGCTTGGCCGTCTTGCCTCTGAAATCGCACATGACATAATTCTTTACATCCTCCCTCAAAACCTGGAAAAGGCTATTTGTGGATTAGCAGGAATTGCTTGATACATAGTTTTAGTTGAGAGCATGCCGCTTTTGCAAAAGTGATAGCAGAAATACAAAAGACATTAGATGGAGCAAGATAGAGAGATGGGAGTGTTTTTTTTCTTCTTTTTTGACTGCCTGCAAAGTAACCATCCGTGTGGGTTCAGGTTAGCCTGAGGTGGAGTCAATGTGTGTTGACTTAAAAAATTAAGCCAAACTCCAGCTGATCCCCGATCTTACTGCTTCTCCCTGTCTCCACCTCAAACGTCCTCTGTTGTGGCTTTGCACGGACATATGGCAGCCAGGGGTTGTCTAAAGGCAGGTAACACTGTGATTCCAGACAATTAACAGGTTGTGTGTTTGTCAAGAGGAACTTGGAAGATCACTATGGGTATAAATGATGTTGTAAGGAGTTTTCTAAACTCACATTAAGATTTGTTGGTTTGAGGTTTGTGTGAGATTTGGCCTTTACAAACAACAAAAAAGCTTTTTTTTAGACCCTGTAGCTAAGAAAAAAGTCCTACTGTTTTAGCCGTTTCACCACCAAACTCACAGCTAAGCTGACCTAACGGGGACCTTTGGGGGGGGGAAATGGCATGTAGACTTACGTTGTTGTTGCAAAAGATGGAAGATAAAGGCCACTAAGGAGGCATTTTAAATTTAGATTTTATCATTACACCAAAAAAAAAATGTCTTGTTCCAACAGAGCTTTTTTAATTATGTGAACTAAACCTGAAATGACACATTAATAAATGAAGGTTACGAGTGAATACAAGTATCTTTATCACAGTTAATTTAGGCACTCTATTTAGGTTTTGATGGAACACTGTTCATTAAACCTCACCAATAGTAACTATCTTTACTTTTTTGATGTACCTTGGTTCTCTAGGCTAATGATCTGTATTATGCCTGTTGTTGTTGGCTTGTTAAATATATTCTCTAACAATCTGACCGGGTGAATGGCCTGTAAATGGTAGTTGTAGTGCGAACACTGACTTAATTGTCAGCAACGACATTATACACAACTGTAGTAAGAGCCCCACCCTTTATTGTCAACCTTTACATCCTCTAATGAAGCGTTTGCTTGGGTTTCTGCCTGCCAGCTTGCTACCTCCACACATCCTCTAATCTCTCCAGCATAAAGGCCATGCAAAGGAATTTATGTTGGCGTGCCACTGCAATAAAGGGAGGAGCAGAGAATCGTTTGAGCAGGTTGACAGATAAGACTCTTGTGGTTTCTGTGTGGTGCATTTTAAGCCATGTTAAGCTGCTTAATTAGACATAATCTACAGACCCCAGACTGAGGCGGAACTAATGAAGTTAAGACTCAAATCCCATCCTACCATCACACTCTCCTCCACGACACACCATCACCCGTGCCTCTGTCTCATCACTGTGCTGTCTTCTCTGCCGCCTGCCACAACACTCACTCCTCCTCGCAGCGCACTCTGAACTTACCATCCCACTCTTTCGTTTTAACACTGTTAATGTCTTCCATCACACCCAAACAGTCAGCCTGTACAGCTTGACAACCTTGAGACCTATGCCGTATATTTCTCAATATGTATATTCATCAGTTTGGTTTCTGCTGTTTCTGTGAAAGCAGGTTCTGTTTTCGAGCAGTGCGTTTTTTAAGCAGCACAGAAAAAAGATCTAAATTTACCAAATATCTTCATTCTTGATGTACATTAAAATTGTCATGTCAGTTAATTATGAGCATTATCTCTTCGTTTCAGGGACCCGCACTTCTAGATGGAGGCGAGATGTTTTAAAAGAACAACATGCCCTAAACAAAGGACCTAGAAGCATTGCCTCGTCCTTGTTTTAGTCTAATTTAGATGCTCTTTAGATGTTTTGGGTGTGCTGGTTTCTTTCAAATTGCAGCAGAGCTTCTTGCTTAAAAAAACAAAAAAAAACAAAAAAAACATTCATTCCATCACCTAAAATGCAAGATGGCTCCAAATCCATAGAAAATATAATGTGTTTAAAGTATAATGTGTTTAAAGTATAAAGTGTTTTTAAAAAAAGGATTCATTTGCTTTTTGTTCCATAGTAGCTAGCATGACTTTACGTAGACCTGCTCACTATATTAAATTACAATCACCATAGCAGTATCAATATCTGTAAGGTTGCATTCACAGACTTTCAGTTTATGCAACACTTGGTAGGATGTTATATTTAAGGTGCAATACATGAAAATTCTGCTTGACAAGAAATTATTTTTTTCTTGTGTAGAGACCAAGGAAACCTTTAGGACCTCACCTTTTGATTATTATATATGTTTTAACAGCAGGTAGTGAATACTACACTACTCAAACCTATTAATCTCTACTACTTAATAAATAGACAACTGGAAAACAGCAAAATCTCCTAACCCTGCGTGGTCATCTGAAAGACTTATTTTGTGTAAGACTCGAGTCAGAAATAAATTCACCTTCAAAGCGTTGCATCAATCCGTATATTCTTCGCAACAGGTAAAATTAAACGCATCAGTAAAAGATAATTGCTGTTGAATTTTTTTTCATTTCAATGTTAAACTCAATATTTTATTATGAATGTTAATATTCCATGACTTGTCCAAAGATGGAGATACCAAAATCCAATAAACTCCAATAAAATGGTGCTCACAAAGATTGGTTGTTGGTGTCATTTACCTTAGTAATCCTTCCTGGCTCCTGAGGACAGTGCTGCACTCCTTTGGACTAACTCAAGGTAAATTCTAAAAAATGCAGTCTTGGAAGCATAGGACTGTTTCTAAGTAATCACTGATACAAGTTTAAAATTGGGAGAGGTAAAGACGGCCATTTGTGTACTGCTGATGGCAATTTTGGCTAATTCAGATTTCACTTTAATAACTATAATAAATGTAACTTAAGTACAAATATTTCTCTTTCCATTTACAGTAGGTGTTTACTATTCTTTTAAAGATGAGACAACATTGTCATAGGTTTCACACCAACTTGCACTACACACGGTTTGCATAAATATGTATTCTGCTATGTGATTTGCATAAATATGAGAAGTTGTGTTGTTACCAGTTGTTTAACACTGCAGTAGGGTTGCAACTAATGATGCACTTGGGACTTAACTAATTTTTCAGTCGTTTTTCCATTTAGTCTTCAGTTATTTTAATCAAGTTCTTCTTTCCTTGGGTTCCCCATCTGTTCTTATTACTGGTATATTTCACACCACCTCTTCAGGTAAACACAAATGTGAATCACACCCAGTTGCCTCTACATTATCATACACACACTCAAAAACAATTTTACTTCTTAACTACCATCATTTACATACAAAGTAAAATTTTGCAATGACTTTTTGTTGTTTTTGCTGTGTATGTATTTGTTACGTTAACTATTTTCTCCAGCCTTGCTCTGAACATGCTAGACTACAGCTTGACTATGTAAATCCTAAAAGTATGTATTTGGATAAAAATGTAACAATTCCTTTTGTGTTTTACATGCTGAACATTGTCCAATTGGGTTACAAAGTCAGTATTTCTATTAATGCCTTTAAACATCTCTTTCCAAAACAAGAACTAACTGACTAACACTCAACAGTTCAGTACAGTTAATCGAAAGCTGCGTAAGTTCCTGATCTCGGGGCTGTATTGGTTACTCTGGTGCCAAACTAATATGTTGAAAGCTGGAATGAGAATTTAGGAAGGATTTTGCAAGCTCCCCATTTCTTTTTCTTCCATTCCTCTTTCTGCCCTTGTTTTTCGTGCTCCCCTCTTTTACAGATCAAAGAGAATATTTAGCATTTCTGTCACGGTAACTCTATGTGCTTTTCCGTTATGGTGCAAGAATAGGTCCTGTCCCATCGAGAAGTAAATGAAGTAAATATGGCCGGTTTAACATGATGCAACAGAATCTCAATTGGATTTTAGTCAAGTTTGTCTTTTAGACTTAAGTATTTTTCTCCAGGATTTATTTGGTAGAGGGTAAACTTCATAATTGGATCAGTTTTAGTAAGCTTTACAGGTTCTGATGAAGCGAAGTAGACCCAGACCGTCAAACCACCCTGTTTGACTGTCTGAAAACCGAAATCGGATTTATTAGTCATGACTGATGTTAAAAAAAGAAAATCTAAAAATAGATTTCATTACTAAAAATGGGAAGAAAACTAAGTCAGTTGTGTGGAACTGGTACAGCTTTGCAGTTTCGTTTAGAAGAGAAAACCAAACCCCGCAGCAAAGCCTACCTTGCTAAGACATACGCGCACTCCTCTCGTAATCGACGGAGTGCAAGTAGATTGCACGGCATTGAAGTAGTAGGTTTGCGTTAGCCGCTTTGGCAAATGAGGTTGTTGCTTAGCAGAGGCGAAGCTAGAAGCACCAAAACCCTTCTGAGATGTGATTGGAACCTCCAGGGGCCTCCCCGGATGATTGACACGTCACAACATTGCACGCTAGGTCTCACGTATCCTCATCCTGACTTTTGGAAGAACCACACACATTCAAGACATTTCACGCGGTGTCCCGTATAGCAAGACAGTCGCGAAGTGGAAAAGGATTACGCGCTGGCATTTCACATAGCAAAAGACTTGGTCCCAATATATACTGTCGAAAAAGCTAGCATCCCACACTAGCAGGAGGTGATGGACCCCCACTAAATGCTACCACGCCACTTATGTTATTTATTTGCTATTTTCTTAAAAAAATAAAGATAAAGTATTTGAAATTCATTCCAATGTCTTTCGTAGTTTTGCCAAAAAAAATCGAAAACTGAGTGTTCAGAGGAATAAAATCCCCCAACCCTACTTTTGAATCATATAAACTTTAACTAAAAAAGAAAACATCCCTATGGGGTTTTATAATGTTGTTTTGTGACCTCCTTGCTTAACCTTTCATTCCATACTCTAACATGGGCAAACCTTATTTCTAGCTAAATGCAATTTTCTTATAAACCCCTCATGTTTTATTTTCATTTTGTCTATTATTAAACCTGTAACCATGACAAAGGTGAAAAGGTGAAGGTTTTTAGAGTTCAAGATTGATGTGATATCTGGCAGTTCTTTCAGCTTCAGACGAGCCCCTCTGTGGTTTCCCTTTAAAGCTTGGATAGCTCGTATACCTGCACATTTTACTTTACGACTGTCTTTGATTTGTTTTGGGGTCTGTGCTTTTTCTTTCTTTTTTTGTTCACCGGGAGAAAGCTCACATGCTGTCAGCTAAACCTACATCTTCTGCTCAGGAGAAGATTGCAGCTGACTATTGTTTGGTTTCATCATAGTAAGGAAATTGATGCCTTAAGATTGATTGGCTGTCAGGGAATTTTCTCCTCTGCATCCTCTTCCTGTGTTTTCCTATTTGCACTCCTCTAGCTTTTCTGTTACTCCTCATTTTAACCTGTTATCAATGTATTCAGGCTATTCTACTGTCCACTGCATTCTTTACACCTTTTCCTGATAGTGCCAGAGAGTATTTACACCTATTTAGATGGAATCCAAATTTAATCATAAGCTAAACCCCCAAGATGGGAGCAGCATTTCACTCTTACTGGGGTGGGGGGTCCTCTGGGGATTACATTGTCCTGTGCATGTATATTCTCCCTCTGAGACAAAATCACCTAGGTCCCAGTATTATGGTTCTGCTGAGTGTGTCTGAGGGCTGCTGCATTCTGGTTTTGCTTGATTAGCCAATGTGTGATGCTGTAGGCAGCTTTGTTTAGTTGCTGAATAGACTGTTCCGCTGAGAACACAGGAGACGACAAGGAAGGGATAGAGAGGAGAAGGGTGGAATGGAAAAGCAAGAAAGTATTGGGGGACAAAAATGATTAAAAAAACCTAAAGGGGAATGGATATAAAAGGAGGTTGCGAGTTGATAAATGAGAACGTGGAGAAAAAGCTGAAGCAGAAGGGGTGAGTGAAAATGAGGAGAGGATGGTGATGAGGAGGAGAAAGCAAGAAAGAAGTGACCTCTCCTCCTGTGGAGAGGGAAGATAACTGAGTGTTTAGAAGTGCTGAGCTGGACAGAAGCCATATCTTCCTCTAACACAGCACCTGCTAGTCTGTCTACTATTCACCGGCTGATTTTGTGTGTGCATGTGCACCTAAGTGTGCCTCGGTGCTCGTAAAGGAGGGTATATCTGCAAACACCTTCATACGGTCGAAGCACCATTTTTGTTTCAGCCAGGGGAAAAAAAGGGGAAGAAAACCCTGACATGGCAAATCTCAAAGCCCCTGCAATGCACTGCTTTAATACATCCATGGAGGGCATTAATGGGTGTTTCTTCTGAAATATGCAAGATTTTTTTAAAATTAGTTTTGTTATCAGCATTTGCACGTATACACAAACACTCCACATTCAGCTTTCCTATAAACCCGTGGGATTCGTGTCCACTAAGTACCTTTAAAAGTCAGTTTAAACAGCCTAATGCAAGAGTGCTTAGAGACGGGTGTTGTCGCTAAAGAGCCTAGAGAGAAAAAAAAGCAAAACAAATATTCCATTTTGTGATTACCATTGTTGAAGATAATTGTTTTTCTAAATTACACATTTTGTTTCTGTTACTGTTCTGCTGTGAGAAGCCCCCTATTGTGATCACTTTGAAGTATTAGTTTTACTGACTGAAAGGGAAAACTGTTTCTCAGCTTTGTGTTAGGACGAGCTTGTAGTTTGAATAGCTTGAAGAAATTATTTGTCTTAAATTATTCACTTTCAACTTTCCAGAAGTATGTTTTTATTCTTAACTATCTCTCTGGTACCAAACATAGAATGTAAAGTAAATGCTAAATTTACTGTGACCAAGGGGGAAAAAATTAAAATGGTTATTCAATACGATATATAATGATTTGCAGTAACCATTGCATTACCTGATACCGATTTTCAAAAATGAGTGTTGTTACCGATAATTGATACTTGCCAATATAAACATTTCCTGATCCTTTCAAAATCTTGAAAAAAATTACCACACTTCTTGTATTGCACCGTTTCTAAAAGTTAAAAATCACACAATCCTGGCATCCATAGTAGGGGTGTCCCGATTCAATATTTGTATGGGGTATCGGCCCGATATCCAATTAAATCGTGCAAAATTGAAGACTGAAATACGGATATCGTATCCATAGCATCACTGTCACTGTTATTGACCAAAAAAGTCACTAAATTCTATTTTAAAATTTACAGTTTTGTACAAATGTAATATGTTTTATTAAGCATGGTTTTATTTTCTGTTAGAGTTCATTTAAAACGGGGCCGCAAACATCTGACTCTACAATCTATTTCGTATTGGTTGTCGTCATAATATCAAAAGTGTACAGAAGTGCAATAACAAATGACTGCTTTGTTGAAATATTTGGTAGATAATATGCTTCAAGTGGCATGAATTTAAATTATGTTTTGTCTCTAGGATATGCAGGGTACCTCCCCTCGATCCCGTCACTTGATGCCACAAAATAAACGTTTGCAATTAAGTTTATTACTGCAGGATTTTATTGCACAACTTTGATTTTAGAGTTCAGAGGACAAAAACTGTGGTAAAGGTTACTACAGTAATTAGGATACACAACCGCTTGAGACTTGAGGGCTGAGATTTGATTTTTATATGAATTAATTTCTAATGTGATTCATGTTGCAAATCATAGTCTCCAGTGAAATTGATTATTCAATTTGTCAGTTTCGCTTAGGGAAGTTAGGCTTTTAGTGGTTTTCAAGAGTCAGTTTTTGTTAGGAGGAGCTTTGTAATAATGATTGATCACTTTCAAACTAATCTCTGTATTAATAAAGACATTCAGGCTGTTTAAGAACAAAATAAGCCAGCATCTTATACTCTTTACCGTTAAACTGATTGGTTGAGTAAACCTTTGCTGCCCTCGATACCTGTCCTGTTTCTTCGGTATAAAAATACTTCTTGTTGCATTATTATAGAAATTTAGCAAAAATAAAATGTTATATCTAATTATTAACACCTGTCATTATTTAAAACAAATTTAGCAAATCGTATTGGTAAAACAAACCAAATACAGAACTGTTTTTGAGTAGAATGTATAACTTACTTAATGTATTGTTTTTAACAGTCTAGATGGCATTTTTCACATGTAGGAAGGTTCATTTCTGTCATTTTGGAGTTGAGCTGTCGACTTCTGTGTGATAATTCTTATTTAAGATAAAATTTTGAATATTAAGTCTTCTCAACTTACCACGAAATGTAGCTTCTTCCGCATATTCACTTCTGATGCCCTGTTATTCGGCACAAAAAACTAAATAGGTTGTATATATATTTAGCTTTAGTAGAATGGTTTGATTTCAGTTTCGCAGTCTTTTACTCAATACCACTAATGATATTGTCAATGAAATGAAAATAGCTTTGCTATATGTTTTTTGAAGTCATGTATTTTACTGATTATTTAAGGTCACACCTTTATCAAATATTCGTTTGACTTTTTAAACTAAATGTTTTTCAGTCTTGTTGCTTGTCTAAACAAAATGTTGAGTCTTGCTTGGTTGATGCATATATATTCTGTGCACTGTGAGACTAAATGTAAGGGAAGTTGAACATCACAGGACATCTCCATGCTTAGTTTTTTCAACTATAGAGTAAAATGGAGATAAAATATCTTTGAATGTCCCAAAGTGCAAAAACCTTAGCAAATTGACCGATGATCAAAGCCTGTATATTCAAACTGATATAAAATGTATATTAACAGCAATAGAGTTAGGAATAATGTATTTACAGTGAGAGACAAATTATAACATAATATACTGTGCCGATATTAAAAATACCATTCTCTGATCTATAGGAATATGCAATTGCAACAGAAATTATTTACAGGAAGTAAAAATTAAACAGTGCAAACAACTATACTGTGCAAATAACTGCAGAAATGTTACTTGAAATTATAAAAACATAATAGCAAGGGTGTAAACACCCGTTTTAGTTAGTCAGGAGCAGGAAAGATCAGAGTCTTTTAGCTGCTGATGTGAAGGATCTGCTGTTACGTTGCTTGTCACAGAAGAGTCTCTGCAGTTTTGCAACATTTTCATGCATTGTGAGAGAGATAATAAGTGATGCTATTTTCGCTAGATTCCTTCTGTCTCGCATCCTCTGCATTGGGTTACGGGGGAATCCTCGGACAGAGCTAGCATGCCTCTGAGCTTTAGGTATAAGGTCACAAACATTTCTTTTAGATTTTCTTCAGAATCTCAGTGTCCTCCAACAGATGGACGCTTAGGCCTTCTTTGACATTTCCTGTAGAGAGCATCAGGTAGTTTTTTGCCCAACCTTTCGGTATCAACCATTTCCTTTTCTGAATTATTGCATGACATAAAGGAGATTTGAAGGCCGCAGTGGGACGTTCGACTGCTGCATTGCATCAGATCAGAGTTCATTGTTTTCTAGTTTCTAGTCTGTGACATTTCTTCTAAAAAGGAAGTTCTAGAGGGGGGCTTCTGGAAGTTGAGTTGCTGAAAAGATTAAACAACATACCTGTATCAAAACGGCATTTCTACATAGAAAAGAATTCAACAAAATTCTGACAAATCGCAAAAGTTTGCCAGCAGGCCTATAAAAAGAAGAGTTGCAGGACGTGAGTCTAAGCACAAAATAGTGACAACAAGAGTGAACTATGGCATGTCGACCAGACCACATTGTGGCATTTAAATCTCCTACAGTCTGTGGGTTTGGTTTGTGACCGGAAATTTTCTACAGGCTATTCCAAACTCCACAGATCTTCTTGATTGGCAGATCCTTTATTGTTTTTCTGTAAGATTTGTTTCTTTCCTTGATCTTCACAGTTTTTTCCCCCTGCATACTCGTAGCTCCTCTTTGTTTCCTAAACTAAAGCCTCTCTTCTTGTCCTTTAAGATAACATTTTTGTCTGGCTTTTTGCAGGGTTTAAAATTGGAGAAACACTGTACCTTCATGTTGGGCACAGTGTTATCCACACAGAAGTTAATGTAGTCCCTGATCCTGTCAATACCAAAGATAAGCCCCCATGTATTCACATCATTTTCGCTTCCTACTTTTCTTTCTGATTAGTTATTCTGCTTTAATTCTCTCCACGGTCTTACAACCTTTTAACTTTCTTCCTCAACATCTCCATTTCTTCTCCTGCTTTCTTTTTTTTTTTGTTAACTAATGGGCTGTTTAATAGATGATAAGACGAAGACACTCCTGGAGATGTTTGTTAAATATCTGAATAAAGAAGCTCCTTATCTTTCCTAGCAGAAACTGCGTCATGTGCACGCATGCAGATGAATAATATATTACACGAGTAGCCCCATTTGACTGGTTGCGAAGCTGACACGGGCCGTTGTACGCTGATTGTAACACAGCTGCGCTTGTGTGTCCGCACTCTGTTCAGTGAAGGGATGTAGAGTCTCCAGGGGCCACGGTGATGAATGGGAGTGTTGTCACTAGTCAGGTCCAGCTGCTTTGGTGCCATCTTCATGCTGCATGTTCTCCTATTTTACCATGGCTTTTGCATGTTTGCTGCGTCTGGCAGAAAGGGAGCGTCAGTGACTGGGTGGGTTTTCAGTTTATGTGGTTTGTATAAAATTGTTCCTTTGTGAGAGGGTGGTAAGCCATTCGCACATGTGCACGTGTGTGACAATAAGGTGTTAATAGGGCTGGCATTTGAGTGATGTTTTAAAGCTGTGTGTGAAAAGCATCGACGTGAAAATGTGTGCATCTTTGGATTGTCTCCACTTATAAGAGGGTTTCTCCCTTGCATGTGTGTAGCTGCTACAACGTGAGTGGGCTCGGAGAAAATGCTGCGAAAGCAAAACTGTGTGATTTACCTTCAGACATTTTCTGTGACATGCGCGCAAAAATGTGTTTCCAGCTGACTGGCTTTATGGTATACATAAAATGTGTGTGATTTCAGAAAATCCATAATTCAGAGTGAAGATCGTCTGAGTATGAGCCGTCTCTGTGATGCATTACATAAAATTTGTGATATCTTATACTTCCTTCAGTCCTGTACAGTTTTGCTCAAAGCCATCATGCGTTTTAGAACCAGACTGTCTATACAGTTTATTACTTGGACTAAAGTTGCATTTCAGATGATACTAACACTTTACACCCTTTTTAACTATATACGCATTATTCATTCTAAACCCTATGTTTCCGAGGGAGTGGTTGTTTTTATAATGTTGTGGAAAGGTAAAAGTCCTTGTTACTCTTGAAAGGGGGGCAGTTCAGTAGTTGAATCTGTATTGGTCTCATTGGTAATGTAAGTAGTTCTTGGGTTTTGCATGTTTTCAACGGCTCAATAACCACTATGTCAAACTTGTGTGATTTTTGATATACTATGTTTATTATATGCGGTAACCATTATAGGAAGTGGAAAACATAAAACATTCACCTAATTTAAAGATTGCTGTCAGTGAATATGATAAAAAATATACTTAGTTTATTGTTATTTCGAAAACAGTTGGGGTTCTGTTGTAGTGTTTTCCTAAAAGTAAGCACCACTTATGTCCTTTACAGTTTTATAACTTATCTTGGGTGATGCTTTGCCATCAGGCTTTAGCAACCCCCCCGCATTTATTTATCAGATTAAACTCAGGACTCTCTAAAATCTTACTTTCATACAGAGGCATAATTCTGATAAAAATAAAGGTTTACTGTAAGCCTAAATCTACTTAAGGTCGGAAAAATGTTGGAATTAACTTTATGTATGAGAAGTTATTGTGTTTAGTGGTCAAAGTGCTGACTTGTTTATGTTTCCTTGATCTTATATATGTTTCCTTGATCCATCATTCCTTTGTTTTATATGCATTGTTTTCATGTGAAAAACCTTAGAGTAGAGGTGGCCATAAAAAAGCTACAGCAGGCAGTCTGCATTAAGACTCCTGGACACACTTGCACACCCGCCTCCACCCTCTTCTTCAGGGATCTAAATGGGAATCTGACTGAAGGTAAACATGCCATTGCTTAAAGCGGTCCAGCAAACAGTCTCTTTGACAGACCCGGTAATGGGGAGATAAAGGGATAGGGTTTAATAAGCAGTGGTGCTGAAAACACTAGGATGTATTTAAACAAAGCAACATTTACCAATCTGTGGAAAATGTCCATTTGTGTTTTAAATTGGATTTGCTGTTCGTTTCAGCGTCTTTTGTCTTTCAAGTGTTCGTCAGTTACAACCCCCCTGGATATGCCAAGAATTTGAATTCTTTCTTTTCCCATATCATTCGGCGAGACGAGTGTTTCACTTGAAACCTTTAACATCAGAGGGGCTTGTGGGATTGGGGCCAGAACCGCGACAGTCACTGAAGAAAACAGGTTATTGGACTCGAAGGAGCGACTGCAGTTACAGAAATCAATGTCAGTGGTGTTTTCTTCACTGCTTTAATCTAAATGAAGCTGTTTCTGTGGTACCATTTGAATTGCTATAGTGCAACCTTCAGTAAATGATTCAGCCTTTTTTTAGCTTTTCATTTTTATTTTTTTTGCTCAAGCCATGGCTGCAGGTCTCTTAAGTGCAATAAAAGCAAGGTTTTTATCTGGCTTAATTTGTTTATTCCTTTCTTTCCGGCCTCTTTTCTTTCCTCCTCCCTCCCAATAGATTTTTATCAACTTCAGTTGTTTCCTCGTGCCCCTTTGGTGTGTAGGCTGGCATTATGAATGAGCCCACTGAAGGCCACTCAGTCACTGCGCTTGTCGAGGCTTTGTACGAACAGCTCACACATTTAGTTTATCTCACAAATGGCGGGGAAATAGAAACGTGTCACAATCTTACACCTTAACCCTTCCTTTTTGCCTTCTTCTCTTCTCAAATCCCCATGGAGAGAAGCATAAGATGCAAAGTGAGCTTCAAAGATTGAAAGAGAAAAAGAAGATATGAAGACTAAAAAGAGAACTTTAAGTCCCTTGTTGTTTGAGTGGATAGTGTCAAAATAATCTCTCCTTAGCTTTACATAGCAGCTGCTTTTATTGCCTTAGCCTAAGCTCATCAGTTTGGTTGTGATTGCCAAAAGGCGAGTGTGTGATTCTCTCATTCATTTGTCTGAGTGGAGAGAGGTATTCACACATCTAAGATTAGGAGACTCTTAAGATTCATCACCTCCCCAGCTGTGTTGGATAACGGTTTTCCAAGATGGCTTTAGCTCTACAAAGGGAGAGGATTTACAGTAGAGAAACTCCAGTTATAGTTTTAAAGAACATACAAATAAAATCAAGGTTAATAAGTAAGATTTTTACACCTGTAGTTAGTATCCTAGCATCAATTTTTAAGAAAAACAATTGCCACTGCTTTATTCGGCTTGGTATCATATTCCAACATCCATGCATTCTTGCCCGGCATGTCCATAACACATTTAGCCATATGGACAAACTTTCCCTGCCGCCTGATATAGATTTTAGCTGCTAAAAGACAAATGCTTAGAGTGGCTGCAGCCTTAAGTAGGACTATTCATGATCCAGTAATTCATGTGATAGGAAAAACTTTAAAAAAATATTTGCTTCAGACAAGAACCTAAGCAAATATTGTTTTAAAGTAGGAGTAGATTGTTCAGAGTTTTAAAATGTTAAGGTTGTAGAAACTGAGACATTTAATCCCATGCAATTCCTATTTCTTGCTTTTTTTTTTTTTTTTGAGAATATGATAAAAGTCCTGGAATGACCATTGTTTTCCCCAGCTGCACTGTTAGGTTGATTCAGTTAGCACTATTCTTCTACTGCCTGTTGCTGTGCAATGCTGGTCAGCTGCCTGAAAGATGATTTTTCGCTTTCTAAGGCTAAACATGAATAGGCCTGTCAGGATAACAAATTTTGCTGAACGATTAATTGTCTCAGAAATTATTGCGATAAACAATAATATTGTTGGAGACCATTTTAAATTGATATAATGATAATGACATAATATTCCAACTATGTCCTGTCAAAGATCAATAAAATTTATTTACATTTGAACACTTAAATCTGAAACTGGTAAATAAGATAAACAAAACCACCAAAAACATAAATAAATGTATTCTCAGTGTCTGTTAACAAAAAATGCACTTGAATAAAAACTAAACATTAAAAACAAAATGGAAATAACTACATTCAACCAAAAGAGTGATGTATGCCAATTGCCGTTTGTGATATGTATGTTTTCCTGGGGATTTCGTACTGTCTGTCAAACAATAATATTAAAGAGCAGCATTTCTGTAGTAATTAAGCAAACTACACTGTCTGTGAGCGCGCACCACTTTGCGGCGTCTTTTTTGTATGTTTCCTCTCGATTAATTGCTTCACTGATAGTGGACTGTCGGGAACTTGAAGATGGAGACGGCCTGCATTTTTTCCCCAGCTGAGAAAACTGAATTGGATGGTTGCTCTTTTGGTGCATGTACAAGTTGGTTGTATTGCCGCTCTTCATTGCTACCATTTTACCGCGTGTGTATTGTGTGATTCTTGTGCCACCAGGTTTGCGGGCATGGAGCTATCTGAAGGAGCAATAACTGTGAGCGGATGCGTATGTATCTCAGGTGCGCTCGCTCGCTCAAAGGTGCTCGGACACGCCCTCAACTCTGACAAACTGCTCGCACTCGGCTCTGTGTCTGCGCTTGCAACACCAGAGTTAAGCCTTTTTGTCATCCAGTTTCGAAATAGGAAAAGGCTGGTAAAAACGATAAAGACCATAAGTGAAAATTATCAAACTCATTTTAATTAACGTACGATTAATTTATTTTTTGTTTATTGCGACAGGCCTAAACATGAAGATGTTGTAAAATACAGGGAAAAAAAATCCCATTGACCTTTATATTTTAGTTTAAGGTTTCAATTTAAAGGAACATGCTGTTTTAACCAGAGTGCCCTTAATAGTTTGTAAATATTGAGAAGATCTGTCAACCTAGATGGGGCCAGAACATTAAAATTTATCAAACTCCTAATCATCCGGGAATCGGACAGGCCAGCGTAGAGATAACAGAATTGTAGGAAATGTTCACACTTAATATCAAGAAAACAAACATGAGCCGCAGTGTTTTCAACAAATGATTCTGAGATGAGTGATACATTCTTACATGTAAATTATTATTAATATTTGGTAGTCTTGATGTAATAAAAGCATGATTCACTTCTTCCCATATCCTTAGTTCTGTTCACCATAAAAAACATAGTTTTTAATCATCATACCTGAAATTCACATTTTACCTGCTGTGTAAGAGAAAGTATCCACTCTGCATTTGTACATTTCCAGAGTACAATGATCTTAAGTGTCTTTTTGACCTCCTTGGAAATCTTAGCGTATATTTTAGACAAACATCTTAGATCTTTGCACCCAACTGCTTTAGATCATTTTTAGCTGGATTGCATTGTGTTGTTATTAACTAATTAGCTTAGCTGTCTGAATGTGGAAGAAGACCTATAATTAGACAAAAAAAAAAACACTTTTGTTTCTCAATTTATTATAAATATATTTATAGAGCAAAAAGGGACATTTAAATTCAACTTGGGTATAAGCTTTTTACTTGTGGCTAAAGTACTGAGCCTTAGAAGGGCTACTCATGTTTTTGGCATTTGAGTTTCTAAGAAGATAAACATGTCAGAACTAAGCAAAGAACAGCAGACTTTTTTTTCTTATTCAACAGGCGTAGTCCAGAGAAAATCTGGAAGCTCATGGCCAAGCGATGTTGGCCGGCAGGTTCGTTCAAGAACCTTAGGACATGAGGTAGTGCAGAACAGCACTGCCAATGAGAGGGGAGAGACAGGATGGGTGGGGCAGAGAGGAGGGGATAGTGAAAGGAAGTCTTGGCATCATCGCTAAGAGCAGGAATTTTAACTGGAGTGAGTGCTTGTCCATGATGTGGGAGGTATAGCTTGATGCTTGGGTTACAGCTAGGAGAACTGCTACAAAGTCAAACCTGCTTCTTTTTCTGTTTCAGCAGAGACTAGACTGATTCTCAACTTCCCAGAGAGACGTTTCTTGCTTCGGGGTTTGGAAAGTTAAACAGCAGACTTGTCTGTATAGAAACTAGTTTGAAAGTGAATATTGAGACAACCTTTAAACAAGCTACTCACGTAGCTGGTTTAAATGTAGAGGAGGAGGATGTCAGCAGAGGTCAATATTGATTATTTCTGGACCCGTCTGTGGTCTGCCAGTATATTTATCACGTTTCTTTCAGATTCACACTATCTCATCCAGTCTGCTACTATTTAGACACCTAATTTTTATCTACACTTAAGTAAAAATCTAGTTCACCTAATTGCGCTTACTGCTCCTGAACTGTGTCGATCATTGCTACAACAAACAAGTGTTAGGGAAAGGGGAAGCAGAAGGAAGTTGTAGATTAGAGCTGCGTTGAAGCCTGCTAATTCTAACTTTAGGTTGGTCAACTTTCTCTTTAACAGTTGTAATATTTATAGCTATCCTGCCACGAGCAGTTATTTATTTTTACTGAGAGCAACAGTGATGACACACCGATGTCGAGGACAACTGTGGTGTTGACGGTTAAAACTTGCTTTAGTAATTAATAGTAGCAAATACCAAGGTTAACATGGCTAGTATTACAACAAAAATTACTGGACCTTCCTTGCCTTTAATATTTCCAGAAGATCCGGATTTCCAAATCAAGTACTATCAGAAAATTATCAAAGGAATAGAACATAGTACCTTCATTGAAACTTCCTGTTAGCTACTGAAAGACTCACTCTCTCCAGCATGAATCATATTTTTCTCATCTTTGTGCATTCTCTGGTTTTATTTTCAAACACCCAACTAATAGTCAAAGTACCTTATTCCCAATATTCACTAACATCAGCGCACGACAAAATGGCAAAGACAACATTGTGGTTTTGTTACAATAACTGTATGGAAAAAAGTAACATCTGGGATAAACATCTTTATTAAAAGCTGGGTTTTACTGAAATGTGAAGGATTTAGATTATTTTGGAGCCTGTCAGTGTTTTGCTTTCTGCCAATTGAGCCTTGGCACACAGAAGTTGTCCTTGGGCCTTAATATTCTGCTGCTTCAGGCTTATCAGTGCGAAATGGCAAAGTTGTATGCTTTGATCCAACTGTTGAATTTGCTGGAGGACTGATTTAAAACGTGTGCCCATCAAAGCTACTTTTGGCGCCTCCAGTTTAACTTCAATTTAGACTGCAGACGGGATTTCGACATGTTTTACACAAACACTGTTGTAATAGCTAATACGTTAACCATTTTTGTATGCTTGCTTAGAAAGATTGAATGGCTTTGTACTTTGTGTAATTCTATAAAAGCTGTATTTATACCTTACAACCACAGTCACTGCAACAACGTTTTCCTACAACTGAGCGCCTTTATTACTTGTAACAAAGGTGGAATAAATTTGTTTCTACTCTAGGTTTGTTGAAGCATTTGTAGTTTAATTTGATTTTTTTGTGTGTATGTGTGTGCAGGGTTTATAATTTTTTGGCACAAAAGCAGAAGCAGAGCATGAAGCTCCCAGAGGAACAAAAAAATAAAGGTGTGAAACAAAGAGGGTGAGGGAGAGAAGGAGAAAGAAATGTTTGGTAGAGGGGGTAAAAACACCCCTGCAACCATCTGCCTCTGTGCCAACAGTTTGTTACTACAGCAACGAGTAAAAAGTCATTATCTTTAATTGACACTGTGGCAGGTTCAGGTGTTTTCAATTGTGTCTTGTGTTTCTTTACCCCCTCTCTCTTCAGTGACTCACCCGTCTTTGGCAGCAGACCTTCATTCTAGGGCTCCTTGTTTTTCCCCAGTGTCATCCTTTCTATTCGCTCAGTGTGTACCGTTTTTCTTTCCCCAACTGTTTTACAAGATGATTTTTTTGGTCTGTGTTTCATGCTGTCGTCTATGTTTCATGCTGCTCCATAGGCTCCAGGACTTCAGATCATCAAAAAAGTATCGAAAGCTCGGATGATATTGGATGTATTAAAAGTGAGGAGGGAAGATTTGCCATCACTGCTAATAAATGTACTCTAGATGCATCTGCGGTGAACATACTGGCTAGAGGAGGATAGAAGATGTCTGTAATTTTTATGAGGGTTATGACTGTGCAGCAACGCAGAAGTAAAGACAAAGGATTGCAGTCGCCTTGTCTGAGTAATGTACCATTATCCAAACCGTAGCACAAAGCACTTACCAGAAGACCACTGTATCAACTTGCTTAAAGCTGGATTCAGACTATTTACTGGTTCAGGTTTTAGCCCATTGCATAACAAGTGAGCCATTTTTGCAGTCGTATGAACTAAAGTAAAACTGAAAGTGTTATTTAAAAAAAAAAATCCAGTACAATGTTTTACTCATCACAGGGTAAGTTATAACCTAGAAATAGAGATTGTTTGGTCAAAATGTTTTAATTTCATTTCATAATACAGTCTGCTCTTTTAAAAGTTTTTAATGATATATTTTTAGCAACTGATTCTGGTGACTATCTTGTCTCGGTACTGTTGGATTTATCTGCTGCAGTTAACCATAGGATTTTAATTTCCAGTTTGGAAAAGTGGATTGGCACTGGTCATGTAGCTCTGGATTGGTTTAAATCTTTTTTGGCCAAATGTACTTTTTGTGTCTCTCTTGATGGCCATAGGTCCCCCATTGCTCCATTGTCATGTGGTGTTCCACATGGCTCAGTTCTACGCCCTCTTCTTTTCTTGTTGTACCTCCTTCCTCTTGGCTCTATCTTCAGAAAATATGGGATTGCTTTTCATTGCTATGCGGATGACACGCAGATTTATCTACCGCTAAAGAACACAGACTGCACCTCTCTTCAGTCTCTGTTTTATGTCTGGAAGATTTAATGAAGATAAGACAGAGGTAGTGTGTTTTGGCAGATTCACCAAAGAAGACATTTCCCCTATTTTAGCTTCCTTACACTGGTTGCCAGTGCATTTTTCGATTCATTTTAAAGTCCTTTTATTTGTTCTTAAAGCTCTTTACGGTCTCACCACTCCCTCCCTATCTGTCTGAGCTGTTACATTTGTACACACCGTCCTGTTCCCTCAGGTCAGCTGACCAGTTGCTTCTGAGAGTGCCAAAGACAAAGCGCATGCTCAGAAGGGATCATGCTTTTTGTGTGGCAGTTCCCAAGCTATGGAATGATCTTCCTTTGTGCAAAGGACAGATCTCTTCACTTGCTGTTTTGAAATCCCTTCTTAAGAGTCATCTTTTTTCTTTGGCTTTCGGCATAATCTGAGATGTTTGAATTTGTGTTTTTTTTTAATTAGTTATTTTAGTATCTTTATATTAAACTTTTCTATTTTATAAATCTATTGTATTTTGATGACTGTGTACATCACTTTGGTCCTGTTTGTGCATAAATTTATTTATAAATAAAGTTGATATAGTATGGTAAAATGGACCAACGTGCTTGTATTAAAATGTATGTGTGATTGTGCAATATATTCTAACTCCGAAAGGTTTTGTAAATATACCCTTGGAAGTCAGGATTCTGAAATCTTAGTATAAATACAGGGTTCGAACGTTGGCGGTCCAAAGTTAAGCTAGGTTGTAATGTGAATACTAGATCCAAATTAAATTCCTAAGATGAATAAATCTCAAAATTTTGTTCCTAACAAGTTTTAAACTGGAGTTAAGTTTGTCTGGATGCAGTTGTCATGGCAATATCTATCAAAACTACGAAGAGCTGCTTTGATGCATCATATTACGTGTTGGCGGGTTATTATATTTAAAGTTCAATGCATTCAGGCTCTGCATAATTAATAATGTGTTGGTTATATAGACTCTGGCTACCTTTGATGCCCAAAACCGATAAAAAATTTAACAGCAGAGGTGGTAAATTTTCGAGAGCCGTTTGGATATCTTGAAGAAAGAAAGAGATTAGTAAGGAAAATATGCAGTAATCACGTCCAATATTGTCATTGCATTGTTAAACCTTATCACAAATAAATACTTTGCTAAAAATATACAACCCTAGTTTACACTTAACATATGTATCAGGATGTCAGTCCTGAAATGATTTATAGTCAGTATCCATGTATTTTTTTATTATTAATAGTTTATTATCTTCATGTTCGCTGTATAATTACGGCTGTAGTCATATTTGCGTTTAAAAACATGACACAACTACAAAGTTTAAATTGTTAAAAATACATTTTATAATATTTAATGTGAATATTATGGAAAAATATAAAATCTAACCGTGAAGGGTTTTTACCAAAAAGCAGCTTGCTTTCTTGCTGGTGTTTGTTTATGCAATACAGAACGGCATACTAAATACATAACCATAAAGTAACACCCAAATATTCTACCTGTCTAGATCTCGGCAATAAATGAAGGCACTGTTCTCATTACAATATATGTGTTTGCAGTATTAAAATGAAATAGGAATGCATTTCTTATCAAACTAATATATTCCATGTGTTGCTATGTATTTACTCTAAATCCACGCTAAAATTATATTTTGGTGGTTAAATTGACTTTAATTCTCAGGGACCACCGATGGTTTAAATGTTGGAAACTCAATGTAGTGAGTCAAAATTTCAAACAAATATAACTCTTAATTTTCTCTTTGTTCTGTTTTGTTTTATTGCCTCAATTGTGACTAAATTCACTTCTGAATGTTTAAGCCAACTTCATTTTGTAGCTCTTGTTTTGCTTCTTTTTAAATTTGAGACAAGTTTCTTTATTAGTTGCATTTATAGGTGGAAAAGGACTTATTTTCTAAAAATGAAAAAGACAGTTTAGCAGATTTTTCTATGTGAGCTTTAAAAAAACATTTGTAGTTATCCAATCCATTGTTTAGTTTCTCTTTTTTTCTTCATAATGAGCAATTTTTGCAATCAATACCTCAATCATTTTTTTAAGCATAAGGAATGTCAAAGTCAGCGTGGAAAAAATAATTACATAACAAAGCCGGCTTTGAGATGTTCTCCTTCCAATTGGTTAAGGCAGAGTTGCGCCTTTAATTACGGAAAGCTTGTCAGAAGGAGCTTGCAGTGCGTTGTCCAGCCAATACTTTTTATTACTGCTGGGTGCTTTATTAGCCTTTCACTGAGCTGAGTTGGACAGCGAGGATTGGAGATGCTATTGGAAGTGACGCCTTATTGACTACTTTCTTGTTTTGCTGCTGGCAGGGCGCGAAAGTTGCTACAAAGATGCTTCCTACCAGGCCTGGCCATTAGCACCTCGACTCCACACATGAGAACATGATGAGAACAAACCACATACTGTGCGACATGTACAATCCCTCAGTGATGTCCCTCATCTGGCATCTTTGCCATTTCATTTGCTTTTTAAAGATTTTGTATTACAGTCGACGCTTGGAGTTTTGTAGAAACCTCTCCACGACATCTTCTTCATTATCATTTCATACTCGTGCATTTCTGTCATTTGCAGTTTTAATTGGTCTCAGGATTCATTGGTGCATGAACATTTCTCTTGGTGGAAACTAGATTAAACCAGTCTTATTTAATCTTTAACAATTCAAGCAGAGAACAGATGAGTAAGAGGGCATGTGTATATTGCGAGATTGTGAACTTGCCGTATCTATGTTGGAACATATGGTGTAGGTGTTAGATACTGGTTTTTGTGTGTGTGCGTGGACCCCATCTGTCACTTAGTAACGGTTTGGGTTATCTCTGGTTGATGTAAGATCTCCATGCAGGCATCTTAGCACATAATTACATACAAAAGCAGCAAGTTATTATTCCAGATGGGAAGACTTTTGCAGAAGTCTCCTTAAACACTTATTTTTTATCAAAAGGAGCGTTATTGTGGTGCCTTAACATCAATTTCCTCTAACATATGGAAGATGCTAAGTTGCTGATCATTAATTTTTATACAGACAGCATTAAACAGACTGTGTTTCTGGCTTTAAAGCTAATTATGCTTAATCAAGAATTTATTCTTTGTAGTGTTTTTTGACAATACAGAAATGCTCCTTCTGCTGAGTAGCAGAGCATCCAAGGAGCACAGTTGTGCTACGCAGTGTAAATCAAAAGTCCACACACCAATTTTAAAAAGCCAGGTTTTGTGTAGTAGTGAGATCATTTCAGTTGCCTCCTGTCAGATGTCATTGTGCCTATGGGCAAGGCCCTTAACCTCAAGTTGCCTAATGTTGCATCTGTGTATAAAGTTCTCCTTATTTGAGTTGTCAGTATGACTATAAGCGGCTTGAGCGGCTGGATGCAAGTGGTAGGTTGCCTGACTTCCAATTGGAAGGTCATGGGTTCAAATCCAGCAAAATACACCACAGCATCCAGTGTGGGTCCTTAGGCAAGACCCTTTGCGCTACTGCCTACCTGGCGCCGCAAATGGCTGCCTCGGTGTAATTACACTAAAACAAATTCCTAGTATGTCCTGTGTAGTATGTGTAGTATGACCTGGCAAATAAAGTTCATTTAATTTTAATCTTTAATCTATAAAAGATGTATGAAAAAATAAGAGTTAAGCACATTGACCATCATAATTAATAACATTTTCCTTCTTTGACTCACAATTTAACTAAATAATCAAATCTATTTGTTGGAAATACTATACAAATTCTGTAGGGTTGTGGTTAAACAGGTTTGCATACCCTTGTATTATAATTTTAGGCATCTTTTGAACATTTTAATTTGTCAAAGTGAAAATCAATTTTATCTGCAGGATTTTCGAATGGGTAGATTTCACTTTAGATGATGGAAGCTAGTAAGAATACTCATATTAGGCCTCTAAGGGAAATAAACGACATATTGTTAATAGTATGCACCCAGAAAAGTTACCTGTTCGGAAAACTCCAAACTTTTTCCTTAGTAAAACATTTTTTTTTTCCAGTTTAATTAAACATGATGAACCTCGAATCAAATTCAATTTTCCATTAAGGATTAATTTAACATAAAACCATTTGCATAATTTAGCGAAATCAACGGTTTATAAAGAGGTTTGAAAAGATTAATTCAATTGAACTAAGGAAAAGGATTCGCTTTAAAAAAAAAGTCACTACAGGGGTCTAAAAAAAGAATTAGAGATACACGCTTGGTAATGTTGAAACACTGAGCGAGATATATAAACTCAGTGTCACATAAAACAGTTTGAGGTTAAGTGGTCCTCATCTTCTTTAGGATTTTGGGTCCAAATTTGAATATTTAAATTGTATAAAAAATCTCAGCTTCTAGAATTAAAGGAGACTTACGTAACTGTACGCACTCTTTACAACTTTAATAAAGCACTGTCATGATTTAACTGTTGTACTTAATATGGTCCCATTTTATTGCTCAAAAAAGCTACTGTATAAAATTAATTTATTTTACCATGGCTGTTCTTATGCCAAGAAACGAATAATAGTGGTGCAGGTTTTTCACATTTTAAGAACAAGATGGAAAAAACAAAACTGGCTGTTCCAATCAATGCTACTGTGGTTTTCATCTGGGAGTAGGTTAATCCTCCCGGGAGTAGGTTAATCCTCCCAGCAGCAGCCAAAGTGATAAAAATTAAACTCTGATGGCAGCAGAATTGGTTCTAAGTGTGCACAGCTTTCCTGTATTATTTACCATCTGGAAAACATGCCCAGCCTGTGTATTAGGCATTTACTACAACTAAGGATGAGCGTTTTTGTGGAAATGGGTTAATAATGACGTCTTAATTAAAGCTAATGGCACCACATGATCTGCTGTTCAGGTTTGTCTTTAGATTGTTTCTGGAAAGTTTATATATACATTATTCAACAAAGTAGAGTTGTCCATACTATTTGAGCCATTCCTTTCTGATTTTTTTTTTCTTAACAAGGCTCTTGTATATATTTGTATGATATACTTGTGTGGAATAATTCCTGGAACAAAATAAGGTGACAAATGAGTTTATTTGAAGAAATAGTTAGTACAAAACAGGTGCTATTTTGTTGACCTTGGTTTGTTCACCTGTCCTTCAATGGTGAATGTGCATTTTATTAACAGGACATTGAGAGGGGTATGGACAGCTGCAATGAGCCACATGCTTACGCACACAGTTTTTTGTCAAATCAGGTCAACAAGCAATCAAAACTGGAGTGAGAGCCAATTTGAGACCCTTACCTACCAACTTCCCTCCGCAGAATACAATTATGTGACACCAATAAAAGTGCTAAGTAAGCAAGATTTATCCACGTAAATTAATCCTTCTTGTCCCTTGTGCACCATTAATGCTATCTGGTGATTTGTAAAGGTGTTTGGCATATTTGCATGTACTCATGAGTCATGTAACCGTTTGTGCTGTTGTATTGGATTTGGTTGCAGGACAAGAAAGCTATAGTGGATGGCTCAATGTGTACAAAGCATTCTGACAGAAATCAGATGTATGCAAATATCTACAGCAGACTATCTGTTGCTCTGACAGGAGCCTTGCTGCCATGTTGGGTATTTCCTCAGCAGGAAGAGAAAGAGTTATAAAATAAAGATGAAGCATGGCAAAGATTTGCGTGGACATTGATGGAAGGAAACGACAGCAGATGCAAATGGACGGTGGTAATAAAAGACATAAGGAGAAATTCAGCTAATGTGTAGCAGAGAAAAGGAAGAAATGCAGAGTCAACAGATTAGCTTTTTTGCCAGAGGAAAATACATGCTTGTCCTTCTGAGCATGCATGCATGCAAAGCAATAGTTGTTTATGTTCCATATCCTGTTGAACATGGAACTTTCGTGCAAATGTGTCTATATACACTAGTATACCTAGGATTTAGTATGTGTATATGGTAACTATTTAAGGCTGATAATGTTAGTGGCCTTCTGTCACAGTTTGCAATGATCCAGTCGACATTTTACTGGGTTTACTGTCAGATTGAAAGATGTTGGTCTTATCATGGACTGCCACCTAAATAATTTTGATTTATCAACATCATCAATGTTGATTTTAGCACATTTTATTCAACTATGCTATCAGAAAGGCATTTTTGTATAGCTTAAAAGGTTCACCCAATGTGAAACCATCTTTTTCCCTTCTTTGCTTCTTCAAAAAGCTTGCCCATTCTCGTTAAACGTTGCTCTTTCCTCATGCGTTACTGTTTTAATATTTCATATTTACCTACTTAAATTACAGATCGTATAAAGAATGCAGTCTTGTCTGCACTGTTTATATGTGCTTACCTGGTCCTGCTTATATAGTTTTTTCGCTGATGCTGTCCTATATTCTATCACTCGATTCCTTTATTTCTCTTATTATTTGGTGGTGCTGGTCCTTTGAATCTGTACTCCCTGTCAAAGGAAAGTGAACATGTAGCTAAGGACTTGGTGCAATGCAACATCACAGTGCTGACTTAAAGCTACAGTGGATATAACAAGTCCACATTCCCCTGTTAAAATGCCTCGTTCAGCTGTTCCAGTCGGATTTTCCTGACATTTTCTTAGTTATATCTCGAATTAAAAGCAAACGTTGGCAGAAAGAATCTAAAACATTAAAAAAATATCTCACTGTCAGGATGTAGCAGCAAGGGGATTAATAACAGAAGAACTTCTAAGGTATTAGA
Source organism: Orestias chungarensis (assembly GCA_032876305.1). Classification (NCBI taxonomy): domain Eukaryota; kingdom Metazoa; phylum Chordata; class Actinopteri; order Cyprinodontiformes; family Cyprinodontidae; genus Orestias; species Orestias chungarensis. The sequence continues at coordinate 3,825,012 of JAVLVB010000580.1, read as the reverse complement.
TATACCAATAGTCATGAAACTAACAATACAATGTATTTTAATTAGTATGACATCACTCCAAAGAAAAGATTAGATGAAATTGGGAGACTGTGAAGAGTCCTTACATTGAAGAAACTTCAGGAATATGTTGCAAGCATTTGCTGGTTTCTATATTTGATGTAAATCTACCGTCTATGCCACATCTCAGAAAAATGCAGGATTTCGATGAACTGTCTTAGCATTATGCTCTGGTAAAAATCTTTCTTTTCTATTCTTAAATGACCGTTTTGAGCCCACAACTGGCAAAAAGAAACCATGCTTACAGTAAAGCGTAGTGGTGACAGCATTGCGCGTTTAAGCTGGAAATTGTACCTGAATCACAAATTAGGATGTTTGCTTATTTTTTATAAAACGTACAAGTAGTTTTTACTGCTGCTAAAATAATACAAGTTAAAACTTTTTGTGATAATAAAAGTAGTTATCTAGTTGTTACAGTTGTAATACACACACTTAAGCAAACAGTAAACATCTCCATTTAGTAGCAACATATTGAACCTCTTTGCTCTTTATTCATTAACAGATGCCTAAAAAACTGACATTGTCGGGTGACTTATTAAAACTAATAACTCAGGTAGAGGAAACAGTCATAAAACAAGGAAAAAATGTAGCAGGACTCTTCTATAGATAATGGCAATGTGCAGCAGTAAGTGTGGGCTGTATTGCGTTATGTTTCTTGCAGGTAGAAAAAGAGAAAAAAATCCGTCTAGCCCTTTCTCTTTTTTCCCCTTTAAAATGACTTTACTGCAGAAACGTTAAGACGTCTTTGTGTTTTTTTCTGTTTTTAAAGGCAATCATCTTTTAAAACCTCATGATACCTTCTGACATTGGTAACTAGTCCCTCCCTAATTTTGTGTAGTCTATGTGAATTTGGCTTTGTTTGAGTTTTAGGGTTACATTTTAGTATAAAAATATCACAGCTTGATATGCTTTTGTGGTTTGTTTGGTTAAGTTTGTTTGCCCAGCCACATGTGAAGAGCATTAGCAGCAATGTGATTGTAGTGTTTATTTTTCTTCTCCTCATGCTTTTTTACAAGAAGTTAGATAAGACTAAGGAAATTTGTGTTTCCTGTTTAGTAAGGATATTCAACATATCTGAAGGGACTACAAACATCCACAGAAACCTGCAAGGGTTTTTTGTGTAACATGCCTGTTTTTGCTGTTTCAAAAAGAAGCCAGGTTGTATTTTTCATTCCCTCATTTCATTTTTGTGTTTATCTGTTCGTCCAGTGGGAGAACACAGCCTAAGCAGGAAGTGGCATCAGTACAAATACAACTGCCCCCACCCACCCTGAGCCCCAATGCCTTTCTTAGGACCCTTGTGTCTTACTAATGGACTGCAAGTCTCCAGAGAGAAGGGGAAAGGGCACAGGGGTTGATGCAGTAGAGATGAATAAGAAGGGGAAAAAAGCTTAACACATGGGGATGGGACATGACGGAGAGGATGTTTGTAAAATTATAAGACTGAGCAGAATGGATGTGCAGGCGGCTAATATAAAACAATTTTTGGGTTGAGAGAGACAAACATTTATTGTTGCTGCTTCTCCATCACTAATATTTTTTTTTACTATATTCTGACGTTTACGTTATTTATTTTTATAAAGAATTGCTGCAGCAAAACAAAATAAATCTCTGACATAGTCTTCTTGAAAGTTATTTGTCTAAACATATGTAGTTATATTAAATACAAATGATGCTTTGATCCAGTATTTCCTATGCATAAGATATACCATTCATAGCTTTATTTCATTTATTTTATGTTTACAGTTGTGATCTGGCAAAATGCAGGGATTTTTTTTATGGAAGGGTAAAAAAGGAGGCAAAAGGTAAATAATTATAAAAATAATCAAAGCAAAATAACACTGGTAAACACTATACAATGTTACATTTACAATGCTTATCAAGATAAATTTACAACATATGGTCTGAATAATTGCAGTAGTCTATAAAACGTGTTATGATGTTATCCTTAAGTTCTACCTTGGAAGAACATTTTTAGTGGTAGTCTACAGCTAACCTTGCCTCCTGTAGCTTTTATATGGCATAACAGTACAAGAATGCTTGGTTGAGGTCAGCCATGTTACACCACATATTTACAAGTATTACATTTTTTTTTTTATATGAGGTCAAAATATAGAGGGGTTACTTTTAGAGGGCTGTCTTGCAGTGAATGTTACATTTGCAAACAGCGAAAAAAATCTCTTTGAACAGAGCTGGACATGTGTGACTGGAAAATGGATCTGGCTGTAAGGGTTTTGTTGTTTCTTTCCCATTTACCTTTTGAATGTCTGTGAAAAAATGCATCATAGCAATTTATTTTTATAGATTTTAACAAAATATTTTTTTCCAAAACAATCAGATTAGCAAAAGAGTGCTCAGGCTGAAACCAGCAAAACACTGCAAATGCTAACAACAAATGCTAAAGATGAAATGTGTACATTAGATATAACTAACTGTTGTTAGTTGGTTTTATATTTGTATATAAAATGTTTTTTTTCCTTCTAGTATTCTTTTGGGGGAAAAACACTGCTGTAACTAAATAAAACCAGTGTAGATATAACTTCTGCAAATGGATGACAGTGTAATCACTATTATTGCCCCCACTCCCACTACGTTTTTTTACGACACGTTACTAAATAAGTAAAACTACTAACTGGTGAAACTCTGTGATGAAAAAAACAAAACAATACAGCTACCCCACAAGGGCTGCATGGTTTTTTTCATAGGCAATGAAAACACCCTATTTTTCTTTGCACCTCTTGTGATGAGGAACTTCACGCCCTGCCACCCAAGCGTTAGCTCCAGGCTGCACTCAAACATGCCACAGATGCATTCTGTCTTCCTTGGCTACTCTTATCATTGAGAAAGCCAATGACCTAGAAAGGGGCTCTGATGAAAGGCTCAGGCTTTTTTACAAGTTAAAAAAGACTATTTTGTCAAATCTTTATAGGAGAAACACTTGACTAATATCAAGTTCGGCGATGGTTTGTAACATTGTTTTGCGATTCGATAGAGGCTGACTGATAAACTCATCCAGAGCTACACCACACCCTGCCCATCGTCCCTCAGGGAATTCTAATGTGCAAATCACATGACCCAGACCACCGACCTCTCTACCCTTCCTGTATATCCATTCTTCTCCGTACCTCCTATCCTCTCAATGTTTGCCACGACTTCCCACCCTCTGTTGATTTTACCAATGCCTTCCTCTCCTTCCTGCAGTTCTTCCTCCCCCCTCACACTTTTCTTCTTACATGCTTACCCAAGTTTCATACTCAAGAGGCCGAATTTGGAGCCCTAATCTATCACTGCTTCTTCTCTTATATACTACAACGCCTGAAGACGCTGGTATGTGCCTGCAAAAGTGTGCCAGACACCAAACTTCAGGGAAAACTGTGAGACACTTTGCCTGGATATGACAGGACTAGTGCATTGACTGTAGCTAAATACATTTGATGTCATTTTTAAGAAGAACAGAATGTTTTTCTTCAACTAATTAGTCTGACATGCGGCACTCAGACATTTGCTAGTTATTTCGTTGAATAAAGCTATCTAAAACAGTTGTTATGGTCTATATATTCTCTGATTCCATCCATTCATCTTTGTTGTTGCATTTTTATAAGGCATTTTATATCATTCTATTATTTGCCATTGATGTATTCTAAAACATTAAGTCCACACATCACTTATTATTTAATTCTGTCATGAAGGCTACCTATTGACAACTCTCCTTGGTGCACACGTTGATAAAAATACAAGGTTAAGTTTAAAAAGCAGTTGGTGAGAGTGTTTGACTGTATTTATTACAGGGAGACTCTCAAAAAAAGTTACACACATAATGGAACTTGGACCTTACCTGAGTAAATTACATAAATGTGGATTTCTAAAATGTCTATTGAGACATCTTTTGCACACCTATCAATCTTGGGGAATATGAATATTTGAAATAAAGAATTTTTTTTATGAGTGTTGTACAAGATTGCTCGAAAGATTCCAAGGATTTCAGTGACAACTGGCAACCTTTAGACAAAACTGTACTTTGCAAAGAGGCCGAAAATGAGTCTCCTTGTACAAATGTAGAAAGTCAAAAGAGGCTAAACTAAAGAAAATATGTCGTTAGCAAGGCACAGTATGGGGAGTAATTCATAATAATTATCGTAGTAAATTACAACAAATTTGGCCTTTTTCCCAGTAATATGACTAAAACTCAAGGCTGGACATCACTTAAGGAGCTACATGAATTAACCAAGGAAATAGTTTTTATGCTTCACATGTGATAACAATAAACATCTATATTGTTAAAATAAATAGTAAGTTTGCAAGATGCCAAATATCCAACAACCATGTGAAAGGATATGAAAATGTCAGTCAAAATATTCAGTTTTGCACGATAAATCAAACACTAACACCACAATTTTTCACTTACAATGAAACATGTTTCTGTTATTGCTAAATTCTGGGGAGGCTTTTCTTCAGGCACAAGTGAGATTTTTGAGAGGGTAGATCAATTCCAAATAGATTTTGTTCTGTCAAAAATTACCAAGAATTTTTTTCAAGTATATTTACATATTAACAAAATAAAAACTTAAGGTGAGAGTTAAAGTTAAATACTAATTTATTGTAATATCTCTGGGGTGATCTGAAGACGGGTTTTAAATAAAGTTGTTTCAAACCACTTTAAAATGAACAAGGATTATTAGTAAATACATGCCATGTTAAGCTGGTAGACTATATTCAGAGGTCATGTATTTTGAGTATAAATCATGTCAAGGCCATCTGTTTTGTAATTTTACAAGTCTAGGTTACGACACAGGTGCATGTTTAAGCTGCTGATGCCAGACCTATATTCTGTGATATTATTTCATGCTCTGAATGGAAACAAAGAAAAAGCAGTGATGTAGTGCCTTAAAAAGCATTTAGCTTTGAACCTAGATAAACATCTTTTCAAATAAATTTCAGAAATGGAACATACACTGTCTTATGCTGGCAAATTATAGTAAATATCTCACTGTTTGATGTCATGTGAGTTTACCTTTGTGGAGCATTTTCATTCTTCATATATGGTGAGCCTCTTTATAGTCAGTATTTCTGATATAAATGTGTTGAATTATTTTGTTTATCTTTAGGAAATTAACAATTTTCTACTCTTTGACTAACCTGATTCCATATAAGTTCTGAATTTATCTGTAATACTTTTTAATAATGGTTGTTTCATGTCTCACATTAATTGGTTGGGTCATACCATATGGCTACAGTGCATACAAATTTAAATTGGGCCTTTAATAGAATGGCAGTCAATTAGATAATCATTCGCAGATACCTAAATATTATCGCTGTGTGTCATTTTAGACGTGACCCATTATACATTTCTTTTCCCTGCAGGGGGTCTTTTGTGGGCTCTAGTGTCCCTTATGTGAAAGTACGCTGACAGGAAAGGGGGAAGACAAAATTCGCCGGGTCCGGGAATCGAACCCGCTTCGAGGACTCAAGACCTCCAAATATGGGTCGCGCTATCCCCTATGCCACCACAGCACGCCCCATTATTCATTTTTTGTCAGATGGTCGTCACAGAAATCCTCTGTTTACATCCATTGTTATATGTGCATTTTTTTGCCTGCTATACAGGCGTTTACTTAGTGAAATTGGGATAAATATGTTAAAACATAAACAATTGTATGTTATTCAACTTTGATTTATTGAATGAGAAACATGGGAAAACATGTTTTGATGAAAACATTTGAGCCAAAAGGCAATGCCACCTTTTAAAATGCAGATGGTCTCCCTAGTTGGCCAATTAGTAACTTTGGCTCTGAAACATTTATCTGCTTTCATCTTCTTGTGTGCATGTCTTCATTTAGGGTTGCAGGCAACTTTGTATCCCTGTTTCCAAAAGTTGATTTTTGTGCATATGTTTATACTGTTTCACAGGCAGTGAAATGGCTGATCATACTGTTAGATGTAGCATGATGGGCCAAAAAACATTCAGGGTGTCCATGAACATGATAATGAAATGTAAAAGGCATCATAGTTAGCACTCCAGTCCTTACAGATTTAAAATTGAATGAGTAAAACTGGTGGGGTTCTGTCTTTAACAAAGCTAAGCTTGGTAAAGTAATGTACTGCATTTCACCAGCTTTGGCACTGACCTCAATCTTTTCAGGAAACATTTAAAGAGAAAATAAGGTCAAGGGGTTAACACTAATAACAAAATGTAGGCATGTAATAGGGATTTAAATAAGATACACAAAAGGTAACAAAATGTAAATGATTTGTTCTGTTTTTGTTTTCTGGAAGTTAATTTTCTGTATTCCTTTTGTCTTTTTTTGTATCTTACAGGTTAAAACCAAAGAACAGTGAGCTTCTTTTTGCATGGAAACTCTGCTTTCCTGGCAGTCCCCTCCTCTCCCTAGACCTGGCAACCAGCATGGAAAGATGAGTTTCTGTCAGCGATGATGATGGCCAAAAAACAAGATGCCCGGGTTCCCATCTACAACCTGGTTGTGGTAGGGTTGTCTGGCACAGAAAAGGAGAAAGGCCAATGTGGCGTGGGCAAGTCCTGCCTGTGCAACCGCTTTATTCGCGCAAGTGCAGATGACTTCTACTTGGACCACACCTCTGTTTTGAGCACCAGTGACTTTGGAGGCCGTGTGGTAAATAATGACCACTTCCTGTACTGGGGAGAAGCTGGGAGGACGATTGAGGAGGGGCAAGAGTGCCGTATAAATGTGGTGGAGCAGACCGAGTTCATTGACGATCAGACATTCCAGCCACATCGTAGCACTGCTCTCCAGCCTTACATCAAAAGGGCAGCTTCCACAAAGCTGGCTTCAGCTGAAAAACTAATGTACTTTTGCACAGATCAGCTGGGGCTAGAGCAGGACTTTGAGCAAAAGCAGATGCATGAAGGCAAGCTTATTGTTGATGGCTTCTTACTCATCGTTGATGTTAGTAGGGGTATGAATCGTAGCTTTGAAGATCAGATGAAGTTTGTTGGAAACCTATATAATCAAATGGCCAAAACAAAGAAGCCGGTGGTAATGGCTCTCACCAAATGTGATGAAGGAGTTGAGCGCTACATTAAAGACTCTCATGCATTTGCCCTTGCCAAGAAAAACCTACAGGTGGTTGAAACTTCCGCCCGCTCAAATGTCAATGTTGACCTGGCATTTCTTACTCTGATTCAGCTCATAGACAAGAGTAGGGGAAAGCCCAAGATTATACAATATTTTGAGGCTCTGAAACAGCAGAGCCAACAGATTGCTTTAGCTAAGGACCGTTATGAGTGGCTGGTCACCAGAGTTGTGAAAAACCACAATGAGACATGGCCAGTTGTGAGCCGTCGCATGCAGACTGCTCCGGAGTACAGGGACTATGTTTTTCTTGAGGGAACACCGAAGGCCAAGAAGCTATTCCAACAGCATGTGCATAGACTAAAACAAGAGCACATAGAGAAACGCAGGAAGACCTATCTAAACACTATACCACCAGCCCTATCTGTCCTCATTCCAGATTTGGATGAGATAGATCACCTGAGCTGGTCTGGAGTTCAGAAAGTCTTGGAGACAAAGAGAGATTTCTCTCAGTGGTTTGTAGTTTTAGATGATACCCCTTGGGAGACAACAACACATATCGATAAAATGGACGATGATCGAGTCCCCCAGGACTTGCTGGAAACCTTTGCAGCTGAAGCGATCTATGATACCCACTTGGATCAGTTAAGGAAGGACCGCAAACGGGCAGAGATGAGATGGGAGTTCAAAGAAAGGTTAAGTGTTTCTCCTTTCATCACACCAGGAAAACCATGGGAAGAAGCTCGAAGTTTCATCATGAATGAAGATTTCTACCAGTGGCTAGATGAAGTTGAATATTTAAACATCTACAACAAACATCAGAAGGAAATCATTGACCGGGCTAAAGAAGACTTTCAGGAGCTGCTTCTTGAGTACTCTGAGCTCTTTTATGAATTGGAAGTGGATGCAAAACCAAGTAAAGAGAAAATGGGAGCCATTCTTGAGGTATTGGGTGATGAGCAACGATTTAAAGCATTACAAAAGCTACAGGCAGAAAGGGATGCTCTAGTACTGAAACACATCCACTTTGTATACCATCCTACAAAGGACACTTGCCCTAACAGCCCCCACTGTGTTGACAGTAAGATTGAGCAGATACTGGCTTCCAGATTCCCCACTCGATATCCATCTTCAGATAGTGCTAGACTGGAGGGTGGAAGGGCTGAACGGATAAATCTTGTCATCCTAGGGAAAGATGGACTAGCCAGAGAAATGGCAAATGAGATAAGGGCATTATGTACCAGTGATGACAGGTATATCGTAGATGGCAAGATATACGAATTAACCCTTCGTCCGATAGACGGCAACGTACGTCTGCCTGTTAACTCGTTCCACACACCTACCTTCACACCACATGGATGCCTTTGTTTATACAATTCAAAGGAATCCCTCTCATATGTTGTTGAGAGTTTAGAAAAGCTTAGAGAGTCAACTATAAGCAGAAGGGAAAGGGAAAACACCTTAACTCAACTCACACTGTCCCTCCTCCTGGTCACTAAGCGGGGTGTTGGTTCCATTGGCGATATCGGAGGGGAAACTGCTCAGACTCTAATACAACAAGGGCAACAGGTAGCTGCAAAACTGCAGTGTACCTACCTAGACCCAGCTTCTCCAGGTAAGGGTTATGGCCGCAATGTCAGTGAGAAGCAGCTTAGCCATATGTTGCGAAGCCTCTTAGAAACACGGCAGAACATTGGTAGCAGTTCCCCTACGTTACCTCCTTTAGCCTCTGCTTACAGAGACTCTCAGTGTCAGCAAGGCTGGGAGGCAGATCTCCGAATAGTTTTGTGCCTGATGTGTGGGGATACGTATGATCTAGATCAACTATTGGCACCTTTTCTTCTGCCCCAACATTGTCGACCTGCGTCAAGCCTTAGCAGCGGCACGTCTGTTCTCTTGGATCTTATTGTAGGAGGTCACAGGCAAAACGTCGAGTTGTCTTTGCTGTCTTTTCACTCTTCATTTTCCCTCCGTAAATCAGGCTTGGTTCATGGCTTCATTGTGGTTTACTCTGCTCGCCGCAAAGCCTCTATGGAGACTATGTGTGCTTTCCTTTGTGAGGTCCAAGACATTGTCCCAGTTCAGTTGCTAGCCGTAGGGGAGAGTCAGATGGAGCTGTCAGACTCTGATTCAGCTAAGGAGCAAATATGTCAAGGAGAGGAACTTTCCCGTGAAATCAGTGCCAGATTTAGTACAATAATATGCGGACATGGCGGAGTAGTAGGGGGACTTCATAAGATGGATCTTTTCCAGACATTTTTACAGGAGGTAATGGAGAAGCGCACTGTTGTTGAAGCCGCACACATGTATGAAAATACAGCTGAGGCATGTACCAATGAGAGCATTAGCTCCCCCAGTCCAGTTCACATTCATGTGGACTCCGACGAGGATATTGACCCATCACCACCTTACCCTACACCTAGGGAGAGTGGTAGTCTGAGTTCCCATTTGGGAGGTTTTAAGCTGCAAGATCTGGAATCAAGTGATACATTTTCGGTCATTTCTGATATTGGCACTTTTGAAAGCAAGCTAAACAACAAGGTATCTCCACATGTAAAGCCCAAGCCTGTCCCTAAAGTAAATCTTGGACCCTATGTTGATCAACAAGGAACTTCTAACCGACCCCTCTTTTCCCAAACTGTCACATGGGCTCCAGGGAGTGTTGGAGGGTTTGACCCCTCAGACTATGCAGAGCCTATGGATGCTGTGTGCAAACCCCGACCTACAGAGGAGGAGACGATTTACTCTGTTCCCCATGACAGCACGCAGGGCAAGATTGTCACCATCCGCAATCTCAACAAGGGTCATGCCAATGGAAGTGCTGCAGGGAACGGATCTGACAGTGAAGCTGACAGTAGCTCCCTGGAGCGCAGGAGAAAACTGTCAGTTTTTGGTGAAAAGCCTAAGCTTTACAGAGACCGATCCCAACGACTTGGAAAATTCAGTAGTTTCAGGACAAGCTTCTCTCTTGGCAGTGATGATGAGATGGGTGGTCCACCAAAGACAAGCCAGGATGATGGAGGACCACAAAAGGACATTTCCATTGATGAGAATGATGATCACAAAACAATGAAAATCCTCCGGGGTCTTCGCAGAAATACAAAGGTTAGTAGTAACTGTGTAAACAGGTTTAAAACCAATCAAATATGAAATAACTTTCCAGCCATAGCAACTCAATTCATTGTTATATTACTAAGTAGTGTTCTAGGAAAGACACTTTTTGTGTCTTGCAACTAGTGAAACATTTATTTTAAGCAGACATAAGAATTTTATGTCATTGTTAACTTTAGTGTACAGATTTTAAAGTTTGTAAACCTTTGCTTTCCTTGTGTCCACACAAATAAGTCTTTGCATAATAATCTCTTGGCAAAGAGCCAGCCCCGTGGATATATTCGGTGGATATTCTGTCAGGATAGAGATGAAGACTTCAAAATATTATCTTCTGTTTAAAACTGAAAGCATCCATGTATGCTATGCCTGCATGCTATATTATTTTTCTAACCACTTAGTTGGGTCCCCTAAAATAGCCAGATTGTCAGTGGGAAAATACTGGCTGTCTGGCAGTTCAAAACGGCTTAATGAATGGCAGCGCAGATTCCCATTTCTTGTTTTTTCATATATTAATAGGCAAAGCAAGTTTATTTGTATAGCACAAAGAGCAGAAAATGAAACAATAAAATCAACTTTGAATTTAAAATAAATAAAATAATAATAATAAAAATAATAATAATAGTGATATTCTCAGTTGCTATATGCACAGTTAAATAAGGCTGTTTTCAGCCTGGATTCAAACAACGGCAGAGTTGAAACCTGTCTCACCTATTCAGGAAGACTATTCCAGATTTTAGGAGCATGAAACTGGAATGAAGCCTCTACTTGTTTGGTCCTGACTCTGGGCATCAGCAGGAGGCCACTACCTGAGGTTCTCAGAGTCCTGGCTAGTTCATATGGCTCTAACATGTCAGATATTTAATTTGGGGCTAAACCATGAAGAGATTTGTACACAAGCAAGGCTGTTTTAAAGTCTATCCTTTGAGTGACAGGAAACCAGTGTAGACTTGAGCACTGGACTAATGAGGTCATATTTCCTGGTTTTGGTCAGAACTCGAGCAGCAGCATTCTGGATGTTCTGAAGCTGTCTTAAGGCCTGTTTAGAAAGCCCAGTGAGCAGGCCGTTACAGTAGTCTAACCTGGTTCATAGACTATTCCTCTGATTCTGGCAATGTTTTTAAGATGGTAAAAGGCTGCTGATTTTACTGATTTAATGTGGCTGTTGAAGTTCAGGTCAGAATCGAGTATTACCCCAAGATTTCTGACCTGATGTTTAGGTACCAGAGAGAACGTCAGAAGGTAACTGATGACACGTTCTCTTTGTTTCTGTGGGCCACAGACAATGATTTCAGTTTTGTCTGAGTTTAACTGGAGGAAGTTGTTCTGCATCCACAGACTGATCTGTTCAATACAGTGACACAATAAATAAACAGGCCCATGTTCTCCTGCTGTCAGCGACACATAGACCTGAATGTCATCAGCATAGTTGTGGTAGGACACATCATGGCTGCGTATTAGCTGGCCCAACGGAAGCATGTACAGATTGAATAAAAGGGATCCCAGGATCGACCCCTGGGGAACCCCACAGGTCTCACCCATTCGGTCGGAGACGCAGTTCCCGAATTTGAACAAAGTAACACCTGTCCTCAAGGTAGGACTTAAACCAGTTGAGAGCCATACCAGTGATTCCCACCCAGTCTTTTAACCTCTGTAATAAAATCACATGGTCAACTGTATTAAAGGCGGCGGTCAGGTCCAGAAGAACTAGGACAGAGACTTTGCCTGCATCTGAGTTTATGCGGATGTCATTTGTCACCTTGATCAGAGCTGTCTCAGTGCTGTGTTGGGGCCTAAAGCCTGACTGGAAAGCATCAAACACATTGTTAGACAGGAGCAAGCTGTTGGTATACAGTAGTTGTTCAGTACTGTGGTATCCAGACTGCTCTTCTTTAGGAGAGGCTTAATGACAGCAGTTTTCAAGGCGTTTGGAAATATTCCAGTCTGAAGTGAGATATTGACTAACTGAGCAAGTTGAGGCAGCAAACTGCTCAGCACAGACTTTAGGAATCTAGTGGGTAGCTCATCCAGGCAGCAAGTAGATGGACTCAGGCTGCAGATGATCTGTTCAACTGTTGTATCGCAGACGGGTGTTAACTGTGTCAGCTCCATATGTCTAGCTGGGGGTAGAGGAGCTATGTCTGTTGTGGAAACAATTGCATTTTTAATGCCTTGAACTTTGTCATTAAAGAATACTGCAAACTCCTGACATTTGGATGTAGAAATCAGTTCCAAGGGGATCAAGACTGGAAGGTTTGTTAATCTGCCTATTGTAGCAAACAAGACACGAGAGTTGTTTCTGCCTTTTTTGATGATTTCTGAAAAATAGCTCTCTCTCGGTCTACGCAAAGTCTGGTTGAACACACACAACTTCTCTTTGTAGATTTCAAAATTAACCTGGAGCTTTCACTTACGCCATTTCCGTTCGACTCTCCGGCACTCCCTTTTCTGTGCCCTGACTGAGACCTCTTTTCTCCATGGTGCCTTTTGTGTACTTTTAACCATTTTAACCTTGACAGGAGCAATGGCATCCATAACCTTCAAGACACTTGATGTGTAAGAGTTAAACATATCATCAACATTAGAACACAGAGCACTCTCAAACCTAATCATTTTCAAAAACCGAATCCCTGTGTTGTCATCAATAAGTCTTCTTTGAGTAACTGTTGGGCCAGCTGTTGGCTTGGGTGTAACAAAAAGGTCAAAGAAAACACCAAAATTATCAGACAAAGCAATATCCACAACACCCACATTTAAAATAACAACACATTTTGAGATAAGCACATCTAGAGTGTGTCTATAATGCACAAGTAAAGCTCTTCTAGGAAAAAAAAATCACACCAAAGAGAAAGGTACAATCTTAACAATTTTTTTCCAAAACTGAACTGTTGTATGCATACCATAACAAAATTGCTAAAAAAATTAGTCTTCCTCAAGTACACTTTTCTAATGTGGCTCACACGCAAGAAAATCATAGCAAATAAGCCCAGAAATAAAGTGAACTGATGTGGGATTACACTGAAACACAAATGTGTTAAATATTTTGTGTAAATTAAGATATTTAATATTTATTGTGTAGGCCCCCCATACTCAAATAGCGGCCTGCGGGACTTTTGCAGCCCTAGGGGAATCTATTAATGGCCCACGAGCTGTTTTGAAATTTTTTTTAATGATAAAAAAATATATATATTTCAATCGCGCAACGAGATGTCATTACGAGGCTGGGGGTTGCCTCCATGGCAATGATAAACAGATAGCACAACAGCTCTCCCAAACTCGAGACAGTTACTCTCAGCAGCAGCCACACGTTTACTGACCGGAGCAGTAATGGCATGCTCGAAATTTGTTCCAAAAAGAAAACTGGACAGCAAAAACCGCCAGTTCCAACCAAAGCGGACAGAAAGGTTAGCGTTCTTTCTACCACCATCCAGCACTCGCCCTCTGTGCTTAATATGTCAAGAAACTTGCGGCAATAAAAATAAGCCATTTAAGCCCAGGTTTGAAACATTGGCCAAAGAAACAAAAAGCCATTTCTTCTATTAAAGGGGAAATGTGAAATAGTTCTTGGGATGCATAGTTTGTTAAACAAAGCTCAAGTATTGGGCTGCCTGAAGGCTATTTTTTTTGCATCTTCAACAGGGTTATGTTTGGTTTTATTTAGTTATTTATTTTGCCCAAATTAAAATAATATTTTTATTTTAGGTAATATTTTTGTTTTTAATACAAAAGGAAATGTTATAAAATATGTTATAAATGTTATACATATGTTATATTGTTGTGATACGTTATACACGGTCCCAATAAATGGCCCCTTGATTCCCTGAAAAAAAAGTGGCCCCTGATCATTTCTATTTGAGTACCCCTGGTGTAGACAAACAAAGCTTATGTGCGGTTTCAAGGCTGTGATCAATGTCCTAAAATGCATACTTGTTTTATCATTACATTTGTATCAACAATGTCTTAAGTATATTTCTCAGTTTATCCCTCTCTCTTATATGACCTTTCAATAGCATGTCCTGAAAGACAGAACTCCATGTTGTTCTCATCTCCAAGCGTGGTGTTAGTAAGGTTAGCAATGTTGGTATGGTGTTTTTGAAGTGATGGTGTGTGCAATGACATCAAATAATCAAAGTTGACCTAACTGCACCCCACGATATTCTTCCAGTATTTCTTTGGATTGTCGAAATATTTGGTTTTAAACTTTAGAAATTTTCTATATTTATTTTGCAGTGGAGTATTGTGCAACAAGCAGACATAGCAGCCAGTTTCTCAAGATATCTCTGATTGCATCTTGACTCTTGGAGAAGTCATATGGGTAATTCTTTAAACTTGTCTTGGGAGGGACACCTAGTCATGGCTGGTTTGTTGTGAAATTACGTTTTCTACTTCTTCAGCTCAATGCCAAAATTCAAAGAATCATTCAGAAGTTTATAAATGTCCATATACACATAACCAATGCCATCAGTGAGTATTAAAGCCGTGAGGGTACTAACATCTTGATAGAACCCCTTTGTTTGAGATGTGATAATCTTCTATAAGCCCAAACCAGCTGACATTATTTTTGGACTGATAGTAAGCAGCATTGCCTGTAAACACTGACAGAGTCCACCTATGTTCTTGGCTTTCTATATATATATATATATGCAGCTTGTTTTTTCATGTTTTGATGCAGTATTTTCTGTATTACTCCACATTTTTGGTTGCAGCCGACTTAAAATTTCACCTTCACATTAATAGAACCATTGCAAATTAATTTAAACAGAAAAATAGAATATTTTTTTCTCTTCTATACTTCTTTTTTTTTACAAAGTTGCTATCAAACAAGAGGCTGTGATAGACACCTGTGCCAGTTCTAAGTTAAGGCATCATTGCTCACTGATCACTTTTTTTGGCACTAGATTGTAGTATTATGCCAAGGGCTGTCGCTTTCCTCCAAAGATTTGTGAATTTTCTTGCCGACAATTTGGCTTTTTTCACATCCTTTCTTTAATTATTTTCTGCTCTGTTTGTTTGCTGTTGCATTTTGCTGATTCACACATTCTGCTACTTACATTCCTGTCACATTTATTGTTAGTTCTGTTGATTCCTGTTTTTTCCTTTGGTGTTTTTTTTTCCTTTCTTTTTTGTTTTACTTAAAGTGTCTCCCTGTCCCACTATGTCTAGTTCCCTTCTGACTCAGGATGCGTCCATACTTTCAACCTTTCACGTTTGGGGTATCAGCCTGGTTTGCTGTTCATGGTGTACAGCACTGGAGTGCCAGCTGAAACAGAGTTGCAGCTGTGCATGTTGTGCTTGGATATCTGTGATAATTGCCATGGCTGTCAGTAAGGTGGAAAAGGAGGTGGATGATAAACGTTTTCAGACACACAGCTGGGATGTACCTGCACAGAGGTTGTCATCTCGCATTATTCAGCTCCTTGGACTACTTTCTGGAGTACTTAAGACACTCTGTCAAAAGAAAATATGAACAACTGAACTATGAGAAGAGATTTGATTGTGATATGCATCTGACACAAATCTCACATTGAACCTTAAAAATCCAAAATTTACAATTAAAGAGAAAGCTCTAGTTTATGTTGTGCTTCTCTTTTAAGAGCCTCTGATTTGTAGCACACAGATGGTCTGGGGTCTTGATGGCCACATTACAATCTATTGTGGATTTATTATGGTTATAACAAAAGATTAAGTTTCTTCACCTATTTTATAAGGAGTTGTCTCTCACGTAATATACCATTTACAATATTCTGCTGCTATATATCACTTACAGATTACATTTTATAGAGTTAATTTATCATATTAAGGAGACATGCTACAGCA
Source organism: Orestias chungarensis (assembly GCA_032876305.1). Classification (NCBI taxonomy): domain Eukaryota; kingdom Metazoa; phylum Chordata; class Actinopteri; order Cyprinodontiformes; family Cyprinodontidae; genus Orestias; species Orestias chungarensis. The sequence goes on along the minus strand of JAVLVB010000580.1, from coordinate 3,808,981 downwards.
TTTTGTCCTGGGTTGGGTATAAGCTCCTGTTTCTAATTTTTCCAGAGTTAGAAATAGATATAAATTGTTGTACTTAATGTGTGATTTATGTACGACGCTTTAAATCCATTGGATATAAAAAATATCAAAAGTATTGAAAAATATTTTTGAAATTGCAATAATATTGTTAAATATTGGGATGATGATAGCAGGTTTCATACATGCATTTTTTTCTTTCCCTTTTTTATTCTGAACTTGTAATACCTATTCTATGTTACTTTTACGAAAGTAACATAGAAAGTTTGTGGTCGTTTATGAGCTTTTGTTGTCTGGAAACTGTCCTACCGACCACATGTTGGATCGGCATGATAAATACTTCTAAATGCTTAAAAGATATTACCAATTATTGCGCTCCAGTCCTTTGCGATATGAATGCTGTTTTACCTCCGGCATTGACCAAGTGTGTCAGTCTTGATTCCCCTCCCTCACTGAGACACGGGAAACATTTCCTCTCTCTCTTTCTTTCTCCCTTTTTCTCTCCTGCACCTTTTTGTTGAAATCTGCTCAGGCAGCAAAAGGAATGTTTGAAATTCCTCAGACACCTAGTCCGTCTGGTGTCTTAATTTAATCCCTAAAAACAGAGTGAGGAAAACATATTTAAAAAACTGCTGAAACAGTACACATATTTATGTCAAAGCTGCAGAAGTGAGTCATGTTTTTGTGTCCCAAAGTGTGCAGTATATGTGTTTATGCTCCCCATAATGTCTGTATAAGGAAGTGATTTCTTTCTTTTTGGTTGCGAAAGGCTGTTTTGTCTTCTTAGAGCTAGAGACATATCCTGTCCCAGTCAGTTGCAGAAAGGAGTGGCCAGAAGGAAAAACTGCAGGGGGAGTAGACAAGCCAACAAAAACAAGACAGACATCTGTGGGTACAGAGACAGCGTGATAAAATGAGAAAGCAACACATTTACAGCGATGGAATTGAAATAAATTAGAAAACTCCATAATGAACCCCAGTAGATTTCTGTACTGCTGCTATCTACCTATACAACCTTTTTTATCCACCAGAACCACATGTAAGTGTTTTTTGCTCTTATGTGTGCTCAAAAGCACACTTTACTTGAATAATACTGGCACATATGTTTTCTTCCTTTTCTGGTCTGTGTCTAGTACTTAGTCTAAGAGTAGTGTTACACAGTTTACAAACATTCATACAGATTTGTCCTTTTCTTTCTAGTCTTTATACAATCAGGTTATCAAAGTATGCCATACACCTGAATTTAAGTTTGAATTGACACCCTGACTGATGTTAGATGTGAAGTCCTGGCTCACAGAGTGTGGTGTAATTCATCCCAAATAAGAGATCAGGACTCTGATGCCGATTTGTCAGATTTTTCCACACCTAACAAACCATCCATACACCTTGTTTTGTGCACTAGTGCATAGTCGTGTTGAAACAGGGAGGGGCCATTACCAAAACCTTTCCAACAAAGTTTGGGCCACCAGATTGTCAACAATTTCTTGATATGTTGAACCAGTTCTGTTTTTTTCACTGGAACTAAGAGACCAAGCACAGGTCCTGAAAAACAGACCTAAACCATAATTTCCTATTTACTAAATGTACCGTTCTCCTGGTAACTGTCAAACCCAATCTTGTTCTTTGTTTGCCAAATAGAGAGGCACTGTTCATCATGCTAGAGAACACATTTCAACTAGTCAAATGTAGTGGAGGCATCCTTCAAAACAATGCACCAAAGGCTTTACATCACAGTTGGTGCAATGAATGCAAGGCTTGAATGGGAAAAACATTGCATTTAGATTTCTACTCTAGTATGAAAGCCATGAGCTGACCTCTGACTACAAGGACGTTCAGCATCTGCTGAACCAGCTCTGGGATTTTATGTAATTACTTTGTGACTGGGTTGTTAGCATAACCAATCACTTTCAATCTTTTATATTACCACTAGCTGCCTACTGAAATACATAGCAATAGGAAGTTTAAAATTCAACTAATTCCATTATTACAATTACTAAGATGACATTTTCTGTTTCTTCATTTAGCAGGACTCTGTGTACTCTGACTTCTTTCCACAGTCTGTAAATATGACTGTTCGGTCGATAGGTCACTCTCAGTGGCCTTTAGGTATCTGTGTGTACATGCATGACAACGCTTTAAGTGTTTAATTCTCATCATTTGTTTCACACAGGAAAGTGAATAGTGTTTTTCCCCCCTACCCGCATGTTAGTTTAATGTACATAAACAGAAATGTCTATGGACATGTAATACATTTTTTTGGCTTAAAACATTGAAAATAGCATTGAATTTGCATGTAAATCCTAGATATTGTTTTTTAGATTGAACAAGTGTTTAAACATCTTCAAAGTGCCTTCAATCTCCTTAAAATTCACAAAATGAATATATATATATTTTTAATTATATAATAAAGAAGCTAGGGCAGCCCAAAGGTACAGAATCACTTGCTCATTACATTTTTAACGTAGTCTGATTTTTAAAACTCTAATCTGTTTAGTAGGAAGTTCACAAGTCATCTCCAAAAGTAAACAGGTAAAAATACTTTAAAATAAGTTTTAATCACTTTGTCCATGCAGGTTGTGGCAAATAAAGAGAAACAAGCTGTAATGACATTTCACTATGCTCTGTCTATAAATATGATAAAAAATGTTCGCTACAGTGCAGTGAGGCAAAGGGGCACATTGCTACTTCTTTTCTCTAATGAGCACACTCATTCCCATTGTTTTTCTTTAGTCTTTCTGTCTGTGGCATTGCACTGCACCCACAATCTGTGTGTCCAGCCAACCATGTATCACACCCTTACCGACCAGCCTGCCAGCCCAGTGTCTCTAGGGGTGCTGACAGACGTATTGCAGACCCAGGCCTCAGGGGCCTTGAAAATATTGCCAATGATCACCATTAAAGCACTGTACAATTACTGCTGTTTCCCTTGGCCATTTGTGGAGAAAGGCAGAGAGTGCTGCGGGGTGATGTGAGAGGACTCTTAACAGGAAACTAAAGGGGTTTGAAAAGTAATTAACCAGTGAATAAAACTTTGATTATTTGAGAGCTAAAATCCAGTAGAAGGACAAATTCTAAATTCCACAGGGAGAAGGGTAGGAATAAACAGATGAGAGCGATAAATATGTGACGTGTGCCTGACTCTTGGAAACATCAGGGTTTAAGATAGGAATGAATGATTTTTATCGACATAGTCTTCAGAAATATGTGAGAGAGAGGGTGTATCATATTCAACAAGGATGGATAGGAAGTAACTTTCAAATAAGGTTATGGAATGTATGCTTTTTGGCTCTAATGTCACGCAATGTTGTACTTTCTCATCTATTTCACCAACAAAACTGTTTTTTGTTTCTTTTTCTGATAGAAACAAATTCGGTCAAAGCCCAGGCATTCAAGCTCCAAACCTATTGAGAGCAACTACTTTGGCATGCCACTGGGTGCTGTGGTCACTCTTGAGAGACCGATTCCTGTCTTCATTGAGAAATGTATCCGATTCATTGAGACCACAGGTAAGGATCTGCTCAACCTGTCTTTCACAGTCAGATATTTTCTTTTAGTAGTTTTGATACACATAAGTATGTATAGCTTTTTTTCCCACTTCATGTCAAGAAGTGCTTTGTTGAAATTGTTATAGTTCAACTCAACTTCCGGCACTAGTGTGGAGAGTTCAGAGAAGGCTGAATTGTCTTTGAATTATTTAGTGTGAGTCCTGCCACAGATTTTTACTTTGTTCAGGTCTCCGTTTTGATTGTACCATTGTAACACCTGAGTGGTTAAAAAATTCTGTGATCTGAAGTGTTGGATTGTAGCCCTGGTTAGATATTTTTTAAATAATGTTGGAGTTTTTTTTTTTTTTTTTGTGCAACTTCTGCTAACACAATGTATAATTGTGTGAAAGGTTTGTCCAGGGTGATATGCAGTATTAGTTTTTAATAAAGGTATTTTGAACAAATGCCCTCAACTATGTTCTCATCTCACTTTCCTTTGATTTTCAGATAATAGTTTTAACAGACCTCTGTTAGATATTGTTTTATAACTGGACATTATTTAAATAAACATCCTCATCAGTTTAACCCTAAAACAATCTATTTTATCTAAAAATATCAGAATATTGGGGGCCAAGTTTCAAAGCATGCTGCACCTTTCAGAATTTTGTATATACACAAAAAAGTACAATTTTCACTGAACTTCACCGTTGTGCTACTTCATATCAGATAAACTAACCATCGATGCTGGAACTGCACTAAAAAGACCTACTGAGACCTTTACCATATTTTATTTTCCCTGAATGCGTATATGTTCCTACTCAAGCATCTAAACATTCAAGCCACACTCCCTGTCACTGTGATTTTAACCAAATGGATTCAACAAATAATGTTGCACCCCAAAGACCCATATGCTTGGGTTAATGTTGTGTCTCAGTGTTTAGGTTACATGTCATTAATCTGGCATCAGCAACAGCCCATACATCTTTTTTTCCCCCTCCTCTTGGAGCACAGACGTTCATAGATAGCCTGTTGTACCATTTCCACCCTGTTGCCGAGATGCCAGGCTCCCTGCCAGGCGGCTCTGGTGCCCCACTGCCCTGGGAGTGTCAGCTTTTCCCCTTGCTCTGCCACCAGCTGGTAACCTAAACCAGAGGATGAGCTGCAGTGCTAATCTCTTGGTTCCTAGCTGAATCACGCTTTCAGATGCTTCTCTCTACCTCTTGCAATTAATCTCCAGCCACCTGATCTTCATAAAAGACGTGGCTTTAAACACGTACTTTATTACCTCCAGTTGGATTTAATTTCGTTATTCGAGTAACAATCCTGCTTTTGCCGACAGACATTCCACTGCGTTTAATCTCTGACCTGATTAAAGTCTCTTCGTTTGTGGATTACTGACTTACAAAACAGCCACCTCCTTCCTGCATGTTGGAGCGTGGGGGCAAAGCTCCAGATAACAAGGCATCATGTTTGATTTTGCCTCACCCTGCTCAGATGTTAACTGAAGCAGTCACAGCAGTTAGTACAGGACAAAGGAGAAGAACTAGTTGAATAGGTGTTTACATGGGCTGCTGTACACTAAAGAATCTGAAATTGCAGCTCACTCTCAAGTATTCTGTGGCTTTTATACCCACCTTAATGCCTATAGTATTCCTCCTAATCCTCTCCTCTTTGAGTTCCCAGGTGTGTCTCTTTTTTTCCATTTCCTTCCCGAATACGTACACCTGTTATATTTGATTTCTTTCATTCCTTCTTAAAATACATTTTTATTCCTTCCTCCTCCCCATTGTGCACCCTCTGACTTGTGAATATATTTCACTCTTAACCATTCTGTTCTTCTTCTTACTTCCTCTCCAGTGCTTGATCTCTTTTGTTTTACCTTCATGCTGAGTATGTATGTGTCGGGGTTTGCCTTTTCTAGGAAACTACCAGGTAATGTTCGGTCCCACAGCTCCCTCTATCCGTTCAACAAGATCGAGAAGGATCAAGAGGAATATTTGTGCTCAGTTCTTTCCAAGTTTATTCAGTTTCGCGTTTGTTTATTTGGAAGTGAAAGATGTACCCCAGTTTTTACTAACCATTATGGTGGACATGTGGGTCAGATAAAACCATTTTAAATAATGGATTAGGTGGCAGGTCAGCAACTGATGTTTTGTTTCAGCTCCGCTGTAACAGAATTAAATAGCTTTTTTGAAATAATTATAACTACTAATTAGTAAACACACAAAAATGACAGATTTCATTTTAAATGGTCATTAATTTGGAATACGATTTATTCAACCACAAGGTTGCTAACAGTTGATACCAGATATTTAACATTGTATAAAGACCTTTTTACCTTACTGTCACACAATTAAAAGAATAAACTGTTTCTATTTTACATTAGATTGGATTTCTAAATTTCTTCCATTTTTTTAAATGACGACAAAATATTTTTTATACTTCAAGTTTATTAGTAAAATACCACACAGGATTGGAGTTAATTAGATCTAATTTGAAGCCACAGTCATGTTTTTAATTTCTAACATTATAGAAATGTGGGAAGAAAAAAAAGAAAACCAATTCATTCTCAGCAACATGGTTCTTTTGTGGAAGTTGCATTCGATTCGATCTGTTGCTTGGCTAATGCTGCGTTTACACCAAACGCGTCTGGAGCGTCCAAAACGCTCTTAATGCTTGAAGTGAACATTTTGTGGACTTTTTAGGGTCAAACGCTTTAAACGTAAGCTGGAGATAGGCACCAGCAGATCCCTCTGACCCCACAAGGATAAGCGGGTTGGATAATGGATGGATGGATGGATGGAAGTGTTTTTGGCTTTGGAGGCGTCTAGAGCATCGGATGCTCAAAACGCGTCTTATGCTCTCAACGGTCTAGATGCTTAAACTGGCCTCGATGCGCGTATGGCGATGCAAGACTTTTTGACGCTCCAAGATATCCGTTTACACAGACTTTGCTTGTAAACTGCACACTCTTGACACTCCAGACTCTTTTGGTGTAAACACGGCTTAAAAACCAAAAACATTCTTTTTGCCCTTTCTCCAAAATTCTTAGCTGCATTACACTATCAACTTCACTTTGAGTTTATATTCGAAAAGCAATAAATCAACTTTATATGACTAGGTTAAATTTATTGCAGTTTCAAGGGATTTCTTTGTTTAAACTGACATATCACACTGGAATAGAGATGTAAATTAGGATCATATCTGCTACGATCCTAGTTTTGTGGTGGCAAATGTCCACTTGTACTAAGCCAAATTCTGCTGAAAAGGTTTTAGTTTTTTATTTTGATGGAAGTTTTTTGTTTCCACTGTCGCTACGCGCATGCATAGTATGAGGGGTTGCTGTACAGTTAACGAAAAAATTGCAAGCTATTGACTTGCTGTGCTGATCCATGAGTGAATTCGGCATTTCAATAACTATAAAATCTTAAGGGTTTTCTCAGATTTAAAACCTTTAATCTGATTTGAACAATAAATTAATTGTTTTGGGTAGTTTGATCAAATGTGTGATTGAATTGAAAGTATTTATTTCCTGTGATGCACCTTCAGATGACATGTGTTGTGAAATGGCGCTATATAAATACATTGAATTCATATAAGCAGCCCAAGCATAACTAATCAAAATCTCTCAGAAAGATTACCAACTCCATGGGTGATCTATTGGACAGGGGACGTGACTGTTTTGCTGCAGGAAGAATTGTTGAATTTCACAAAATAGAATTTGTAATGAGGAAATAACAGTATGTAGAAATATTAAAGCGATGTACCATCCTTTATCATCGATCATTATTGCCTTAAGCGTAGCTCCAAATTCATTGCAAAATGGCTTGAGGACAAAAAAAATATGAATATTGTGGCATTGTACCAGTATACCTAACTGGTACTGATTTACTGTTAGTGACATAAAAAAGGGTATTTAAATAAAACATCTAGACTCTTTGGTATATATTGAAATTATGTACAAGATTTTTATTTTATAGGAAAAGTTTTAAGGGGCTAGAAAGGTTGTACTTCTTGCTTAATGGAAAAAAACAACAGTGCAGCTAAAACGTACATGGGACCTATTTTAAAAGCTGCTGAAGGTGTCTAGTGTTTGTCTACATAAAAAAGGAAATGGTGCATGAAATTTAAAGAAGAAACATGATCAATAACTCAGAGTTAAATGGCACAAAGGAGTTTTGACATATATTTGAACCAGAGTGAAACACCCAACAAACAAAATGTAAATACTATCCAATATTGCAGTTTCTTTAAGATTTAACCTATAACAGGCATTTAATTATCCATAAATGACCTTTTTTTTAAGAAAAAGTATCTTAATGAAATGTCAGTGTAGTGTTGAAAGCAGTAACCACGACAGTAAGAAAACATTTTAAAAAGGGAAGGAGGGATCAGTTTTATCAAACACCTGCCTATTTAACCACATCCATCACACACATCTTTGAATCCAGGGCATATAATTGTTTTCCTTTATACGAATGAAGAAAGTTAAAAAAAAAGCCTCACTTGCTGATTACAATTTTGACAGATACTGATTTTTTTAATTTGAAAGGTATAAAAGTCACTTAGTCATATAAAAATGCAGCTTAAATGTCTTGCTCTTATTTTATTAAAGATCATCAAATATCTATATATTTGTTTTAGCTGCACAAGAGGTAGTGTTTTCAAATATAAATGAAAGTTTAAGGACATTGGTGTGCGGGGGTGGGCATTACTGTGTTGTTTATCGTTACTGTGATAAATTTCTTGTCATATTAAGAGTTGTGATTAATAATCACCATGATAAATGATAATAATACAAAAAAAATCATTTTAATGACTTATTTTTACTTTTCCCCCCACAGTTCCATTTACTATTATACATTCAAACAGATATATTTGTTTTTGCACTCTAGATATAGACATTGCACTTCGTTATGCAACCGATGTCCCAAAGACTCTTATTCAGATTATATTAGATCATTATTTGTGTTTATCATGAATTTTGCCATTATCACAATAGGGCACAAAATATTCTGATTACAATTTTTAATCCGTTATCGTCCACCTCTATTGCTATCAAAACTACTAAATCAACTTAAGTAAACTAAAGGAATGGCTGGATTTTGTGAAGGACTGGCTTTTTTTAATGATGATCTTTTGTAGCTTAGCTTTTTTTTTCGGGTAAGATTTTGTACCTCACATTATTCAATTGATAATATTAAATAAGGATAGAGATGAAATAGGTCTGTACTTCCTTCCACTCCTTTTTGACATATCTGTGGTTAATCAACACAGATGGGGGGTTCTGTTTAATTGCTTGGCTTTATTGCTTTGTATACCCGCCCTTGCCCCAAATACTATGTAATTATATTGTGTAAATGTTTAAAATAAATTTAAATAGAAATCCTCTTACATTTTAAAGGATGTCAGTGACCACCTGCCATTGTTAGCTGGAAACTTTATTTTTATTGTTAAGGATTTTAAGGACATTGATATGGCCGTAGTACAACATCTTCTGTTTCTAAACATTACAAAAAATAAATGTATCACTCTGCATGTAACACATCTAGATTATTTTGTGTTATTTTTGTTAAAATAGTTAAATCATATTCTCAAATATTATATATTCTTTACTTTCATGATTTATGGTTTTCCTGGTTTTAATCCAACTCTTAGAAATACAATGTCCTTCTTTTTTCTTTTCTGTTATGTGCGTCTTTTGTTTGTTCCTGATAGCTCCTTTGCTTTTGTCCTTGAGAATAATAGAAGTGGATGTGGTATTATGAGATTTTTTTTCCAAGGCATTCTGAGTTTGCAGAAAAACATTCATATAAAATCAATCTATTGTGACTGCTGTTATCTCCTCTCAGCTGAAGCTTTCCTGTGGCGCAGCAGTCTCAGGGTGCTCTGCTCATATGGGCACCCCAGGTGATGAATGTGCTGTGGGGGGCACATTCATTTCTGCTGGTGGTGGGGGACACCATAGCGACGAAAAGGGCAGCACCCAGCGATTGCCTGGCTCCATGGTAAACTATGAAATCGGTCTATGGGGCTGCTGAAGCCCCCAAGGAAACAAGTCTAAGACCATAGCTGATGTGGGATCAGCTGGTGTGTTGTCAGGCTGCAACATGCTGCAGAAATGTAGCCGCTAGCCAGTGAAGAGATTTCATTGCTGCTCGTCAAAGTTTGCAGCTCCTCCTGCATCCCTCTGTTAACTTGAGAGCTTCTGGACGCCGGTGGAGGAGGTTGTCATTGTACATTTAGTTGATACATAAACCCAGACACTCTAGAAGCTAGAATCTGTACAAACCATTAAAAAAATAAAAATAATACAAAAATCTCCACCCCCCAAAACCTTAATTTTTCCGTCCTTCCCTCTTTCACCAGTTCCAATCTTCCTCCTCTTCGTCGTTCCCACTTTGACCCGATCTTGCTTGTGGAGCATTGATTGGCAGAAGGTGCAGATCGATGTTGTATGTCTTGACTGAGAGCTCTCTCATTTCCTCCCTGCCTCTCCCATTATTTCATCTGCTTTTTCAGACTCTGCCTATTTGCCTTGCTCCCTTTGGAATACCCTTCGTCTCCGAGCGTTGCCCCCCAAAGTGTAACTGAAGAGGGCAATTCAAGACTGAGAGTTGAAACATTATCTCTTTTTTGCAACTTAGAGGAAAATATCGATGGGATAAAATGCAAGGAGGTATCTCTGTGCCTTGGCTTTCTGTCACTATCCTGCTTTGACTTGTTTTTCTGTGTTTGTATCGATTTAGGGTGAAAATAATCATCAATTATGCAACATATAAGTAACCCATTGTTTTTTTTTTTTAGTCTGGTGAGTGAAAAGCGCCAAACAGCTTAAATCCTGTCTATTTTATTTGTAAATTACATCGGATGCTGAATTTCGTTTGTATACATTTTGTCTGCTGTTTAGGTGTATCAGAGTGTTGACTTTTCTACATGGACTTTTTTTCACTTCAGCATCAGGGTAGTTAAAGCATCCTTCACAGTTGTTCGTAGTAAACATCAGTGAAAAGCCTTAAAATGAAAATGGAGGAAAAAGCAAACTTTTACATTTAAAAGTTATGCATTTAACACATTATTTTATTCAAAGCGTCTTACAATGCAGACATACAATTACATTTAGGATTAACCTAACAGTAAGCTACATAAATGAAAATCACTAGTCAGGATAGAGGGACATACAGAAACAGTCTGGGGGGGGGGTACAGAGCTGGGTCTTCAAGAGTTCCTAAAAGATAGACAGGGACACGCCTGTTCTTGTAGCGCTTGGTAGGTCATTACACAATATTGCAATGACACATGAAAAGATTCTGGACTGTCTTAAGCTTGGAGTAGGCCTGTGTTCGATTCCTGGCCATTTTGTTTGGAATTTAAATGTGTTTCCTGTGCATGTGTGGCATCTGTCCGAGTATCCCTGCTTCCTCCCAAAATCCAAAGCATGATTGTGAGGTTATTTAGTCCCCTTGGCACCCTGCCTTTCAGCCTGTCACCGCTGGAGTCGAGCATTCTCCCAGAATCAGCCCTGCAAAGATAAACGGTGGATGGATGGTTACAATGGATGGATAGTTACTGATCTGATCATTGCATGGCTCATTTTAGGCATCGCGTGGGACTTCTGTACTAGGAAGATACATGTTTTTGTTTTGTTTTTTTGGTGCATTGTCAAGAATTTTTATACTTTAGTCTATGTATTGATATGCTCTCTAAACAAACTAGATAAACTATTGTAAAAAAAATAAATAAAAACTGCCAAGGCATTACAACCTAATGCAATGTTACTATGTATCAAAACATCTCATCTGTAATTTTTTTTTACAAAATATGTTGACCCGCAAGCATACTTGTTTTTTTTATTAAAGTTCATGTTAATGATTTCCTATGTCTATGTGAGCAAAAGTTGTTGAATTGCAATTTATAAGGAACAACTGCGGTTACACTATAGAGTGAAGACAGCTTAAGAGTTTTATAGCAGTTGTCATGTTGTTCTTTTTTTAATTTTTTAATTTATTTTTTTACTTTTGCATCTTTGTCACATTTGTAGACTAGTTTAAGATGATCTACTTATGTATTTTTCAACTGTTCAACCTCTGCCCCCTGAAACCTGTTGAAA
>JAVLVB010000580.1:3747047-3785234 GCA_032876305.1 Orestias chungarensis | reverse complement strand
ATTTTTTTTTTTTTTTTTTTTTAGGTATGTTTCATGCTGAAAACCCATTCAATGGAATAGAAATGAATAAAAAACTATATTTACTAAAAACGTAACCATAATAAAATTATTTCGACAAATCTGTAATTTATAAGGTTCCGGGAATCAAACCCAGTACTTTTTTGCTGCATGGCAATATTGCTACCAACTGTGCCACTTTGCAGCCACATTTCACACAAAAATGAAAGCACCTGATAGAAACAACAAGACTTAAAATGCTCATTTTGAAAATTAGTTTTGACAGGATCTTGATGTAGGTGGACAATAATGAATTGCCATTATGTTGACTAAAATGTTTTACTTGACCAGTAATAACAGTCGCACTACTATTTGTCCGTGTGTTGCACCCTGATGAGAAACTCTAAAATTTCCTCTGGAATACCGACTTGGGTCAAAGCAGCCCAAACCAGCCTGGAGGGTCCTGAGAGAGATCCCTGAAAGGGGGCTCAGTCTGTGCCAATTCAGAGTTATGTAAGAACTCCGGTCCCTGAGAGGGTCGTGTGAAGGCCTCACTGCCATTTCATGGTGCCCTCCACTGACCTTTTCATAGCGTCAAACCAAAGGAAATCCATGTCCATGACCTTTGTGGTGCATCTCTTCATGCTGGCACAGGAAGACAGAGAAAAAAATTAGCTTCTGGTTGGGGATGGAAAGGGCAGGCCACTGTGCACACAGGAACATGACCCTTAAACTTTTAACCTTTAAGGGGAGAGCAGCGCCTTAGGGTTGATTGGAAATCAAATATGTGAAATGTAAACACTGTATAAGAGGCCAAGCTGGTACAGGACCTGGCAAAACTATTCATAAACCCAACAACTTTTTTTTTTGTGTGTGTGTTTTTTTTTGTTTTACAATTTTTCACATTGCAACCATTTCATAGCATTGACAAACACAAAGTAGGGCCTAAGTGTGACATAAACAGAAAAAATATATATTTATTTTCAATTTTCCCAATACTACTCCTAAATAAAACCATTAGAACCCAGATTACTAGTTAGTAAACATGCTGCACTTTGGTATAATTTAATTTCACAGACTGTTGAATCCATCTTCAGAAAGAGATGTATAGCACAACCATAGCATCTAAACTGACAGCCCAAAAAAGAAGAACAACAATGAAATGCAGTAAAGACAGTCAGTGTAACTTTGGAGTGGCTGCTGAGATCCACAGCACAAGTAAGATAAAAACACCCAAAAGCCATGTACAACCAGCAAACTTGTGGAACAAGGTGTTCTTGTTGGAAAAAAAGGTTTAGTTCTTGGGCAATAATCTAAACCTTGATAGGAAACAGATTCCTAATGTCTCTTTTGACACAAAAAAATCCTATTTTACAACACGGTGTTAGTAGAATAATGTGGTGGGAAAAGTTGATGGAAGGATGGATAGAGCTATTAATCAAAACCCAGACAGGCATTTAATTATGCGTTTGTTTCAAAACTTTACTGGGCACTGAGTTTTTTTTTTGAAGAAACAATGAGCAGGAAATTATTTCTGGATGTGAAAAAAAAACAAAATTTAAGGGAAACGTCGTTACAAAATATTATCTTGCAGTTGATGAATAAAAATGAACAATTCCATTTTTTCTGATAATTTAATTTGGTTTGGTTCTACACATTTATGATGTGGAACTTTGATTTGGTTTATCATTCAAAAGCCTAATAAAAGAGATTGAAGTTAGTAACAGAAGTGCTGGTTCACCAGTAAAGCTTTTGCATGGTTTTTTTATGTACATACACCAACCCCCCACCAGGGGGCATTCTTGCCTCGCGCTCATCCGCTCAGAGCGTGGCCCTAATTGATCGGGTCAACTCTTGGATGTCAGGCCGGGATGACACCTTAATCCCGAGATCTCAGCTTCTGAAGACTTTCCCTCCTGATCCTGATCTCCTCTTTTCCCTCCTCAGTTTGAAGTTTGAAGAAAAAAAAAAAAGAGAGGGGGTTTTGACTAAAACTCTGGAGATGATCTCTGAGAGGAAGGAAAGCAACGGAAGGAAAGCAGCGGAATTAAGACAAAGGAATTTAACAGCGAGTCGCTACTGCTTTGCATCAAATGTATAACGTTTAGGTGTTAAAAGTTCTTCGAAACAATGAAGAGAAGGAGGAAGAAGGAGTGGGGGAAATAAAAAAGAGAGAGAGAGTGAGAGTCTGGTCTGATGATGAGTCGAGGCACGTTTCTCCGCTCAGCCGTGTCTCCTCGCTGCGCTCGGAGCGCGCAGCTGCGGCGGCGGGTATTGAATTCAGATGCGACCTGTCTCCGTGCCGCGCTGTGCCGCGGCCGCTACAGGTGGAAACGCTCTCATCAATACAGGCGATCCGAGCCTGACTACGGCCTGATCCGGATCATTGACGGCTTTTGACACCCCTGCCCCTCCTGCACCATCTGTCTCCTCCCTGAGGAGCGATGATTGATCCGTGTCTGGGTCACTGTGGTATTTCCATATTGATACCTCGATTGATGACGGCGCTTCAGCTCCTTTAGCCTGTATTGACCTCCTGGAAAAGTGACACGTCTTCAAGCTGTTTGTGGGATGTGAGTTTGAAGTAATGTCTTCAGAGGTTCCTGAAATTAGATTTATGTTAATAACAACGGGAATAATAACGATCTGTTAGTATATAGGATTCCCTCAGAGGTGCTACTATATTACAGCAGTTGTAGTTCTTGCATGAGGAACCTTGAAGCAATCTTGCCATCTTTCAGTTTTTCAAAAGATTTGCTTACCTTTCAAAACATTTACATTAAAGTCAAAATTCAGCCGGTTGCATAATTATAATTAATGCCTTGCCCAAGGGCAGATTGACATAAGGAAGTTGTAGTTGACCCCACACGTTTTGGATTGGATCCCTGTCACTTTTACTCCTCACAGGGTTCTTATGTCACTGCCCGCCCACTCCAGTCCTCCAAGGAGCGCCAACTAACGTGGTCAATGCCCTCAAACAGGTCAATCTAGGCTCCTATCATCTGTAGTTCCACGGTGGTGGAACAATCTTACCTGCAAACCATGGATTCTTTCTCCATCTTCAAGAAATCCTCGAAGACCCGACTCTTCAGAGAGTATCTCTTGCTCTGAAAGCTCTCAATGCACTTTTTACCTACTGATAGCATATAGCACTCAATGTATGATATAAAAGTGTCGGCTAAATGCATACATGTAAATGTAACGGTTCATTAAAATATAGGACAATAAAATTAGTTTTATAATGCAAACCTTTTTCAACATAATCCAGTTTATATTTTACGTATTTAGACATGAATACAGTTGATAAGATACAGATCCCCAAAAATGGTAAAATAGCTCTTTATTTTATCATGGAATAGCAATCTTGTACCAAAACAGTCACATTGTATTCTATTGTTTCATGTATGCAACACAGTAAATACTCACTTCCCAAAGAAGAAATATGCAAAAAATGAATGGAATATATTGTTGTGACCCTGGTTGCCTGCAATGAAAGTCACTGTTTAAATGTGTTACATTACTCTCCAATAGTCTGCTCTTTACTCAATCGCATATATTCATAAAGGTAAGCATGGAAAAGTGGAATACATGAAATATAATTAATATAGTCAAATACTATTGGATGAATTGCTACAAGTTATTTGCTACATTTTCTCTTGCTCACATAAAGATGTGAGCATACAGTGGTTCTTTAAAAGTGTGCATTCTCCCATTTAATTACTATGGTTTATTTTTGTTACAGGAAAGACACAAACACACAGTGATACTCTAAAATATATCCTTTATGAACCTTTTCTCCTCTAAAACTGAGATAGTCAAGTTTAGTTCAAACTGATTAACAAATCATTTATGTCAATATATGTCATAAAAAGAATACCCGGTTTCACAAGTAAATGTTTTTATGTCATACTGACAACTTCACTCACTGAACTGCATTCAAAACGCTCACACTTACATACACTGATACACAGCTTGAATTTGCCCAAAAACACATCAACACATGGTGATACAAGGACTTAGTTCTTTTTGTTTTTTTTTTAGAAAATTTAGTAAATTAGATGTAAATCTGTAACAAGTACAAAATCAGCTGATTTTTCAATTTTAGTACTCAAAAGGGGCTGGACTGCAAAGCTTTTTCTTTTAAAGAAAATATCCAGGACTGGTTCAAGTCCTTTAAAAACAGACCTTTATTTTACAGAGGATCTCTGGGGTCTCTTACAATTTGCTGATGACAAATGATGTCATGATAATTTCATAGATTTGGAAAGGCAAAGTGGGCAGACATTACTATATCAAGACAATTGGGAGACTGCCTGCTACCAAAAAACAAATACAGAAACTGAATTGAAAGTTTCCTAAAACAAAGACGAGTGGTGTACTAGTCCAACTCATTTGGTTGCACCTTCATATTTTTCCATATTTCCCTCTAATTATTTTCATAATTTCTGGTATTTAAGTTAACATATTAACAAGGATATAACCTTAAAAAAGAATAAGGGTTAGGATGCAGACTCTTCAGTTCAAAATAATCTTTTTACTTATTTATATTCAGATTTTTAGTTGAAAAAATGGTTTGCCTTATGTCTGGTTTTGAGACAATGCTGTGAAAAAGTATTTACCACCATAAAAATTTGTTCTCTTTGTCACTCTCGACTGTGGAATGGAACTGTAAGTCTTTAAGGTAATATTACTGTTAGAAGTAATATTACCTTAAAGAAAAAAAGTAACTTCTGTAAATACAAAACATTTAGAAATGCAAGTTTTATTTATTATGGGGGAAACAACACCCCAGCACTAGTTTAAGAAGGTGAATACTCCTTAATAGAGCATAAGCCCTAGTAAAATGTGTTATGCCATGATACATGTACAATCAATCTCAAAGTTATTCATACACATGGCAGATTCTAAGTTAATTTATATGAAGTTTATTTTCCCAAAGAATATAATCAAAAATTAGTTTATTTATACATGACCAATTTACAACACATGTTGTCTAAAGGCACTTTGCAAGAATATCATTGTGTTTCAATGAAATGAAACAATGTAGAACAATTATCAATTCTGAATACCTTATCGGTTTAGGTTAATCTGTTAATAAGAAATTACACATCATTTACAAATAAATGATATTTCATTTATTTATCTTTGGTGATAAACTTCACATCTTGAAGGTACTTAATGCCATCCCCCTAATCTATGGCTCCCTCCATAATATCTCTACCAAATTCAAATTGGGATTCTGGATGGGCTGAACATTTCCAGGAGAAAGAAGTATGGTCGTAATATCAATGAATGACCTCAGAGCAGGGGGTTGAATATTTTTTGTCTGTACTGTAGTTGATTTATTTAGTGGGACTGAAGAGGTAAGGCTTAAAAGATCCTATTCACTTGTTTAATTAACTTTGGTTAAACCTAAACATTTATGGATGAAAGTTCTGTTAACAGTAATGCTGGTACATTTTTTTTTTATTACGAATGAGTGTAACTCAACTGTCTCTGTATTTAAACATAAAATAATTATAACAGAGAAAGAGATTTGGAGATTACAAAGCTGCCACTGTTCTGCATGCAAAGGCCACATCCATCTGAAAAACACAGCAAAAACGGAAAAGCCTATAGTCTTAAACTGGAATATAGAAAAATAAAAACAATGTAGAAGTGATGGAAACTACAAAACGCTCTGATGGCTTCAGAAGTATAACTTAAGAAAACTGCAAACTGATTTGATGTCTCTAAAAATGCACAATGTTGATTTTAGCACACCACAAAACAAATGTGACAATCAGTGGTTGAATCAGTTTAAGTTCAAAACAAAAGGAAACGGAATCACGATTTAACTAAACTATCTTCGCTTGTCAGGTAGTGGCTAATGTCTCAAACAGATTATCAATGCCACGATTCTGGATTTATTCTAACTGGCAGACTTTTTGACACTAGCTCTTTCATTTTTAATGTGTTCAATAATTGTCTACTAAATGTAATTTATGTTTACACAATTAAAATGTAACCAAAAAATAAATAAACAAAACTAAAAACTTGATTTAATCTTGATTGAAAGTAATAGATGAAATAACTTACACATCAGTAAATGTTATTTACATTTTTGGTTTATTATTACTTGACCTCAGGACAAGAGACCTGATTGCTTTTATAGTCATTTAGATCTTTAAGATGCTATTTAAGTAATGGCTTCTTCCTCCCTGAGTGGCCGCTCAGCCTGTTGTGCTACAGGACCTATTTGATGTTTGTTTGTGTAAACCCCCTGCATGAAAATGAAATCCTTCGGCTTTCTTTAACAAAGGTCTCCCTGCATTGTAATCTACACTTTAAGGATATTCATACAGTACCTGTCTACGAGGAAGCTAGTTTTTCCATTCTCTGAGTCTAATGTGGCCGCTGTATAATGCAACACAACTCCGCAGAGAGCTCTGAGTTGTGAACCCAATTTTAACGACACCTTGATTTAAAAGAGGGGAATGCAACAATGTGATTCTGTGGACATGTTTTGTGTTTGTTGCAGAGATTTCTTTACCGGCTGAAGTCACTGTGTATAGAAAACATTAAGCACACAGCAGAGATGATGTTATTTTACAGCTGTTAGGTCAACAATCTATATGGGCGCTCGGCCTTCTGGCCTTTGTGACAAGTATTGCAAGCTTCAGTGTGTACATGCTGATTACATCTCCTGAAGTGGGGAAAAAAAATGCAAATAATAAATGTATGAGCAACGTGCTTGTTTTTTTCTTTTTCTCTTTGCTTGATTAATTATGCCGTTTAATTCTAGATCCACCACACTGCTCCACCGTATAATTTCCCTGTGGTTTTGGCTGTTTCTTCTCTCATATGAGCTCTCTTCTTTTTCTTTTTTCCTCTTTGCAAAATGAATCGTGGATCCAATCGGGCATGCCCAGGGGAAAGCGGAAAACTAGCGAATGGGCTGACCAATCATGAGCATCAGAAGCAGACACACATACGGAAGCAGCCTTTTGTTGTGCAAGGCGCTCATCAAGTTAGAGGACAACTACCAATTTGCCCTGAAGAAAATTAAAAGATCGAGTCTTGGGAGACAAAACAGTCAACATCAACTTGTTTGTTGATCTGCTTTTTTGTCTTATTACAAATCTCATCGGACATCTTCTTTCAAAGTGTGTTCATCTGAGTGGGTGGCACACATTCCGTTCCATTCATAAAGTAAACTGGGACCCTCACCGCTCCTCTATTCCCAGCCTGCCCAACCCTTCTCTCAGCCTCTGGACAGTTCCAGGTTAGCTCTCCTTTCCCTCTTCCTTTCCCTCCAGCGTTCCTCTCCAACTCTCCCAGGGGCCCCACTGAGAATACTGCTCAGATCCCGGCCTCTGAGCTTCCAAAGCCTGTCCTAATCCTCTTCATCGATCGTCCTGAGATTTTTCCCCACTGCACAGCAGGCCCAACTCCCCAATGCCTCACGCTGCTCGACCCTGAACAGCCAGCGCTTTTCAGTTACAGCAAAACACAGGCACAGGAACATTACCTGCATCTCCTCAACAGATGGGTTTCGTTAATGCGATGTTTGTTATTAGGTGCTAAAGGCAGCCAGCAGAAATCTCCAGAGACTCATGTTCCTACTTTTCCAAATTCATTATCTTTTTGTACTAAAAGGAGAATTCAGAATAAATAGATACGTTCTTGCAAGAGTAGCATTTACTTAGCAGCACAGCTAAAGGTGCTTTTGGAAAAAAAAGCATTTGGAAACATTGCTGTGTAGTCTTTTATGTAATTTTACATTTTTGGAAAAGCTGTGCAATGCAGTTAAAGTAGAAGCTTTTAATGGAAAGACCCTTTACCCCTTTTAAACAAACTTGTTTGATTGCATGATAATCAGGAAAATTTGTACCTAAGGTATTTTGTAACCTGTTTAAGTCAAAATGTATAAGCTTTGTAGACTTTTAAGGCTATGTAGAGTAAGACTGCCTTCATTAAGGTACATTTGGTGTGTTTCCAACTCTCCTAATCAAGCTCCTATGCTTTTTTTTTACATCTTGTACATATACATGTATATTGCATGTGTACATGGGATCATAAAAACCCAGCCATAAACTTTGTTTTCTTTTTCTGTTTTACTTTCAGTTTCTCTCTGTTGCTCATCTATACAGCAGCGTCTGGCGGCATGATTTGGAATTAAATTGTGTCTCTTTTCCAAATGGAATTAACAAGTCACTACTGCTAATACCTTTGGTATTCATTTTGCTTTTATTTCCCTCTAAAAATACTACTAGCATAAAGATTGCCACATTTGACCATTTCTCTTTCTTGAATGGAGCCGCTCACAATTAATATGGTGCTGTTACCCTTTGTTCTTCAGTTTTCATTAAAGTACAGGGCTGTTTTGCATTGCCTCTTTTTAAGATGGAGCATTTGACAGAGCAAAGGATTGGACAAACCATGTGCTTTGTTTAGGTTTCTCATGGAAAGTAACTTACATCTGGCACAGTACTTCTGTGTTTAGTCATGTCTTTGTCCTAGATAAGCCCTAAACTGACAAAATCATTACTTCCAGATTTTCTTTCAAACAAAAAAAAAAAATCTTTAGCTTTCTGCTTTGTGTCAAAGATACTCCTGGCAGTGATTCTATGTTTTGGTAAGTGTCTTTTCTAAATGGAGCCAATAATAAAAATATAGCTTTTTTATTTCCTATAATATGTGATCTTGGCAGGGCACCTCAACATTTTCTAGTGTTTGTGGGACAAAATCACAGACAGACTGTTTGCCATTAACTCTGGATATTCCATGTTTTCATATATTTTTTTGGTTGATCTAGACTAGGGGACTGTGACTACAAATGGGCTACTGAAACACAAAGTTAATTGACACAAGACGAGAATAAGGCACTATTGAAATACTACTAGTCCAGTAACCTTAGACAATGAGACTATAAAAGACTGTTGATAACATAGATGCTTTAATACCAATAACCCTAACCAACAGCAAAACATCTAGTAGCCAAGTATTCCACTTATGGCATCTGCTTCCACAACTACAAACTCATACATACTTATACTACTATCTA
The DNA here is from genome assembly GCA_032876305.1 of Orestias chungarensis. Taxonomy (NCBI): domain Eukaryota; kingdom Metazoa; phylum Chordata; class Actinopteri; order Cyprinodontiformes; family Cyprinodontidae; genus Orestias; species Orestias chungarensis. The sequence goes on along the minus strand of JAVLVB010000580.1, from coordinate 3,776,191 downwards.
CTATATGCCCATATACCCTGGAAACTTCTAAACAAAGACCCCAAGCCTTGACTGGCCGAATGAAATGGTACACAAAGGAGATAGAAGAAAGATGTATAAAAATGTTGTTCTCCACTGAACTACCTAAGGTGTACTCCCAATGGCAGGGCAATAATAGAAAATGCAAACCAACAAGGCTGGAGACTGAAGAATAGTAGAAACATATCTGGGAGAAAGAGGTTTCGCATAGCAATGATCCAAAGTGGCTAACTGACCTATGAAAAGACCACACTAATCACTAATATCGGAACAGAGTTTGGTGAATATCACAATGGAAGATTCTAAGGTATGAAGGAGTGTACAACACTGGGCACAGACATTACACACGCCTACTGGCTCAAGAAGCTGACTTCTCCCATGAGCACCTTGAAGCACAAATGCTGAAAAATGGGACCCATCCTCCATGTCTGACCGAGGGCCGATCAGTCCTGCTAATGAAAGACGATCCCTACTAACTATTGGCGCAACAACATGTCTTTCCACAACATGTAAGCTGCTTTCAGGATCTATAGCATGGACATCGGAATGTCGTTTCGGCTGGATAAATGTTGTCAGATTGTGACAAAGAGAGGAAAGGTGGCAAATCCAGACAGAGGGGATCCTAGAAGGGAGATTTTAAGGAGAGGTGTACCTTGAAATACCACAGGCAAATAGCAACCATGAAAATGCCTCAAGGAAAGTTGCAATGAGTAAGGCTGTATGGCAAGAACAAGGTCCAGGCAATAAATAGTTATACCTTGCCAGTAATCAGAAAGCTTGCTGGGGTTTTAGGTTGGCCAGAGGAGGAAATTCAGACCACTGTTGTGTTAAAACACAAAAGCACGATAAATTCCACACTAAGTCCTGTATCCATAGGCCTTACACTAAGTACAAAAAAGAGGGCATAAGCCCAGTAAGCATCAGAGTCCCCATTGAAGATAAAACATCCAGGTTTATGAATATACTGTATCTGAAAGTTAGCCCTAAGAGATGAAGAGCTCAGTGAATGTCTCAGACAATGAAAGCTGGAAGTGTAGGAACTGAAGGAAAAAGTATGGGAACATGAACTGGAGTCCTCAACTTGAAATTGGGACTCACCTTACCTCAATGACAGACTGAAGATCCTGTGGGTCTTTCAAATACAAACAGACAAAATTATTTTGGCAACCAACTAGACACCTAGATCATTTATATGACATAAATGACAAAAACATCAAGAAGAGGGAACACAAAAAACTGGAGAAATGAAAAGTGCCCAAGAAAGAACCTGGCAAGTGAAGGCGACTGCAGTGCCCTTGGTCATCAAGGCTCTTGGGGCAGTGACCGCCACCCTGAAAAAGTGGATCAAACAGATACCTGGTAAAACATTAGACTTCCCAGTCAACAAGGGCGCAGTCCTAGGAACAGCTAAGATACTGCAAAAAACTCTGAAGTTGCTAGGCCTCTGGTTGAAGAGCCAAGCTAGAGATGAAGAGCCACCCACCCCATCCAAAAGAATAGCTTTAGTTTTTGTTTTCCTCAGTAGTGTTCCAACACTTTTAATTAAAGTTTTTTGAATGACAAAAACTTTATACCTCCTTTAAAAGACCTGTATCTCCCTAAATGGATCTTCTGTTTGTCATGTCACCATTTAAAAGAGATAAAATAAGAGTATCTAGACTTTTGTCCAGCATACTTTTATAAATCAGAAAATTCAAGTAAATGGTCCTTATCTGTTTGCAGCATCATTGTATGATGACAAATCTTTTGGATTAAACTTTTTTCTAAATGGAACAACTCATAAATAAGTGTTTAATACTAAAGACTGGTGAGCTCAGCTCAGTAAGATTCAAAGGCAATAAGAAAATAGGTTTGAAGACACTGCTCCAATCTGATGGGTTGGAAATATGTTTTAACCACCACAAAATGAAACTTGATGACACATCTAAAACATAAGGGCATGTCATACTTTCATCTGCCGATGAAAATGAAGTGATGGAATGCAATAAATGCAACACAGCTCCGCTGAAAGATGAGAAAGGATCATTACCACAGCTCTCATGAGAAAGCTACCAAACAGCAGTGCATTATGCACAACACGCTTGTTCATGATTTATTTACACAGAAAGATTTTGCTTGCACTCTGCTGTGTGTCTTTTACTGCAAGTGTGGAGGTTTTCAAGAGGTATTTTCCTCTATTTCTGTCTGCCTGTGAGCGAGAGCTGCAGGGCTGTGTATCCAGTAAAACAGCAGATGATTAAACCTCATGCTTTATTAACAAGATTTCTGTGGGGTTGCCTCCTTAACTAGATTTCAATCGTAAATGAAAAGGGGAATAGTGGACTTTTGGGCTTGTCAAAATTCAGCCTAGTTATAGAAGCATTTGAAGCAAGGACAGATGGTAATGTAGCAATACTGTTTAGATAAGGCGCACTGCCACATTTGTGAATCTGATTCAGAGATGTATTTGGCACTATCTGTTTTTTGAGGAAAAGAAAAATGAAGTTATTATATTTTTTCCGATATTACCATTATCCTGGATATCGTATTTCAGCACTGATGATAAATCTACCTTCGTCCTTTAACTTTCTTATTAATGTTTTCTCAACCACTCATTCTGTGTTTTTTTTGCCTTAGCTTATCAAACTTTCTCAATTTTTACACACATCAATTTTTGCTGCTTTTCCATTTCCTCTCTGTCTACCCTCTATCCTTCAGTGCATTGCTCTTTCCTCTCATACCTATTCCTTTCCATCCTTTTCCTTCCTTTCCTTGCTCTTTCTTCCTTTTTTAAAACTTTCTCTCCTGTCTGCTCCGTCCCTCCCCTCTTTCCCTCTGCCTTCTTTCTTTCTCTTTATTAATTTATTGGGTTGTTATTCTCCTTTCCTGGCTTTGCTAATGAAGGCAGGATGCAGATGAGGGCATAGGTCGCCTCCGTTGTGATCGACCCCACCGCCCTGCAGCATGGCACTCTGACTGGCACAGGTCAGTGGCAGCTGTCAATCAAAACACACACACACACACATGGGCAACTACATTCACATACACCTACATACTGCTTCTAAACAATAAAATAGAGTAACATTTAATCCTTTATAACAGTCTTTTAAATTCAAAACTTTTACTAATTATTTTCTTTATATACAACTATAAAGAAAAATTAGGCAAACCTCCCATATTTCCAAGAACAGTTAAGTTTTTTTAAGGTTTCTCATTTCTTCCAAAGTGCTCATATGTTGTTGGTGAAACACAATACAAAAATCTGCCTTTTGTTAATTTATTGCTAAACAGTGGCTGAAAAAATATGAACATATTTATTGTAGGTGTTGTGATTACATAGCGCCCTGAATTATGATCAGACATTACTACTTTTCTTTCTGATGAATGTTGTTGACAAATTATTTTTGCTTTATTTAGATTAGACATTGTGTCCAAGCTTTGCAACCCCTTGAAAGAAGGAACATAACTTTAACCTTTAGCAGTCAAAATTGACCCTATATAGATTGAGCTAATATTTTTACTGCATGTTTTTCAGAGCATTGACTAACTATGGAATGAATTTGATGGTATATAAAGACTGCAGGACAGTCTTATGTCTTATAGAGTAATCTTTCTCACCTTAGAATGATCCCAGGGAACATAGTTGGATGAAAGACATTTAACTACGGCTAAACAGTTGACCTGTTTGAGAAAATTCCAGCATTTAAGTAAAAAAAGGAAATAATGGGTGCTTGCCGATTACCTTCTAAGCAAGCTCTCCATTTTACCGGAATTAAATGATACTGTAAACAATATAAAAAATATACCACTCCCAGATCTTTTTTGTGTGAATTGACTGTGTTTTTATTATTTATCAGTAAATTAAGGAGGGTTTATAAAATTACAAACATACCTTCTTTTCTCAGTGGAAAGGGCGCCCTAAATGTTTTACAACACCTTAGATTAAAATATGTGTTGTTTCTATCCAACAGATCATTAAAATACATATACTCTGTTTAAAAAAAAAAAAAAAAAGATCAGTATTGGGCAATGTGGATTTTATTTTAGGTTTAACTTTCCAAACCAAATGTATCTATTTAATGGTTAGATTGACAAATTATGAATTGATGTATAGGGTAGGTCCACACAGATTTAACTTTTTAATTCAGAATGACTGTTAAATGGTAGAGACTTTAGATAATTTGACATGTATCCCATTTCCTTTCGTAGATTGATAGGTAGCAACAATCACTTCAGTAATTGAATTACTAAGGTCTTTTCTGCCCGACATACATTAACAACCACCTAATAAACACCAAAAGTCAGATGATGACCAGTTCATCAAGTACAGTGACTGTTACCTTTCCTCATAAATCCAAAGCAAGTTGTTTTGAACAGCTTTTGTTCAAAGACAAAACGTTTTTTTCACCTAAACCAGAACAATCCTTCACTTTTAGGGCCTGGCCTTGATCTACATTAAGTCTGTTTAGCCTTTGATTACTAACAACCGCAGGTGTTTGTCAGGTTTAGTTTAATATTTCACAAACCAGACCTGTTCAATTTCACCTACTTTTTTGTGAACGGCAACAACATTGTTGACTTCAAAAGTATAACAGGCATATCCTACCTTCTCAGATTACCTTTTAGCCTTACTTTGCAGAGTTTCTGTAAACAATTGCTCCTTCCCTGTGTTCAATTAAAATCCATAAAAGACGATTATTTTCTCACAGCCTTTATTTAGGCTCTATGTTTACTCTTTTTTAATTGAACAGGATTTCAGTTGTCTCTCAGGGACAGTGCTTGGAGAGCTGATTTCTTTGGAGACTTTTGTGTGAAATTTGTGCAAACTGACAGAAAAGATTGGGTGCACTCTCAGCTGTGCTTTGATAAACACCCAGAGATTCTTCATGGTGCCGGAGACAATCTCTGTTTTGTTGAGCCTGTGCTGGCAATGAACCACAGTCCCCTACACAGACTGTGTAACTGAGCTGTGATGGAGCCCGCTTTTCCTCCCCCTCCAGTGTAAATGGTTCTATGTGTTTTACATTGAGGGTCACAACCTTGGTTTTGGTCCAGTTCATTCTTTTCGAAATTGTTAAGGCCGATTTGCTTCTCTTCTGCCGGAGTCAATGGGTGTCTTGACAGCACTATAAGGTCAGGAGGAAAATCCAAATCTTTCATGTTTTAGGGGAAAACTGGTCTGATATCCTTGATTTTCTGCGGTATAACCCAGTTGATGACACGGTCAAAGTATGCATCAGAGATAGAACACCCCCGTCTCAACCCTGTCCTCCATGTATAGTGAGTGTTCCCCAGGCAGCTCATGACGTTAGTTTGAAAGCTTTCCATGATCTAAGTCCCTTTTGTTGTTTTCTGCTAATTCTCCAGGTGCACCAAAAGCAGTCACTGTGGATATTTTCATATGTCTTTTTAAACATCCTACATCGGTCCCTGCCACCATGTTCCCTGTCTGTCATCATTCGACAAAAACAGATTTGCTTTGTATAATTACTTAATTCAAAGTCAAACATTTTGCCCCTTTCTAAGCAGTAATATCCTCTGGTTCCAACATCTGTTAAACTATCAATAACTGATGGATAACTGGTGGTAATTTCCCTGGCAGCTTCTGCACTTAAACTGATCTTCCTCAGTGACGTTTTTTTTTTTAAAGAGGGCCAATGTTCATTGCCCTGTAGACAAGAAGTGAAGTGATAAGCAGCAACGCAAAAATTATGATGCTTCTTATTCCGTGCTTCACAGTTGGTGTATGTTTTTTTCCCTGACTTTCTGCATTTGGTTTAAGCCAAGCATGTCATCTGTTCTAATAATTCACTGTTGGACTCATTTGTCAAAAACAAGGGATTCCACAAGTCCTTACATTCTCTCTTTCAAAAAACTTTAATCTGTCATTTATGTTCTATTTAAGAAGCAAAGATTTTCTTTTACCACGACGTCCAATACATTTAAGCTGTGAAAACTCTTTAAGTGAGTACAGCCACATACTTTCATAAAAGCAGCATTACATTTACTGTTTTTGGATACTTTAAACATCTTGTAGTCACAGAGGTACTCAAAATGTCCAGAAAATGTGCGGCTTGTCCAGACATTATGTTAAATACGCAAATGCATATGAAACGAGGCGAATACTTGGGCATAATTTGACCAAGTGTAGTTTTTTTAAAACAATTGAGTATTATTAACCTTTGATACTATGTTTTTGTGTGTTCAAGTTCAATTTTCTCTTCCTACTAGTCTTCTCAATAAGAAGGTTATAACCTGATTATGTTATCTTAAACAAAACAATTAAAGAAATTGTTATCTTCCTATGTTTTTCTCTGTTTCTCTAATTTGCTGTCAAATTTCCTCTCTTTTGGCTGTACAGACATGCCTATGACTTGTATTTAGAGGTAATTAAATGTTGCTGATCAAAATGCTCAATTGATTCCAAGACGGTAATTTATGTATTGCTTAAAACCTCTTGTGCTGTCAATAACGTCTATTAAGTGACAATAGTCAAAAATAAGAATGCTTTAAAATGTCACAGGCTGTTTGCTTTCCTCATCATCATGCGCTTAGACCCACAGTAAAAAACACTTTTTGTACTCTACATGGCTCCCAGATCCTCATAAACAGGAAGCTCTGCCTTAACACCAATACTGCCACAAATAAATATCTACATTCTCCCAAAACTGAAATTATTACAAATCAAAGATGAAGTAAATTAAATAGCAAATAAAATTAACAAATATATTATTTTGAAAAAGTACATATTGGAGTGTAAAGTAGAAAATCAGCATCAAGGGTGACAAAAAAGACAAAGCAGTGGTGCATCACACACAGGGTCATTGATAACCAAGATTGAATTATCCACATGAGGAACAAAGGCCTTGTTTGACTCAACATACAAACTGCTGTGGCTCAAGATCCTGAGCTGTATGTTGCTGGTAATGAGCAAAAGATGTCATACTACACAGTAAATAACATGTTGAGGTGGATGGGGCTGCATAACCACAGACCGGTTGACTTTCCCAAACTGACCCCTGTGTAACTCCAAAAGCAAAAACAAAGTGAGCATCAGAAATGGAAAACACATGGGGCCAATATTCTTTGTTGAAAAAGGACAAGGTAATAGAGACAGTTTAATGCTTCCATGTGGCCTTCTAGGAAACATTGTGTTGCTATTGATGTAAATGTAGTCTTGACCCCCACCACCTACCTAACCGTTGTTGAAGACAGTGTATCCTTTCATGGAAACAACTTTGAAGTTTTGACATGGCCCCCAATTTTGTGGAACATGTTGGATGGACACATCTATCAAATGGATGTTTCCCCAAGCAATGCGTAGAAAGTAAAACAATTGTCTCATATATTAGTCCTTGAGAGTCGTCCTGAAAAGTTTAGATGTGTTTCTGGACCAGTCCACCTGAACCAAATGGCCTTAATGTTTTACATTCTGATTACCCAATTATTTGTGTTGTATCTTGAAGATGAGGGACACTTAAAGGTTTAAGTATATTGGCCCTCAAAGACATGAAGACCCTGTGACTTACAGGATCTATTGCTGACAACTTTAGCTACCACAGCAAACCTTCAGCTACCAGTGGAGTGGTATTTAGTTGGTACAATGGTCACCCCTGTGGTATCAGGCAGATGCTCATACCATTATGAATTGTCTAGTAATATTCTACTCACAGGAATGTCGCGTATACCATGCCAAAGGCTATAAATGCATGTCCAAATGTGTAGAGTTCTGCACCTGTGTTAAGTGTGTAATACCGTTGATGACCTTTGCACTGCTCTGTTATGCATCCCAAATCTCAGCACTTGTAGTGTTTACAACCCCTGCTCTTCATCATAGCACGTCGAGAGATTGGGTGCGCTTTGCAGATGCACTCCGCGTTTAGACATCTTACGTGCATGTCAGTGGTGTTCTCTGTTATTGTTGTGGGTTTATTTGTGTGCTCGGCCATGTTCTTGAGCGTGTTCACCTGCAACTAGGTGTTTGTGAATGTGTGTAAGCCCTTAGCAGCCACACATATCCACACATACACACACACATCTTTATTAGCAGTATAGCAGTGTTAACAGTGTTATGCCATGCGTGAACTTCTCCACCTTTCTCTCATATTTATGCAAAGCTGGGGTCCTGTCAATCAGTCACCTTGGTGACATAGAGCCCCACCTCCCCAATTAGAGCTGACAGGGCAGGATTAGGAGGGGGGCGGGCCCCCTCCGACCTGCCTACGTGTCAATCAGGCGGCGGGCATCCGTGCGCCTGTTTACTGTCAGATCCCATCTCTGTCTGTCAGGCTACACTGCAACCATCGCCCAGGGAGGGGGGAGGACGGTGGTTGGAGATGGTAAGAGGGTGGGGGGTGGGGGAGATCTGATCAGAATTAACTATGCTTCACCCAGCAGAGGTGCCATGCTTTTAATTCATGAAAGGAGAGCAAAGTGGGAAGAGAGAGGGAGTGATGGAGGGACGAGAGCATTTAAAACCCAGAGCAGGGTCTCCTTTAGAAGTTTTCAGAGTGATGTTTCTTCTCTCGCTGACAATCACTATTCTTCTTTCGTTAACTTTCTCTCCTACTTTTACTTTTTCTCTAAGGTGTGCCTTGTGTTATCCCTGGCCTCTTTCTCTCTCCTCTGAAACAGTTTTTGAACCTTTTTTTTCTTTTAAACAGCACATTCACGTTTTTGTATATTTTCAGTTTTGAGCGTTAAGGTCAATTTATTTAGTTCTGCACATGCTCAAGCAAATTTGTGTCTCTGTTCCAGTAGGTGTCTGGGGGTTCGGGTCCTGTCTACGCACCTACAGTGTGTGAATACATAATGCAGTTCTGATACCAAAGCTGCATCCCACCTTCACACAATTTTAATGGCTGTGTGATTGTGTGTATTTCTTCTGTTTTTTGTTTTTTTGCCAGAACCCCAGGTGGTGGGCCAACTTTGACCTTGGTGCCCTCGCTCTAATCCTTCAGCAAATGAGGGCTGTGTGAGGATTTAGGATTAGAGGACCAGAGTGGAGGTCTAAGGGTTATGAGGGATGAAGAGGAGGCAAACAATGGATTGTAGGCGAGGGAAAGGAGGGATATTGTCAGCATTGTGTCGGTCACCTGTGGTCTCATTACTTCAGAAAAAGAGGTTATCTTGTTTGCTGCTTTGTCTCACTTTTACCTTACAGGATCAAAATGTATGAACTCGGGTTTACATTGTTCCTTTTACAGTGTCTTGAAAAAGCATTCATTCTCGTTGAATGTCCTACATTGTATCGCTGTGCAACATCAAGCAACCTTGTGCTTTTCGAAATGTGAAAAACCACATACATTTACAGCTGCAGGGGTTTTATGATATGCAGCTTCTAGGTTTGGATATTATTCTTTGCAAAATAGCTTAATTACACGAGACTGAATGGAGAATATATATTAAATTTTATTATCAAGTCTTGCTACAGATTTGTAACTATTTTCTATGAAAATATTTGTAGAATTATTTTAAAAGTGGTTAATTTAATACATTTCTCTGTTCCTGCTGACTGTTCCTGTTTTCTTTTGTGTCTTTATTATTAATCAGGATTTGGTCCTCCTCCCTACTTTTGTCTTCTTTTGTCAATTTCTTGCTAATGTTTTATATTATTAACAAATAATAGTTTTCCAAGTGCCATTTTGAATAAACGAGACCTGCTCTGAAAGTAGTCCAGGTTGTGTGATCACCATACATCTTGATTTTCTTCAAAGATCATTGTGTAATTAGCTCCATGAATGTCTCTGTTCATTCTTACTAGAATCCCTGTACCATATTTAAAAAATATGTTGTTTGTTCTCTCATAGCATTTTCCAATTGACAAACAATTTCAGTATAGGTGTATTTCAGTCAGAGCACAATTGTTTTGCTTTTTTCTGTGATGGAGACTTATGGTTCCTCTTTTTAACAAACTCCCTTTTTGTTTTTTTACCATGTTATAACCTAACTATAGTTCTGCATTTTTATATCCCTGACCTATCTATTGTGTTTTTTTTGGTCTTCACAATGCTGTTTGCGTACCAAAGCCTCAGAGGTCTTTACAGAATAGATATATTTATGTTTTTATTTAAGCGCAGGTTGGCTCTGTTAGGGCAGACAGTTGGTGTTGTTTTTTTAAATTTTGGTTTTTCAGATTAAAGAAAACTGAATGCAAATGAAAACTCCACTTTGCAGTTTTTTTTAATTTATTTTAAAAACATTATTATTATTGTGAAAGATTTTAGAAAACTATGTACACCTTAAAGGATTTAAAGAAATGGTAGGTAACCAAGAGGCGCGGCAGAACACCTGCTGTCTTCGTTATATTTCATTGTTTTTCACTGGCTCCTAAGCACACTGTTTATGTTGCGTTTATAAGATTGTCAGGTCGAATTAATAAATGTCTGTTTTTCCTCCACAAAATGTTCACCCAACATGTCACTGACAGGAGTACGTGTACCATGTCATTTTTACTGATACCTGCACCTTCTCAGCCGTTGTCGGTACCAGACATATTTGGGTTGAACATGCCTCGTGTTTGTGTTTGCATTAGTGATGCGTTGCAGAGCTGTGTCTGAGACGCAGCTCAGGTGTCTGCTGAAACGACCTCGCTGCAGGGAACAGGCTATCAGGCTGAGAGGGAGGCTATCATGTTAATTACTTTACACACACCCCGCCAGCCAAGCATGCAACGCAAACACTAAACTCACTCACTCCTTCTCCCGCACGTGCACACACGAACACACACCCACATCAGTCGTCTTTCTTTCATTTTTTCCCTCTCTCTGTCTTCCTGCTCTCTCTGTTTGAAGGCCTTGGACATCAATTCCCCTTTGCTTTCGAGAAAGATTGTTTTATATTCTAATAAATTCAACTCTGTCCTGTGAAATTAATTGACATTCATTCAATGATTTTTAAATTCCTCTGAGGCCGTTCTTTTGTTTCGGGCTGTCAGTGAGCTGCAAAGTGAGATCGGACTAAATGTTTTGTCATCTCACACTCCAGGGTAAGCTGCTCCAAAGCGTCAGCGCCTGAGGTCAACTTAACCTCCTCTCTCATTCTCTGCAGAGCTCGGGAGCTGGGAGGAGGATGAGGAGGAGAGGAGGAAATGGTAGCGGGGGAGAATCATGATCAGAAACTTGGCTAAAGGAAATTTTTCTCCGGCAGCCTTTATATGTTTCATTTGGACCATTCTTTAATGTGTCAGAGTCAGGAGAAGTCCAACGCTCTTGGGCCGGAGAAGCAGCGGTGCCGTATTGGCTGGAGCAGGCTGCTGCCTTTAGTTAAATGATGCTGGCACGCAGAGGGATTGCTTTGGGAAGTTGTCATCCATCATGATTTTTAGAATGAGTCTAAGCAGCGCTCTGCATTTGGGGTTATGGTCTGGGATCTTTGATTGATGCGTGAGGCTCGCTGTGTGTGTGTTAAGAGACGAGTGAAAAAGAGACAGTGTGTGTGCTTCTCGGCTAAAATAAGTAATGATCAGCTTGCGGAGAAGACATGTCCTCTGGAGAAGTTTGCATAATTTTCCCTCTGATATTACCAGTGGAAGCCAATGAAACTCCACATGACTTAACTGACCAGTTTTTATGAATCTTGAAAGTTTGTATTTATATATATCACTGCCTCTGTGGATGATGTCTGAGCTTCAGTTGCGTATATCTGTGATCTTGTTCTTTTAGTCACTACTAAAAGTTTCTGACCATGTATAAGGCTAGGATTGAAAAGAGCTTAGTTTTTAGTGCCTTTATCACTGCAAATGGAACTCCAGTCAGTATGTTGACTGACACTGAGATGCTTAAACTTCTCCACATGGGGCAGGATCTTATCCCCCACACCAAAAAAGCATGCTAAAGGCACCCAAAACCATGGCATCAGATTTGGAGACATTGGTCCTCAGCTGCCAAACGCTGAAGCAACTGCAGTAAATCAGTTTGTTCAAGCTAATAGTGCCACATCATCTGCAAAAATCAGTAAACTGGTAATAAAGCCACCTGGATGCATCCTCTAAGGTAACACATAGAAATATTGTCCATAGGTTATGAACAGAATCAATGACAAAGGGCAACATTAGCAGTGTCCAGCTCCAACTGGAAACAAGTCCATCTTACTGCTTCTATCTTAAAATAGGATATAGTTAAATAGGTAAGTTGTTTTTACAATCTAAACAAAAGGTTTTTGCAAGGGAAAATAAAACAGACACAGGTCTAAAATAGTGATGGTATGAGTGAATAATATCCAAAGGAGAAACAGATTCAAGAATCTTTTATTTTTGATGAAAGAATCAAGAAATAGCGGTATTTTTACACTTTTGTTTCTTGTATTTAGTTAGAACAAGGGATGGAATTTGAAAAACAGAAGTGAAAGATGAAGAGAAGGCAGCAAGAAAGAAAGGCCTGGAAGTGGGTGGAAGTGAGCAGGGAGTGTCTGGGTCCGAGGAGGTGGGGTGTTGATGTAACATGCTCAATCAAGCTGTTTGAGGACGGTGTAATTAATCCATTGAAGATGTCTGATTGCAGATGACTTTGGGAATACCATAGTGGGAGTTTGGACCTGAGGGGAAAGCAGGGGGAGAGGTCGGCCAGAACAAGATAGATGCAGGGAACCAAAGAGAGGGAAAAGCAGGAAGGGCGAATGGAAGGAGAAAATGAGATTAATTTGGACGACGGAGATGCAGTACCTTTTAAATGAGAAGGATGAATTTCAGTGACAGCACTGGAAAAAAAGGGGCAAAGTGAAAGAATTGATCATGTCCGGGCTAGGTCGGACCATCCCTCACAGCTCTATGGGGATAAAGACCAGCACCGGAAATTATAACATGATGCTGCTAAGTCATTCTCCATGTTCTTAACGTTAAAATACTTCCTTGCAAGATAAATGAGTGCGTAAGCTGCACTAATGCTAACATGCTTTTAAGGCCCTATTAGCTTGCAGAGGTTTTACTTTTATTTAATGGACTATTAATTTGTTCCAATACATTTACTCCCTTCGAAGCTACAGTAGAGCGTTGGTGGGGTATTACCTCATCTCACTGACCACATGTATTTTACAGTTTTGAAAAATAATAATTTACAATCTAATTAAATCTGATAAAGCCGAGAACTATTAAAGGAAGTGCTTATGAGACTGACATGATTTAGTTGGGATGTACTTTTATTTTTATTTTTATGTACAGTTTTATTCACTTCGTCGCTTGGTAACAAAGCAAAGCTGGTATTTTTTCAGGAGAAAAGTAAACTGCATACGGCTGTCACAAGATGTCACATCTTACACATGCAGGTGGAAACGGCTGACAAAAGTTTGACTCCTTAAACGTTTCGATTCTTTCATGGCAGCGAACATAAACTGTGTGAAGTAAAAAAAAGTGCTTTTCATCCTTTCATAGCTCAATTCATATGGGTGAGCATTCGTTTTTAAAACAGAGCTGTTTGGGCAAGTTTTTTTTTTTTGGCATTTCTCTTCCTGGCTTTCAATGTAAAGACATCTGACATCTGGTTTAAGAAGGGCAAGATTAAATCTGCTTAATTTAGCAAAGTGTATTCTAAATAAGAGTCATTTTGATCTGAATAAAATCTGCTTTTAGGTTTAATTTAAGTGTTTACATTCATAATTTGTAAACCGTGTGACAATTTCAACAATTATTGTAGATGCAAGTCTACATAAATACACAATGATGGACAAAAGGAGAAGAAGGAAAATTAAAATCCCGGTTTTGCTGCTTGTTCATTAATTGAAGAAGTATAATTGTCTTCCTGTAATTGCTGTAGTCTTTAGTGTTCCCTTTGGGGATGAGGATTGTTTGCATAAAGACACAGAGTCCCCCTTTCTCCTTTCCTGTTTAAGCCATCTACACATTTACCATAATACGTATTTCTACAAGGTAATGTAAACTAAAACCACAATATGTATAACATTAAAAAAAATGTAAATGATTTCAGTACTTTTATTTAGAACACCAAAGCATCTATAAATGCATTTCAAATAAAATTGGTTGAGACAGATTTGTTTTGGTTTTCATTTCTGTTACTGTTTTGACTTCTTTATTAATGTTTTTAAGATCTTGCTTTAATCCTTTTATTTTTCTGTGTTCATTATTCTTAGAAAGGTGTTGCCATAGAAATTAACTTATATAGGAATGTTGTTTTCTGTAGTTTAGATCCTTCTTTGTTTGCTCTCCTACACACTTGCTGCTTATCTCACCTGGACCCAATGTCATTCTGTATTTTTCCCTCAGTATACAACCTCCCTGGTCTTCACTGCTCTTCGCTGGTTCCACCATATCGCTGCCTCTAATCCACATCCTGCACTTCTGAGAATTACCCCCTATAAATTCTTCTTGTTCATTGTTATTAAAAAAAACAATGTCACCCAGCTAATTAGAAATAGATTTTGTTCCGCTAAAGTTGTGTAGACACATTCAAAAGTAGTGCCATAAATTGAAAGTCTGTTTTAACAAAAATATTCTAACAATATTTTAACCGATGACCAAAACAAATTATATAATAATGTTCTGCTCAATTTAGTAAATTTTTTAGGTAAATATGATTCTTACTTAAAACAGTTTTTATTTTACACTCACCCAAATATATCAGAATAAGCAAGCTATTGTAATATTTATCAAAAAACTTGAAAAAATATAGATGGTTGGTGGTCTCAAATCTCAGTTTTACATCCTTTCATTCCTAATCAAAATACATTTTTAAGGGAAAAAATGACCATCGGTAAAGTCAGGTAAGTTTTGGATGGAGATGAAGTGAGGCTGTTTAGATATAAAATGTTTATTTCTTAGTCAATATTCCGTACATTGGGATTTAATTACATCAACATGGACATTATGCACATACATTCTTTGCTTCTCCCGAAGTGCTCCTGACTTTAGGAACTTAATTTTAAAATTAAATGCATCAAGTCACAGCATCAGCAGCAGCCCTTCTTCAACAAACATGAATCTGGTAAAGGGCAGACTAAACCAAGAGGTATTTAAACACAGGTCATAATTGCTTAAAAATTAGCTACTAACAGACTGCAGAATGGGATAAAGGTCTTCATGAATGACAGTAAATGAATACAAAGAAAACAGGAAAACTAAGTGGTTGAGCACTTGATGATCTAAGCACAGTGGAAAACAATGATAGAAGACTAAAGTAATCAGAATACAAAACATACAAAAAATTGTACGCCGATTATGTCAAACACCCTTGAAAGCTAAGAGCTGAAGGTTAGCATGTGAACCTCATTTAAAATCCAATTTACAGAACAGATCTAAACCAATGTAATCACTGTCTTATTACTTATGGACCGCACAGTACATTTGTCCACTCGCTGTCATCTTCCAGCAAAGATAAGACTGAGAATGAACATCTCTTCTTTCTGGTCTGATATAAGTTAGAGGTCTGCCGTATGCTTCCATTTTCCTTCCTCTATTAATTTACATCATGAAAAATGGTTAATAAATGATGCAAAAAATACAACATTAATACATTCAATGAATAATTGAGTATGAGTATGATACGATTTAGTGAGATGGCTTCTTATGCATCTGCATGCAGCGAGTGGTCAAGGTGTATTAAAATGACCACCAGGAGAAAGTGCAAAAGATTAACTATAATGTAGAGTTGCTTGGCAAAATTTAGATTCCTGTATTTAATGAAAAAGTCCTGATAAGAGCCATTTACAACATGGTGTGAGATGACGGGGTGTGTATTAGAACCCCTAGTACAAAATATATTGAAGCCCAAAATCAATTACCTGCTAGAAAAGTGAGTTCCACAATAAGTCCAAGAAAAATACCCAAATAGACAAAAGGATTCTAAATCTAGGGTCAGGTAAAGAAGAAATCTATGGCTAAGACATACCAATCTGATACATTTGGGAAACACAAGACAAAGTGGGCAACTGATGCCGAGTTCAGTTTTCTGATCCTAAAACACTCCAGAAGACCAAATGTCGATTTTTGAATCAAAAGTTGCTTTAGCGTATTCATGGTTGTGCACAATTCAAACGGACAATTTATTAAAGAAACATTTTCTTTACTTGTTTTGGTTTTCTAAAATTTAAGAATGAAACAAAATTATCAAGACAAATTTTATTTTCGGGAAGTAAACAGAAGCAGTAATGTTAAGAAATATGTGTAGAAAGCTTGTTTACTATGACCACAAGAAACATTTAGAGGCTGTTACTATTATGGATGTTTATGCAGAAACATTAATGAATTCTGAGGATCATGTTTCCATTTAAGGTTATTTCTTGACTCACACACCCTTCTTTACCCACAGCTGATTGATTTGGATCAGGCAGGTTGCTTGCTTGCTGTGAGTTAAACTGGTAGACCTGAATTGGTTGTGATAGTCTAATTTCTAGACGGGCAGAGTTGTAGACACACGGGGAACAAAGGTGAACAGAAAGAGGGCAAAATAGAAATTAGTGGGAGACGAAAGATAAACAGGAAGATGACAGGTGGAGATGGAGCAATTGAGAGATACAAGAAGATTGCAGAGGAAATTGTTCAGCAAGGAAGAAGAAACAGTGACAGGCGAGGAGCGGCGCAAAGTTAGAAACGTAAAAGACACACCCGGGGAGAAGCGTCGGAGAGCGAGACAGGCGGAGACAGACATGGGGAGAGGTAGACAGTGACAGAGGGAGAGATAGACGAGCTGTGTGAGGATGCAGAGAGTGTCCCCCTCTTCTCGGCTGCTGCCAGAGGCAAACAGACAGCCTCTCTGCTGGCAGAATGCTAATGCAACAAGCCGCTCTTCTCTTGTCTTCCTGCCCTTCTTTACATTTCTTCTTCTTAAGTCTCCTCTGCATGGAAAAGTTTAGAGACTGTTTAGACTTTAATGATAGAGACCCAGACTCTGTCATGTTATTTGCACTTTTCACTGTTCTCCAAATTGGGTGTATTTTCATTTGACAATATAAAACATATGATTTTAAAGGTTATATGTGAATGGATATGAGTGTGTGATTAGGAGAGCCTGAAATTTATTATCTGACCTCTCCCCTGCTCCTCTCCGCCTGACATTGTTTCTGTTAGTGGCTCAGTGGCATCAGATGCCAATCGCAGGTCAATGAGTTGACCTCACTCGTTTTGAATCAGAGTTTGCTGACCCCTGACCTCAGACTCAAAATCTTGGCTAATCCAAGAGATGATAAAATATGCTCTTGTTCTGGGTAGATAAATGCATTCTGTCTTTAAAGTCCAGACAGGTCGCTCCTTCATCATAGAGGAGCAACAAATTCAAAAATGCCTGGTGGTGAGGACAATGGCTATTCTTCCTAGTGCCACTAAACTCATTCGTCCACACCTACGGGGGGCCATGACACAACCTTTAAAATCACAAACGCGCAATCCAACTTCTACTGCTTGTTTGTCTGTCTGCCTGCATCCACATGTCAGCTTCTGAGAAATCGCTGCAAACTCCAGAGCTGCGATCCATTTAGATAGCAGCAAGGGTTTGCCTCCGCAAAATGTCTGTGCGCCCTGAGCCCAACGTAAGAAAAAGAGGCAGACGGGACTTTCCGTGCACTTGTGAAGACACATAAGCGTGCGAGTAGGCACCGGGAAACAGAAACGGATCACTCCCCACTCCTCCCCCAAACACACACACTTGAAGCTCCGTCTCCTGGCGCACACTTACTTGGTTGACAAGTCATCTCAGATAAGCCAGAGTGGCAGGTAGGGAGCGTTGACTACTAGTGTGCGGAAGATTTTCTCAGATATCTATACTTTGTGATTATTGTGTCATTTTTAAAATTATTTTCTTTGAAAAAAAAAAAAACGGAAAAAAAATTGATTCCTAACAGCCTTGGAGAACACCAGACTTTCCATTTTGTTTTTATATTTCGAATCTTTGCACTTCAGATCTTTTGTATAAGACACCTCGTTTTTTCTTTTCAACTTGGTTGTTAATTTTCCTGCCACCGTTTTCTATCTGTGCTAAAATGTATTGCAACAAACCCTGTCATCTAGTGAGAATCTCATCAGCTTTTTGGCAGCAGATGTATGCTGAAGCTATATTTTTCGAGATTCAGGCCTTGGATACACACTCGTTTACAACCAGCTCCTCTCCCTCGACATCCCCAGGCCTCCCCTTGCTCCATTTCTCTATTTTCTTATCTACTTTCTTCTTGTTGCTCCTCCATGTCATTGCCAAATCTCTCCTGTCTGGTCTTTTTTCCTGCCTTCTTCCCTATTTCTTTCAAGCTCCCTCTTCTCTCTATCAGCCTCTCTATTCTGTTACTGTGCTGCCCCCCCCAAGTGGCACACCGTGTCGTGTCCCTAATTTATTTATAATTAGTGCTCTTTGTCAGGATGCGCAGGGAATGTTAAAGTACATGCCACCTCACTCTGGGTACAAATGGGCTGGTGTTCCTTTATCCTTCCTCTGCGCCCCTACTGCCCAAATGACATGGCCGGTGGGATCATCGGACCTTACCTCTCGAACTCCAGAAATGAAAAATGGCTCAACAAAGACAGAGGCTTAAAATTAAAGATAAATGCTATTTTAAACAATTTTTTTAGAGAGTTTTACAAAAACATTCATCATTAGGGAATACCTTGAACATGTTTTACAGCTACAACCTGAAATTTCTGTGCATTTTGTTGGACTTTTATCTATCAGTCCAATACAAAGTGAAGCATATATGTTAAATGTAAAACATTAACTCCATGGCAGTACACTGGTACGTCCAGTACTATCTTTTTATTGCCGTTGCAGGGAGACTGTTCAGAGTTGATGGTAATTTTACATGGGGATACAGGAATAAACCTGTTTGTGGAAGTGAAAGGCGTTAAACTAGTGCGAAAATGTAGATTACAGCATGACTATATACACAGCCATAACAAAAATGGAATGGTTTAGATCAATTATATTCATGTGTTACAATAAAGCTTTAAAAAAAAGCCTTTTTGATTAGCTGAAGAACTGCAGTAGTTTGCAGTAGTTATTCAATCATAATAGAAAGGTCAACACACAACATATTATATGACATCTTTTGATCATTATTCTTTGCTATGTTTATTGGAAGTTGACTTTGTTTGTCCTCCTCTCTTGTTCATTTTGAAACAACAAAGAATGGCCCACAATTCAGACACAAATCGAACTGAGAAAATCTGTGACAAGACCTTACAACTGATATTTATTGTTTAGCAAAGATGAACTGCCAACAACTTCAGTCTACAGAAATTTAAAGTGGTTGGTGACATTCCCCAGAAGTGAGCCAGCTGTATATGGGCAGCTGAATACAGATACACACCACACATTTTAGATTTGTACTTGTAAAACATTTAAAGAACAAACTTGATCCTATTCTCCAATGTTGTTTTTGATGTGTGAAAAAAAAACAGATCCTGAGGTATAAATACTTTGCAAGACACTGTAGGTGTAACTGCTTTATGCATAAATTACATTTGTTGATTGGTAAACAAAACTGTTGAAGCAGAAGTATGTTCCTATTTTTTGTTTTGTTAAGAGAATACAAATAAACGCAGCTGCTGAGACTGACGTGTACTTTTTTCTGCACAGGAATACGACTAAATGTGTGATTTATTTACCATGCTGTTGAATTTTAATATCCATCATTTATAACAGAGGCTTGTTTTCATGTGGCAGGAGAAATATATTGTATTTGTTATCACGCTACATTAATGTCAGAGCCGTTGTCACACATATTGTACATGACCAGACTGACGCCGCTGACAGAACTTGCAGAGAGAGAGATCAGCGAGGAAGAGCTTTTATCCTTGGGCTGAGAGGGCACCTGGCTCCTCTTCCTGTCCTTGTGATCTCTCTGTTCCCCCTCTCTCATGCTGCTCTATCCTTTCTCTATCCATCTCTTCCTCTCTTCTCTCAGCTCAGATCCCTTCATCCCCCACATCCCTCCCATCCATCCCCACCACCTTCCCGCGCTCTCCCTCTTCTCTGCCCAAGGCAATGCCGTCCTGCAGGCTTTGATCAGGGGGCCAGGGAGGAGAGAGGAAGTGGGTCAGAAAGTTGTGTTGGAGACTGCAGGAGAACAAGGCTGGAATATCGAGTAGGTGAAGCTGGGAGAGGAGAAGGGGGAGGTAACGGGAGAGACGGGGGTAAACTGAAGTGATAGAGTGAGGGAGGGTGAAATGGGGCAACGAGAACTAAACGAGTAAAGAGAGATAAAAAGAAAATGAAGAAAGCAACAGGAGGAGATAGAGGAGAAGGACGTGGGAAAGAAGAGGAGTCGTCATTTACCAGGAGGAAAAAAAACAGACAACACATTTGTCTTGGACGTGACGCTCAGCATTTAAACAGCAGGTTGGAGGATAAGGCCCTGTTTTAACTAATCTACACAGCGCAGGACAGATAGTTCAGCTCTGTGGATGTGTGCATTTCTGCAAAACTATGTGGGCATCAAGGCAGCATAGTCCTCGATGTTGCTTTGTTTTTTTTCCCTCCCTCTTTTAGTACATCATTAAGATGCACATTTTATTAATATTCTGCCCAAACCATTAATATTCGCCGTGTGTTTTTACTCTCCTTGTGTCGTCAGCTCACCTGGGACTGAGAAGGGCGGAGGGGGAAGAATGAAGTTGAAAAGAAGCGAGGACGGGGAGGAGGAGGAGGGGGCAGATGTTAGAGGCGAAGGGTAAGGGTGATAGGAAAAAAAAAAGTCAAAGGGGTAAATGAAGGAGGGAAATGACAAGATCACGGGGAAGGAGGGACAAAGCAGAAGCGATAGTGATAATTGAGGGGGACGTTATTAGACGTGGGGAGCAGAAGGTACGGTGGAGGTCTTGGAGAGGGTCGGGGCCGATGTGATGGACAATCTGGCACCGTGCAGAGCTGTTGGGGGAATGGTGGGAGAGGGGGTTGTTTGCACGGTCCACCACTGGGACCGTGAGGTGAAAGGGGTGAGGGATTTTAGCAGAGAGATGGGGAGCAGTGGGGTTTTGGTTCAGGAGTAATTGGGCCAATGGGAGAGCAACTGCAAACACACACTCGTAAACTAAAAGCACCAAAAACACACACGTTCACTTTGTTTCATTTATATTTTACAAAAATATCCAAGCGAGTATTTGCATGCACACTGCAAGCTCTTTTTCAATTCACCACTAATAACTACAGAAATACCTCTGAGTTTGTGTTTGGAACTGCAAATGGTGATTAATTATTCCTTTAATGAGAAATTTACATTTTCACATTAGAAATGTCACAAATTATTGTGCTAATTTTTTTTTTTCATTCAGATAAGAACAAAGACATGGGGCAAATAATCACATTTGACAAGCAAGAATCCAGGTCTGTCTGTTTATTCCTGTTTATTAAATTAACAATTAGTTAATTAGTTGTAATTAATTATGCGAAGGCATCCACATTATTATCTCCACTATGCATACAAGGACCCACGCATGTTGCCAGTACTCCAGTCAGATACACTGAGCAGCAGAAAGCTTATAGCAAATTAAAGTGGTAATTACTTTTAAGCCCAGAAAGGTGAGGGATTGTATGGCAGGGAGCAATGGGTCAGTGTTGAATAGAGAATAGCAGCACAGGCAGACAGATTGACAGACAGATATGCATCTCAATGAAATATGGAAGAGCACACTCAACAAAAGGGGAAATGGCTTCATAATGGACGCATGCCCTGAAAGAGTTATTGTCTGATAGATTTGGAATATTATCTGCCACACGTGGCAGTTGTCTTCAAACAATCTTTTATGCTTGTCGTCCATGTGACCCAAGGTAGGGGAGGATGCAGAAAATGCAAGTTGATAATGTCTTTTAGGTACCAACAAATGCTTTTCAACAGCCGTACCCAGGTCTTTATAGAAACACAATGGACATGGATTTAGTGCAACGGCGATTTGGTTGACAAAAGGGAACCTACTGATCATACCAAAATATAAGCATCGTCCCTTGGTAAATAGTGTTTGATGAAAGCTAACCTGTGTTACAGTGGACGGCAGGATACACAAAATAACTTCAATCACCATTGTTTAAAACAGTGTTTTTCAACCAGTGTGCCAAGGCACACTAGTATGCCGTGGGTGATCGTCAGGTGTGCCGTGGAAATTATCTTGGTGAAATTGGATAAGTTTGAGTATTTTTGAAGTGGAAATGTTAAGTACAATTTGAAATAAGAGATATAAAATATGATAAAAAATACATGTTTATTTGATTTATATTAAAGACACTTTGATAAGAATTACTATAAATTTAATATATGTGACTATAGAGTATCATTTGTTTAAATTTCAGGTTGGTGGTGTGCCTCGTAATTCTTTCAATGAAAACAATGTACCTTGGCTCAAAAAAAATTGAAAAACACTGGTTTATCACGGACATGAAAAGTTTAATGTTCAAGGTTACATTCACCCACAAATCCTTGGGTAAGAAATAACAAAAAAATCCTTTTGTGATTATGTGACCCTTTATAAATATGCACTGAATAAATAAAATAATCACTATGAAATCCAGAGAGGACGTATGAGGGCAAAGTATGGCATTCTGTCCCCATAATGTTTTCTGTTAATTAAAAATTGTAAAATCAAATGATCTTCTTTAACTCTTTAGACAGTTAATGTTTATTTATGTTTATGCTTTTAAATCCCACGGCTTACAGGTCCTAAATGGACATAAATTGACTGTTTCAGTACTTTAAGTATCTTGTTTGGCAAAACTCAGAGGTGCGCCAACAACCCCTTCCCAATGTTGCCTCAATCAATTCACAAATCCCTCCTACACACCAAGAATAGGTATCCGGTTGAAATTAAATGTTTTTGGGGAGGGTTATATTTGCTTATAAGTTCAAATTTGGTTTTAAAACTGTCCAATGTCAGTTGTTTCATAGCAGGGGAATCTGAGTCTGTGAAGAGCTTTGTTTTACACTATGTACTCCCACTTGGAAGCATGAAAATCCAAGATCCAATGTGGGTTTTCCACTATGCCATTTACTCAACAATCTTGAATATTAAAATAATCTTTTGTAACCTATTTTAACTGTTTGTTAAAAACTAACATCCTATACGGAGGTTAACGCTGACTTTAAAAATTATATGATTGTGACGCTGCAGCCATTCCATATCAGCGATTTACACAGACCGAATAAAGACGACTCATTACAACGCTGGTGTGTGCCTGCACACATCATTCCAGTGTTGTGGAGGCAATAAAAAGACAACAGCTGTGCTGGTTGGAATTGCCTGGACCTCATTCTACTTGGTTCACACATTAAATCCGATTCGACTCTCTGAGTACTTGTGTTACTGGCTCACAGGCACATCAAACAGATATTAATTTTAATCTGTAATTTTGCCTCTGGACTCTCAGAAGCTCTTTTTTTTTATGCTTCTTGTTTTCAATTAACCTTCCCAGTTTTGAGCTATTTATGTTAATTTGCTGTTTGCTTTGTTTTATCCTATGTTTCACACAGGTTATAGGTTGAGTAAATACAAAACGCATTTTTAAAGGATGTTTTAACGCCAATAAACACCAACCTGGGGAAAATTCCTTAAGGCATAGGTCTTATAGATATTTGTGCCACTCTTTAAAGATCAATCAGACTTTTACATCACTGTGTAAACACTTCTTCGTAGAAAAGTTGGACTTCAGCTGCATTGAATGGTTTTTAATCACAAACACCTTATTTAAGTCCATGCCACAGCATCAAAGTGAATTTATTGTTTACCTGTCCTTTCTTATTGATCAATCCAGACCACTGACTAAAATTATGTCTAGATGGTCCAGAAGTTTTTTTTCAATTAATAAAAATAATCATCATATATAAAAATTAATTGTTATATTTACCCAGGTTATCTCTGAATGTTATTAGTTTAATCATGAAACTTATTTTTTAAAGCAACACTAAAGGAGTTTCAGTTTTGGTTGATTTTAGTGGCCCAGTGTTCACAAAAGCAGTAGTGTTTTGTCTGAAGAACACTGCATATCCCCTGAGGACCAGCACATAGTGTCGTAAAATCCTGATCTCCCGGTCGCCTGCAGTTGGATTGAAGTACATTTCTGTTTCCAGTGGCTGTGTGAAGGATGAATAGCAATGAGGTGATGAATTTAATTGTAACGAAACAATGTCATATGATGACGCTAGAAAATATGAAACGGGGGAAGTGACTTATGCCGTAAAGCAGTCACCACATTTGTAGTTGTTTTGTGTGGCAGGGTTCCAGCCACCCTCCTCAAACTTGTTTAGTGCCGGTTAAAGCGATACGGACACCCTCGGGCCATGACAGAGGTGCCATTCAACAAGCTGTGTCACATTCTGCCCTGTTGGCTGTGGTGTGTGAGGTCTCCCACTTCTCTGCAGCACCTCCTAATCAGCTCCAACCTTCCACACCTGCTCAGCCTCAGCTGCAGCTCATCACTGTTCGTCAGCCAGTCAGCATTTAAACCGCAGTGTTTCCCTCATTCAGTGCCAGATTGTTATTGAAGCATGCACTTCATTCCAGCATTGATTCTTGGTTTAAATTCACGGTTTCGACCCCAGTTTGCCTCTGACCACGTCATCTCGTCTCTGCCCGTCCATGACAAGCCTTTTGTCTGTCCCCTTCGGACTTTGTTTGTTCGGCTGATAACCAACCAAAGCGCTCACCAGCCTGCCCGCTTCCTGTTGGTGTCTGGAGCTTACCAAGGCCTGTCTTCTGCTGTCAGTTATATTACCTGCTTGTTGCTACGCCTAAATATAAAGTACTTTAAACTTTACCTGACGTTGTACTGTACTTGGGTCCTAAAACCAGTTCCCTGACAGTAAGTCGACGTATAATCACAGTTATGAAAACATTTTATGAAGGTTGAAAATTACTTAGTGTTGCTTTAACGTGTAACAAAAACTAATTGAAATAATACATTTGTGAGAGATCAGATTATATTTCAAAGCTTCGTAGTTACCGTGTATATATGTCTTGCTATATTTACCAGAGTGACATCGCTTTTATTCACTGCTCAAACACTGTTGATTTACCACCAGAAATTGTCATTTTTTTATTATACTGGATAATAAATTACACTAGATATGTGCCTGGGTAAAAAGTCACATTATAAATCTAATCAGTCTATAAAAAAAATATGTTTTCCACCTGTGGTCAGGGACTTGAGCCTGAATAGCAACAATAAATTGTAGACTATATATACATTTTCCTTAAACATTTTTAACCTATGATCTCAGAATACCCTAAAGCTCTAAATACATGCAGGTCAGGCTATTTCGTGTCCGTGTGTTAGCTAAGACTTTCTCTTTGACTAGATGTCTAGACTTATCATTAGACCTGCTTCATATTGTAGTAAATGATGGAACAGATAGAAATACTCTTAATTTGATGCAACTCTCAAACCACAGGTAAAAGTCTCTTGCTAAAACACTTCGTACGCTTAATACATCTCATGTTGTCTCGCTGCGGTAAGTACCTAACCATCAATTCTTAGATTTACAAAAGACAGCAGATATTTATAATAGCTGCCAATCAGTCTTTTACATTACTGTTGAGGAATTTTGGTTCACTCGTCCTTGAAAAATTGTAAAAATTTACCCCCATTTTTGGATGTGGATATTTTCTTGTCCCTCTGTTTCCTATGCACGGCTCCTAAAGGAGCCTGACGTCCTGTCACGATGTCGGACTGACCAGAGCCGATAGCATGTGTAGACAGGCGGAGAAACAAGGTGAGACATGGGTGTGACTATCCTGCTGACTGCAACAGACAGTTACAAGCAACTTCAGGAGAGTGTGTATGCTCACAAACACACGGACACACAATAAACTGACTCATGATTTTATCTAAGCATTGGATTTAATTACATTATTTATTCATTAGGCTGGGTGTTTGTTTTTTTTCCAGCTTCGTGGTTTTTCGTTACTTGAGGAGCGCCATGGCTAGTGAAGGGAACACCTGTAGTACAGCTCCGCAAGGCAAGCCTCCGGTACTGAACCTAGCCTGTGAGAGCTCAAACAATGAGCTCACACACACACACACACACACACAGAGACAAACAAAAGAGGCACATACGAAGTCAAATATTCTCCCCAAGTCTCCTTCAAGGACGCCTGGGGAAGACTTGGAGGGCAAAATCACACACTCTCTCTCCCAGCATCTCAGATGTGCTGCACTTGTGTTGTAGACAGAAAGCCTCCTCCAAAGAGACTATAGTCACACACACTTACTCACACTTAAATATAAAAAAAGGAAAAAAAAGGGCCTGCCACCTTTCTATCTGTGTGAGAAAAGTGAGGTGTTTTTGGTTGTGTTTGTTTTCTTGTTTCCCCCTCACTCCTGCTCCCAAACAGAGATCAGGAGTGTGTGTGTGTTTGTGTGTGAATGAGTGAAGTAAAGGAGGCTCACCGGGACTCTTTGACAACCTCATTCACTTCCTTCCCCTCTCCTCCTCCACCCCTGTTTGTGCCAATGGGCAACAATGGGGCTGGAGGGAGGAAATTGGCCAAAAAAATAAATAAAAAAAAGAAGTAAAAAAACTACGAATGTGTCTTCATTTGCCTGAACCTTTCACACGTCTTTTCCCTTTTTGTCACCGGCTTCCAGTTTCACCAGTGCTAAAAGCACCATGGCCAGTTTCTGCTGGCAAGACTTTTCCTCCTCCATCTCCTGTCACCCCCCTCCCCTTTTCCTTCTTTCCACAATGTTAAGCCCATTTTTTGCTTGACATAATCTGAAATGGTACTTAAGTGAATTCATGTCTACCTCACTGCATTAACTTTTGGTATTTCTTGCTTTATGTTGCTGGGTAGCGAATGTAGCGTCACACGGAGCAAAGAGGGAGGGAGAGATTTGAAACTCAGACCACGAAGTAGACAGCCTATCAGTATTCAGTAGAGAAAGTGAGTGATGGAGGGAGAGAGAGACGGAGACAGGAGAGAAAAAGGAGGAGGGGGTGATGTATCAATATTCTGAGTAGTGTTTGAGGGCAAGGGGAACGAATAGAGGAGAGGGGGGAGGGAAGGAGAGAGTACTTGAGTGAGTCTCTGAGTGTGATTATTTGTTCACGTATACGCCAGCATGTGTGTGCATCCTTGATCCCATCCATGCGTTACATATCCGACTTTTGGCTGTGCGAAACAAAGTACGTGCACAACCTGAGCGGCTTTAAAAACGAATTTAAAGTGGAAGGGCTGCAGCTCCTGCGACGGTTTCCAGCGGAAGTCATTTCATCAACGCTGCGCCATAATCAAGTTGTTAACCAGAGGAAAACTATTTCCCTGTTTCCAGAAACCAGAGATACATAAAACCTTTATAATACAAGATTATTCATGCCTGTATTAATGGTTTTGTAATGTTTTGTTTTTCAATATAAATCTTCTTGTTTGAAGAATATAAAAAAAAAAAGAAAAACCTGTTTAAATTCAGCATTTAAGCCATTAAACTGGTGAAAAAGCAGCTGGTGGATTATGTGTCCGAATGGCAGGTGCAGGCCCTCTTCGTGAGAGCCTCTCACATGCAATCCCTCTGGTGGCTACTGGACAAAATGCACACTTTCAGTCACTTCTTTATTCTTCATATTATCTAGAAGATATCAGCTACTTTAAAGGATTCTCTAATAACTTAGCAGTAACATCATTAGATCTAAAGCCTGAGTTAATTTACATGTAATACTGATTAAATATTGCCTACATGGATAGAGCAAGTAAAAGACAAGACAAAAAAAAAATAACACACACAAACTGTTAATCCACAAGACAAACAGATAATGTTTATTAGATACACACAACCTGTATAGGAAGACTTAATCCAATTATGAATGCTCTTTAAAAAAAATAATAATCAGGGAGGATTAAAGAACTAAAAGCCCAAAATGTCTTTGAAACTAATCAATGTAATTCAAACTTTTATGACCTGTTTTAACATGAGAAAATTGATTAAAACCTTAAAATAAGGAGCCTCCAGACATTTTCTGTGAAAAGATCGTTCAATGTAATGTTTTCTCTTCGACCAAATTTGCTGAGCACTTCTAACTTTTCTATCTCACCTTGCTGCCATTTAAACATATCAGTGAAATAATAATGAATTTAATGTATTTGTAATGAAAAATGATATTATTTAATTTGCCTGTGTTTTATCAAACCCACTCAAACTCTTCACTGGTAGGATCAGCAAGTAAGGCTACACTTACATCCAATTGTATGGAAAAATGTCAACGTTATTACATAACTTCAGTTATATCTTATTATGGAATTTAACATTTTTGCAATTTGCTTATGAATTATGCCATCCAGGGAAATTGGTACACATTCATTTCATTAGCATATAAAATACCCATAAAATTTCAAAACAACATAATATTACTTCAATCTATTTGTTCTCTGGCGCCATTTTTCAAACTTTTCATAGCAGTGTATGATAAAACTGATCTGCAGAGTTTTTTTTTTTTTTTTTACTTGTTAAAAAAATATAACTTTTTCATTAATGTTTGAATTTGATTACTCCTTATACAGAAAGTTCTGCTTTCCAGGCTGTACGAGTTTACTCAGATGTGGTATTTTACAAATTAGGATTTCTGGTAACCTGAGTTTTTCCAGAGTTAAACAGTGTTCTTGTCTGGCCACGGGAATATCCATTTTGGCCGCAGTCCCCTGTCTGGGCATGATTGGCTGGTCGCAGACTTTGCGGACACAGATTGCTTAGAGCTATGGGCATTAATGTGATTGGCAGTGGAGGAGCATGGTGAATTACAAACAGCAGAACCGATTGGCAGCAGTTAAAAACTTGCCCACATAATGAAACTGTTTAACTAGGATGTTAGCGTGTTTCCAGTAGATGGTCCTGTCAAGAATGTATACTTGCCCACCAAACTGAAAAGCAACAAAATTACTTCGATTTTCAATATATAAAAGTTTAATACTGAAACAAAATATTTGGCGCGCTGCACAGTCCCCGTTAAACATTTATGACAACGGTCATGCACAAACTCCTAATTGTTTTAACAGGGATTTTACATGGTGGGACTACAAAAAGTAACACATAATTGTAAACCTCTAACCCATTCCCTTACTTATATTCACTTGTTCACTTTAAAATGTCCTTTTAAAATGTCAATTAATTATGTCACTTGCACTCCGAATTTTGATTGCTGCTATGTCCGAAGTACTATATTGTAGATTCTGGATCAATATTGTATATTCTTGTGGAGTCAAATCACATTTCTCGTATAGCTCTTTAGAATTTATAATGTATTAC
>JAVLVB010000580.1:3720831-3746947 GCA_032876305.1 Orestias chungarensis | reverse complement strand
TATTGTGTTATTCTGTGTCCATATTGTAGATTTTGTGTAGCTCAAATCCTATTTCTCGCATAGATATTATACTCTTATATTTTATTACATTATTTAAAATTGCTATCAGGGTGTAAACTGGACCGGGGGATTAGAATTTTCGTCCCACCTCATGTACCACATGTGATGTGATGACAAATAAAGATTCCTTGATTCCTTGCCTGCTAAAGGGTAATCCTGTAAAAAATTCAGTTTCAGTTAATCTTAAATCACCTTACAAAAAAGGTTATGTTAATTATACAAAGATTTCCATTTACCCTAGTTAACTAACATTTAATCAAGTACTTTTTATGATTCAAATTGGTTTAAAAAAAATTCCTTTTAAGGAAATCCAGCAGATTGCAGCATTCACTCCTCCTTGAGGAGCATGCAGAGACAGTAGATGATAGCTTGCTTTGTGTCATTGACTTTACATACCGAGCATGGATGGTGGAGAGGAATGACTCCCCTTTAAAAAATAGAAACCTCCAGCAGAACCTGGATCAGTATGAGCAGCCTCTGCCACACCTTTCAGAAAATGCAAGAGACGTAAGTGTGCTTTCTGTGTTAAAGTAAAAAGTTAATATCAGGAGATGGAGAATAATAATAATAATAATAATAATCTCTTGATAGATAGATAGATAATTTAGATTTAAAAAATGTAATTTAAATTTAGAGTTTGAGGTTTGATTGAAATGTCGGGATACAGACACGTTTCTAAAGGGAGGGAATTTTTCATTTTCCTCCTGATTCATGTTGAAGCTTCAGCAAGTGACCAGTCAGCATGATTCTCCCTGACACTGACAAAAAACAACAAAAAACAAGTGTTTACAGAGAGCCAGTCTCATGTGCAATCTGTTTGGATGTGATGGAATCTCCCACTTGTTTCAGGCATCCTCTCTCCTTCCTTGTGTGTCTCCCTCATTTTTTTCCCCTTTTTTACTGCTAATCAGCATTTGAAAGGGAGCTTTGACAGTGAGAAAGAAACTGAGTAAGGGGAAGGAGAGGAGAAGAGGAGAGGAGAGGAGAGGGGGGGCTCTTGGAGGTGGGGGTAAACGAAAGCATGAGACACAGCGAGTCAGGGAGGGAGGCTGTACAAGCATGCCTTTTATATTTACTAGTGACTGAGAGGGAGGGAGGCAGAGAGCAGCTGAAGGCAGAGAGACAACTGGTGTGCGCGGCTTTCCCAAGAGGAAATGAAAAGAAAGAAGCTCAGCGAGGAGAGTGAATGAGTGAGGGGCACATAGAGGGAGGATGGGAGGGATGAAGGTAGAGAGGGGAGGGAGCACGCCGGCTGGAAGGAGGGAGGGAGTTAGACAAGAGGGAAAGAGATTCTCACACTGGCTGCGTCCTAATCCGAGTCCATCTCCAAGACGCGAGCGGAGCAGAGTGTTAGTGAAGTGATTCCGAGAGCCGAGGAGAGCAGCAGCAGCTCCTCACACACACACAAATACACACACACACACACAAACACACACACACATCTTTTTTCTCTGCTGTCACAGACGCACACTCTTGCCACAGGATGCGGCCGCGGCTTTTGGTGAAAGAGTGACGGTGCGCACACACAACCCCATCCTCACCTCCCCTCCTCTCCTCTCTGGCTCACACACACCGCGTCTGTTTGCTGTGTCTGAGCTCGGAGCTCTGCTGCTGCTGGAGGAGGTGGTGGAGGGGGTGGAGGTGGGCACTGCCAGGGCAGAGCAGGGGGCAGCTCAGAGGAGAGGAGGAGGAGGAGGAGGAGGAAGACAACAAAGTGGATCAGATCAACCGCACGCGGACTGGAAATGCCCGTAAGGTGAGTAGATAATGGCTCTAACAACTTACAGTCACCACACACACACACACACACACACACGCACACGCACATTAAAACACGCACACACAAACTTTACGTGCGTCCTTGCAGGACGCGCAGGCATGAAGCACATTTTCAAACTTATGCGCATCTTTAAACTTCTTTAAAAAAATGTATTTATTTATTATTTCGGATGTAATAATTTATACACAGCTGGAAGATAAAAAGGTTTGTGAAAACTTATGAGGCATTTTCTGAAAGTTCCTCCTTTTTTTTCTCGCCCGCCTCAATTTAGGAGAACTTGTCAGCACATAGAGAAGTTTTGCGTTTTTTTTTCTGGAATATAATGCAAACATTTCAACTAGTTTGATTTGTTTTCCTTGTCGTCAATTGACTACATCAGACTTTTCTTTCCACTTGTTGTTATTACTAACAGTAACAAGCATATAGAAACAAGCTTATGAACGAATAATGCATCGTTTTACTATGTTAAACCATTGCTGTTCCTTAAAGGTATAACATCAGATGGCTTTTTGTCCCCCTTTCATTATTTGCTTTATTTATTTATTTCACACAAACCTCTTTGTGCGTCGGTTCGGTTCTGACACGCAAAGCGAATCCATTGCTGTTCAGATACGCCGAGTGATCGCGTGGGTTCGCGTTCTGCGCGCTTGTTTTTTGTGCTCCGTCTGCTGTTTGGAGATACGGAGGCTGAGAGCTGCGGTCCGACTCCACCTGCAGAGGCTCAATTGGTCACAGCTTACTGGCTCGGTGGCGTTTCCTGCCTTCGGGGTGTTTTTGCAGCAGGTGGTCCAAATTGGCAGAATGACTGTGACAAACAGGCAGCGTTTCACTAAAGTAAATAACAGCATCACATAGGAAACCCATGTTATCATTTCTTTTTTTCCCCATCCACCATAATCTCTTATATATATATATTTATGTATGTGAAGTAAAGTCAGACTTTGATTGGATTCAGCAAATATTTGCACACCCTGGTCCTGTTGAAGCTTGTTTCTATTTAAATGTACAAATATGTGCCATAACCCATCCGGAAATGTATGTTGTGTTTTTTTTTGTTGGTTTTTTTTGTGTAAATTGAGCTCTGTGTCAAACATTGCCAACGACTACATTTGCATCCACACCTGCTGAGGATGCAGGTGCCTGCAGATACATTCCCACAACATCAACTCCCTCGAATGCGAATGCATGTGGATGAGATGTCAAAAATGTTAAAGAGAAATAAATTACAAAAAAAACGCAACATATTTTAAAACTGTTATTGTAACTTAAACCCATCACAGACATATGTGTTTTAAATCCTTTTTTAGTTGGATTGTTATGTATTTTTTACCTTGAAGATCGTTCTTTTTCTTTGCCTGACCACAGATTGGACAAGAGCCTCCAGAAGGAGCCAAAGTCCAAAGCGAATCATTGCATGGTACTGTTTATACCCCGGCATCCCTGTCCGCTGAGCCTCTCCATCCGTTTAAGGGCTTGCATGTGGAGGATGTTTTGCTTGCGACTTCTCTTTAGGCCCTTTTTTATGAGATCCAGACACAGGGTTTTATTTCCTTGGCCTATTTGTGATTTAAGGAGCTGCAGGTTTGTTCCAAAGGCTGAATTGACCTGGGGTTAGGTTCGCAGAAGAGAAAATATATCCGGACAGTGCATGGGTCGGCATGACTATCACATGAGATGATGCCCTTGAATAGAAATACCAACAACAAAAAAGTAAAATCAGAAGGTTTAAAGCGATCTGTTCCCGTTATCATAGGTCTTGCAATCCGTTGCATTTGGTTTTGCGTTGATAAGAGTGATGGATGGTTCTCCGTACTGTGACTGTTAATCTTGTCAACGAGGGAGAATCTCTATAAACATTATTTTTTTTAGACAGCTTACTGGCAGTGTGCAGCAACAGATAGGGGAGGAGCAGGGCTGCTATTGAGGTTGGTTCACGTTGGCATTAGCTTAAATAAAGAAGGTACAACAGGTCAACAACTGTAGCTGTTTTAGAATACCAACGTTTTCAAACCTTAGAAAACATTGTTTGTGTTAGTTTGTCTTCAACATATGCTTGTTGTAGATCTACTAAAAGATGACAAAGAACTAATTATGTTCATCCTGTGTTTTTGCCCTACTTTTATAAAAGGCTCTCTTTTGGTGACTTGCCGCCGTCGTCCACAGCACGGCATGTAGACACACTAAGCGCTGCTCTCTTTCTGTTTCTTTTATCTCCTGATATTTTTTTCCCCTCTCTCTCTCTCTCTTTCTCTCTCTCTCTCTCTCTGTTGCTCTCTTAGAAATACACTCTGAGGTGGTCAGTATGTTGACAGTCAATCACACACTTCTTTGCTCTCACCGTGCCAGCGATTGTGTGTGTGCGTGAGTGAAGAGAGCTGACAGACAGTGTGTGGTTCTGTGACAGAGGGTGTCAGCTCCGTGTCAGGGAGATGTGTTTAGTGTCACACTCTGCTGACCTGATCTCCGGTCGGACTGTCCACTCCGGCCCCGCTGTGGCTCCTTACATAACCCCCGCTGTCATTCACACGGACGCCTGAAGGGATCCGCTGAGCCTCTGTGCGCGCCCAAACACACGCATGCATTTGGAGATTATACATACTGCAAAGGCACCCAGATTCGCCCATTAATTTTTATTTTATTTTTTATTTTTTTGCAACATCTCAGTTAGTCAGTAAACATGAAACAAAAACCGCCCATCGTTGAAGAGATTCGAGCGAAGCAACAAGTTTGGAACACTTTATACTTTTAAAGATCATCGTGCTTTTCGAAAGTGAACATCCACACAACTTGTGCTACTCGTATCAGGCATTCTGAAATGTTCACCACGTTCATCATTGCGTCTGTATGAGCATGCCCGATTCTTCACAGTGTGCGCTTTAAGTCCTGAGTCAGTGGCCCTGAGAGCCGTTCTTTGGCCTCTAGTTCTTTAGAGGTCAGCGCTGATAGAGTGATGCCTTGAGAGAGTGGATTTACCATCTACTGCCCTGGATATAGAGGGTTGAATTCGTTTGGGTTGCCTCCTCCACAGTCAGAAAGGAGGCACTTCCATCCACTTTCTTATTGTTTTTACTTGTTTGTTTGATGATAACTTTTACAGAAGCAAATGATCTTTCTTTATTGTAACTTTTCATGTCAAGCTCCAAATTAGAAAATTGACATTTTATTTTGCGGCTGATCTCATAAAATTTTGTTTTAAACTAAGATTATGAGTGCTGGGCTTTAGTAAACCTTTAAAACATCTTACAACCATATTTAGTCATAAGTGGACATTTTTATGGAATATATATGGTTTTCAGTTGTGATCAATTAAAAATTTTAATTTATGTCTATGCAATGACAACAAAATTTGTGGGTTAAGCTTTTGTGTAAATGTCTTTTTTTGTACATGTGAACTCCTTTAACGATGCAGCCTTTTCACTAGTAAGCAAAACGTCTTAAGTGTTAACATAACAAAAATTAAAAATATTCCACTGGAAGGCTCCTACCGTCATAGTTTGTTCAACTCTTTTATGCCGATTACATAATAACTCCGCTGTTCAAGCCACTTTATCGAAAAGAGTAAGAAACCATTTCATCCAAAATAGTATCAAATCTTCTATTTAAACATCCTGATCTGTTCTGCTTGCTTCACAAACAAGTTAAAATTTTAAGGGGTTGATCCATTTGCAAGCATTAGAATGAGATTTTCTGATTGTAATATTGTTTAAAAAAAGTATTTTTGGAGTTGAACTAATATTAAAAGCATAAATGATAAACATTCTTTGATCTAAATCAGAAAAGCAAGCATTATCCCTCAACGTTTTAATGTAATAATACATTTAAAATTGATGTTGTAATTATGTCATCTTAAGATATATAATCAACACCCTCTAGATTTCTTTCATTTAATTTAATATGAGTGATGTTTACTTCACCAGTTTCTACATCCAAGCAGCTCATCGATCATAAAAAACCTTCCCACGAAGGCTTTTTTTCCCTCTCCTTTTTTAAATGAATGATTTACACATTTAAGTTCAATCAAATCAGACAAATTGCTAAATATTCAACACAATGAATAACTTAAAGTTTTACTGTCCTACCTTTTTTACTTCCCTTTTTTTTTCAACCTCTGACTTACAGACTAAAGTTCAATCAACACAGACAAATCTGACAGATTTTTCAAATAGTTAACACAGTGGATTACTGTACGTTTTACTTCAAAATCTAAAAATTGTCTCTTTGAAGTAAAGAAATGTAGTAAGTGGATTTAACTAAATGATGCTGCAATGTTTTACAGTATACTGTGTTTTTCCAGTCTCCATACACCACGCAGGATTTGACCACTACACTGAACTAAACACTAAGAAGTTCTTTGGTATTTTTTAAAACCCTACCTTGTTAACCCTTGTTAAGATTTTGGCACACCTTAATATTTGTAACTGTGTAACTTCTATTTCACTCAAACATTAACCAAGCATTTCTTGAGATTATTCGTTACTATTCTGCCTACTCATTGTTTAGGCATCCTACCTTATAAGTGTAGGTACATCTGAGAATTTCTTGGGCGTACTACTGGGCTGTAGAAGATGGTAATTATGACATTCTGTGTTCCTGAACGTGTGCGAGGACTGGACATCAAAGCATGCACACCAAAGCCCTCTGTAATAATGGAAGAGGCGGGCATAGATATTGATCACAGAAGGTGAACATTAGCAAATCTCTTTCTTTTTTTATTATTTACCAGTGTTTTCATCTGCTCATCATTTCGGTTCCTCTGAGTCTCTTTTCTCCTTCTTACACTTTCTCCATCCCCCATGAGCTCGCCA
This sequence comes from Orestias chungarensis, assembly GCA_032876305.1. NCBI lineage: Eukaryota > Metazoa > Chordata > Actinopteri > Cyprinodontiformes > Cyprinodontidae > Orestias > Orestias chungarensis. The sequence goes on along the minus strand of JAVLVB010000580.1, from coordinate 3,740,302 downwards.
TTCACCCTCTATCCATCCTTAATCATTCATTTTTTTCGCTGATCTCTTTATTCTGCACTCCTTCGGTTTTTAGCGATGCCGCTCCCTGTGCTGGCTGTTATCAACATTCCATCACGCTCAGGGTTGAACACCTCCTCCTTTGCTCATCACTGTGGAGATACCTGGGGGCGGGCAGGGTCACACTGCTCAAATCTAACGGTGTATTGATTCCATTAGATAATTAATGACCCAAGCAAGGGCCGTCGAGGAGCAAAACAGGGTTAGAGGCGAAGAATTGTAGGGCGGGGATGGGGATTGTGGATGATGGGAGGCAATGTGAGTGTAGATTGTGCTTTTGGGGAGGGGGTGGCGGACGCCGGGACCCTTGAGAGTAGAGGAGAACCTTGGGTCGGAACGATCCAGTGATTGTCAAGGTCATCTGCAACTGTGGCTTCACTACTGAAGGAGAATGCCGAGTGAGTCGAAATAGCGGGATCGAAGGAAGAGGGGGTAGATCTCCATGTCCAGCAGCTGTCGATTGATCAGGGGCTGAAAAATTGTATATGAATAAGTGTTTTGACTTCTAAATCCTCAGGTCCGACCACGGCCGTAATGCATGATAAGTAGTTTTCAAGCCCTCCAACCAGAATACCAAACTTCATCTCCCCGGAACGCCAGACACTCATTTATAAGCACTCAACAACATGAAAGGCAAAGATAGAAAACTAAATACATCAAATATTCTGCTCATGTTACAGCCAACCATGTTTTCAACATCTTCCATGATATTGAGTACTCTGTATTTGATAAGAAATTATTCAAAGGAATATCTCGCACTGCTGTTGCATGTGTGTGTGCGCCATTTTTTACCTTTTGGTTTGATGTAATTAAAGAGAAGTGGGCTTCAGAGAACCGGGAGGCGAACTGTCTGCGAATCCTTAGCAGTAAAATGTTTCTGTAATGATGAGAATTTGATATTGGTGTTGGTAAAGAGAATTAAAGGAAAAATGTTTAGGACATTAAAAATATTTTACAAATTTCACAGAATTATATGAATAGATTATAGAACATCCCACCTTTACATGTTAGCTATGAACATACTTTTAATTATTTTAAGACTATTTAAAAGAACTTCTCATTTTGGCAAAGCTTTCTGACTGTTATTGTAGAGCTTATGTTTATTTTCTTCTTTTTATAAATATCTCATATCTGTCAAAAATAATGCATCGTTTTGTTGTTATACTTTTCCCATTCAACATAAATATAAAAATAAATATATAATTTTATATCTGCCATAGAAATAAACCTTGATTGGAAAGTCGTTTTAATAATTTCCCTAAAGTGTGTGGAAGCTTACCTTCAGCTCAATTATTATGCATTTCATGCAACAATCCTGAACAGAACCAGTGAAAATTTGCTCAACAACAATTTGCAACCCTTAAAATAATTGAAAGCAAGCAGTATTTGTCATTTCGAGCATTAAGGAAAGATCAATTTCCCAATCTGATTAAATTGGGATTGATGTTGTTTGCAAAACCACAAAACGGGAAAGTATGATGTGCATTTTTTGCTTTTCCAATAAAAAACCCCCCAAATGTCTCCACTGCTGGTTTCAGTAAAACAGTTAACATATTATAGTTTCTTTGTAAGGATCACTAAACTGAAATAGTGTGAGCTTCTTAGCTGTACATCTGCTCCTAATGTAAAATGCTGCTTAATTTGAATCGCTAACAAGACAACAATGACTTTTAAAGCTTTTTTTTTTTATTGCTTCTATCAATGCAATAAATACCTATTTTATTTCAATAGCCAACCTTAACAACAACAAAAAAAGCTATTGTAACGACTTTTAGTAATCTTTTTTTTTTTTTCCTTCTACTTGAGACCAGAATTAAAATCCTGAATATTAAAATGCTAATTAATCAATCTCAGTAACAGCCTAAATATTCCCCTCAATAGAAAAACAAACTGATAACCAGATATGTGTTTTAAAATAACTGCCAGTTGTTGCAGCTTAAATATGTACAGGAGCAGGTTGTTCCACAGAGTTGGTGGCAAATTCCTAGACATATGTGACATAATGTTCCTATCCTACACCTTATGGCTTGAGCTGGTAGCTTTGTTTCCATCCTCACTTAACCATAAAGGAAAAATCAAATTTTTCATCATTGGGGAAAAAACAGTAACGAAGCAAAAGAAAGCGGGGTTTTCAGCAGCCCCTTTGTAAGACATATCTATAGGTATTTATATATAAAACATCAAACCAGATACGTTTGATGTATAATCTTGCAGAATTAGTCAAAATTAAAAATCAAAAACCTTGAGAAGTTAGGTGGTTGTTATTTCTGCAAACTACTCTCTTGTATAGACTTGTTATTGCTCTTCACCTTCACATGACTGCAGTGTGCATGTAGTCTCTAGTGGGCAATGAGAGCTTCGGCGCCTCTGCATTCACAGTCTTGGCCAGACCTTGTATTGGGCCCCAGGGGTTGTGGAGATGAGGCATAAAACAACCATGCCCCTACCTGGGGGACCTGGTGGCAAGGCAGCAGGTTTGTTGTCTGCCGGCGTGCTGTTTGACTTAAATGTGTTCATTTGCCTTAGCGCCTGACTCCCTATGGGGAGGGGCAGCTTGGGGAAGAGGAGGGGCGCACTAACGAACCTCTGACAGCTGGAGGCCCTAATTAAACGTCCCCCTGAAAATAAACAGAGCTGGGAGCCAAGCGAGCAGCAAAGAGCGGCTTACGAATGAGCGTTCACTGGCATTTCCCTCCTCTCTGTTACTGTTGACACATTGCCAAGAGAGCATGGCTTTATAGGGTGGGGGTCTCAAAGGCACCCTCACATGCACTCACACACACACACACACACACACACACACACACACACACACACACACACACACACACACACACACACACACACACACACACACACACACACACACACACACACACACACACAACGCTAACGAGTATGTAGCACAGCAGTAACACATTTTGATCACCTGCGGTCACACTTGATGGGAGTTGATCTCCACTGCTGTGAACATAGTATATTATTTACTCCTGGTGCTTTTAGAACTCACACCTTGCTTTTTCCTATATGTTTCCTGCTGTGTGGCGGCAGAAGAAAGCAGCTCGGCCCTATTGAGGGGGTTTCACACTCTGTCTAGATGACACGTCTGACACTCGTTGTGCAGCAACAGCTAGCCCAAGCATTAGCAGTCAAAGTGGCGGGGTCCATTTGAGCGAGTGCATTAATGGGCAGCCTAACCTGTGACAAGGTTATGAGGCTGATTGAATAATTACTGTAGAGGCTCCTGTCCATTACGGCCCTGTGTCTGCTCAGATGGAGGGAGACTCAGTAGAGATACAGAGATAGTGTGAGACAGAAAGATCGGGAGGGCAGATTGGGTAAGCGCAGATAGGGTCAATTAAGAGATAAACATACAAGTTTGAGCTCGAGGCGGGCTAAGTATGTGTGTGTGTGTGTGTGTGTGTGTGTGTGTGTGTGTGTGTGTGTGTGTGTGTGTGTGTGTGTGTGTGTGTGTGTGTGTGTGTGTGTGTGTGTGTGTGTGTGTGAGTGTGAGACTGGGAAAATGGTTTCCTCTCTGTGTCTCCTTTCGATCTCCCCTTCCAGCCCCACACGGCCTAATTTGGCATGAAGTGCATTTATCCAGGTGAGGTAGAAAAAGGTGACAAAGGTGAAGTTGTTAGACAGAGGTGCACTGCCCTCTGCTTGACCCTGTCGACTCTTTACCAGATTCTCCAAGAAGACTCTGCGTTGCACTTATAGGACTAAAATATATAGGTTTGCTGTTGGTAAATGAAGCCTTAAACCCCAAGACTATGTGGAAATATGTTGGCAGTGTAAATATTACAAAAAGGGCTAAATTTAACGCTGGAGAATGAACCAGGGTTATGAAACAGATGTTCCAACTATTACGAAATTTTCACTGTATGATAACAAATAACGAGTACTTATTTACACCTGCTATATTTTGAAGTAGGTTTCCAGTGTATTCCTAATTTTTTTTTTAAGTATGACAAGATATTAAGTAACCATGAGAAATCTGTACTTATAGCCATTGTGGAGTCATATCTTCCTTTTGCTATTTCAAAAAAGTGTTGCCCTAATAGGAATGACATATGGTGCCGTTTCAGGTCTTACACCGTGCCTGTCTGTTTTTGTAATTGTTTTGTATTTTTTTCCAAACAGCAAAATCTAGTTTTTCTTGTAATTTTATTTTTTAGGTAAAGTGAAGCACTGGCTGTATGCAGCAACAGATAAAATAAAAAGAGCGCAGAATTACTCTGTTTCAGAAAGCTAAAAAATTAAGATAAAATAAAAACTCTGGTCACTCAGCAAATCCCTCAGGCAACTCCTTGAGAAACATTTACACCGTTGTAACCTTTTTAAAACCTTGGTATACCGGATCGGGTTCTGGAATCCAGTCTATGTCCAGTAACAACATAAACTGACTGAATTTGTTCGGAAGTAATTATATGTAACATAAAAGACCAACAGAACGAATGCTATTTATTTAGGGTTTAACTTTAACAATATTTTAAGATTATTGGGATTAATTCGCAAAGCTTTTGTGTGATTTCCTAATCGTGGCTTAATTGTAGAAGTTCAAATTATAACTAGGCATGGGCCATTAGATTCTCTCTCTCTGTATGCTAATAGTGAGTAAAATGAAGTGTCACACTAACAAAAAAACTTTGTACAAAGAACACACATGAGTTAAATCTACTAGTTGTTTTCATATATTGTAATAACATTCAGTGTGCATAACAGGTGGTGGATGAGCTCCAGCCGCTCCAGCACTTTGTGTGTCTCATTAGTGATTTGCTGTTATATGTAGTATATGCAGTTGCCTTTCAAATTGTGAAAAGACGTCAGTCAGACTCTCTATTGTCATAGAACTAAAGCATGTTGGCTTAAGCTCTATTACTGTATGTTGTTCTTATGGAGAAATTTTAAATGCTAATACAAATGCTCAAAATATCTGTTTACACAAAGGCCAGCTTTGACATGGCTGACCTTGGATCATGTTTTGAAACCAACATCCTACATTTTTGCTCTTACCTTTAGCTGCCTAAAGACAAAATAAAACTATGAAAGAAGACCGATCTCTGTCTCTCTTCGTAAAACCGATTATTGACTTGTCTGCCTTTGAAATCTGTCCAAAAAGATTTCTCGCTTGGATTTAATGTTGGCTGTTTAAGGTCAGATTTGTGAAATGATATCTGCCAAACCTGCCCGGCTTTTGCTAACCCCTCTTAGCCGAGGTCAGCATAGCCATGCTCAAACTCGAGACATAATCCATTTTCTTTTGCCCTGCCAAAGCTCTGCTGACGTGATTGTGCTGACCCAGCTAGCCTAAAGGAAGAGGGAGATAGAGATAGAAAGCCAGAAAGAGAGAGAGGCCATGTGAGGCCCAAGGGCATGACATCGAGGTGCTGGGGGCCACAGCAGCCCATTAAATGTCAACAGAGCACAGAGGGGAGGCAAACTGGTGAGGGGCAAAGCTGCATTTGAGGACCATGGAGAAAACTGGCAGATTCTATGACAGGAGTTTTGAAGTTTGGCACCATACATTAAATGTGGACAATCTGTCTCATCTGTAGGGATATTTGACTCAATCCAGCAGTTTGGAGATTTTTTGGGTACGGGGCATATACAGATATATATTTTTAATACTATTCATTTTTTCACATTTTGTCACTGCTATTAAAACCTTATTTTGTTTTGCTTTAGGTGTTAATCAACATTTTACCATGTAGGAGGAAACCCAATCCTACACTTGCCCCTGAAACCCCCAGGAACACAATGAAACTTGTTGGAGGCAGGATCATATTGTTTTCTTTAACATAGACAGGAAAACTGGTAATAGTTGATAAATTCAGGGGAATTCTGTAAGAAAACATCTTTATTTTTTTATTCTAATTGAATGAAAAGCATAAACATAAACATACAAACAGAGCTGAATTGAAAGGTTTTGTTATTTCAAATAGTAATTTGCAATCATTTATCAATAATTGTGCTTTCTATTAAATAAAGTCACCAATATATACTTTGATTTTGGCCAGTCGAGCATATATATACCAAACCATGTTCTGTCTGCTCTATTCCTATCAGAAAATATTTTTTTACTGACTTTCTTATCAAGTTTAAACAAAATTTTAACTAAGATCTTGCTGACTATTTAATAATACAGACATGCACCAACAAGGGTTTTACTGGCCCGTACCAATTTCAGTTTTTCAGTAGGATCTTACCTGCCGATACTGTTTGTGGCCAATTTTGTTTGAGGGACAATAACACATCCAGACTCTTTTGTGTGAACTTGGTTTTATTTTAACAATTAAACATAACCAATATTTCTTATTTTCTATTCATCTTCTTCCAGATTATCAGGTAGAACTGATTAAAGTAAACCAGATTTTTTTTAAATCTCAGATTCATTGATTAGTGGATCACAATGTTTTTCTCAATCAGCCACCCATAACCTTCAGATGCAACCATGTGTATTACCTGATAGGTCACCACCATGTTCATTGTAAAACTAGTTTTGCTTCATGTAGCCATTGTGCTCTTGTGAGAACTGCAGAAAATGTGTATTTCTATTTGGGAGCATTGCATTTGCAAATGTAAAGACCAACCCATTTATGTGCAATCTAGGTACTGCTTCAAGCATTATTTTTGTTGAAATGTATAGATTTTTTCATCATTTTTGTGAACAAAATTGAAATCATTAGAGAAAATATTGTCTATCTTTGCAGATTTGCAGTAAATCCTGCAAACAAAAGAACAAAAAAAAACTAAGGAGAGTGAACAAGGTCTAAGAAGGCTTTCTGCTGCAGATAAAATTTTGATGTATTTTAAAGAGATCTCCCAAAGGAATCGGGAGAAGAAAAAAAATCCACAGAAGACCTGACACTGGACCTAAGAAATGCATCTGGCCCTTCACTTCATCCATCTACTGTATGCCAAGTTTCTAGCAAAGAGTCCTTGGGGAATCACCTTGTTGGTGCAAAAATCCAACTTCCATGTCTTTTAGACTGCTATTTTTGGTATTTCCCATAGATTTAGCAATAAGAATGAAGAAGAAATGAATGTTTTGGGAATTTTTTAATTAAAAGCAGCCAAAAGCATCCAGTGTTAGTTTTTGCTTAAATTGATAATTATTTGAAGGATTTTTGTGTTATGTAAAACCTTTAAGATTAATTTTTGTAAAGTATCAAATGCATTTTATACCAAAACGGGATTTATTTTGCTACGTAATACATTTTAGATCTTCGAACTTGCGATGTGCTCACTCCTTTTAAACTTTAAATAGATCATAATGAATTCATGGCAAATATTTATGACTCAACCAAGGTCACGTCATTAATTTACTTCTTAGATTTTACCTATCTCTTGTGAACCCACAGGTCTGAGCTACTTGCAACCCGAACCAATTGCAGCCCTCGTTAAGGAGCAGGCACTGGATTGGAGCAAGCATGGCGAGCATGCCGTTTGTCAGTGAGGGGAAATGTGTGAGTGTGGAGTGGGATTTCCTACAAGGACTCCTTGCGAAGCCTCCTACACTACCCTGGTAAGGCTACACGCACCCACAGACACATAAAGTATTTCTTTTTATCTCTACAAATACTTTTCATTAACTTGTTATCATTTTTTCTATCATTTCTATAATCAAACCATTACACCAAATCTAAATCTAACCACTACAATTACAAGCTTAACTCTAAACTTAACATAAACTCACTCCTTTCATTCAAATCAGTTGATTTCTGAAGTACAAATTCACAATATATCCTTAGTCACTTTTCAGAAACCTAGCAGATTGCCTGTAGTCATTTACTTTTCTGCAATGCACCTAATGGAGCCCAACGGCCTGGGCTTTGCGCCCTATAAGGAGCAGTAGCTCTTCAAAACATAGCATTTGTTAGAAATGTGGTGAAACCGAAGAACACACGGACACACACGGACACACACAAAGAGCAATATAAGCCTGGGAGCATACCCATGAATTAATCTCCACAAGGTGAAATCCATGGGTTGACACCCTTGCACATACTGACAGCCTGATAAAGAGTTCCCCTTCAGTGAAACACAATACAGAAGACGTAAGTCTGTTCAACGCAGTGCTACATTTCACCTGCGCCTGTGCTCACCTGCCAGTCCTGTCAGACACGGGACCCCCCTGCACCTCCCCTTAACGGAGATTAAGTAAATTTGGCAGGAATTATTAATGGGTAGTCATTTACAGGCGGATATAAAAACTAAGCAGATCAATGTGCGCCTATTGATTCTTCTCGGTGGCTGGGGTTGAGGCGGTATAATAATAAGATGTTACACAGGCTGGCAGCACGAGTCCACACACACAAAGTCGCAAGGAGATGTGCAGATTTCGCTTGTTAGGGGGACAAAAATACTGCAGCTCTGCCAGCTGATTAATAAATAACCATACCTGCACACTAAAATGCGACACACTTTTATGGTACATGCACGCACATGTAAGGCTGGAAATCTTGGGGCAAACAGGACACAGACACAACAGAGACTATAACACCAATATACACACAAACTCCTTATTCCAGTGCTGCACTGACACAAATTGTGAAGTGGCTGTGACAACATAATTCCACCACTCAGGCCCCATTGAGGAGAGTCAATACCCAATCACAGAGACAGGCTACCTGAGCCCAAGCTCCCTCCACCCAACCCCCCACCTCCCTGTCACTCTGCCCCTCCCTCCACTATTGATCCCTCAATCACAGCTACAGCTCACTAAACCGGGACCAGACCAGGGAGATGCAGAGGATGTAGAAGGAAGGACGGTGGAAAGGGAAAGGAGAGATAGGCAGGGGAGACATTGTGTGCACAGGTTCACGTATGGATTTTAGAGCAAATAGTATTATTAGGACTCTGGTTGAGTGGATAAAAGAAGAGGAGAGTTTGTAATTATCACGCTCATCTTCGGGAGATGGGACAGAATGGAAATTGTTTCTCTGCAACAGCTGAAGGCATTATTATTTTAAGCATTTAGTTTTATTTTAGAACAAATGGGGATGAATGTCATGCAAAGCATGAGTTGTTATAAAAGGTGGTCAGGTCTTTATATATATATATATATATATATATATATATATATATATATATATATATATATATATATATATATATATATATATATATATATATATATATATATATATATATATATATATATATATATATATTAAAAACTTCAGTCAGCTGCAAAGTAAACCCCTGCTAGTTTATATTATCCTGGAAAACTATTTCTCGGTTTTGGGTCATAGAATAAAAATTTTATTTCTCAAAGGTTTTTAAAGACAAAGTAAAACTGTTTTAGTTGTAAAATAAATGGATTTCAGGCTACCTGGACATGTTTCTAATTGATCAATATTAATTATAGCAGTGTCACAAAACAACTGCTCCAAATAAAGATAAGAATAAAATCTTTTTTGGGGGGGGGAACTGGCAAGCAAAAACTTTGGTTTCATTTAGTTTAACATTGTGTTCCTGAAAGCAATATATGTTAACATTGAAATAAGTTCTGGATGAGGTACACGGAAAAAAAGACAACCAATACTAAGGCCACATGAGTTATTAAAAGTAAAAGTAATTTTTCAAATATGAATCAAAGACTATAAGTCAGCAACAGAGAGGCTAGACTAAAAAGCATTTCAAAAAGCTAAAAAAACATTTTTTATTACTCACCCTTTGATATAAAAGCTCGTCCTCTGTTTGTCAGATTGTCAGACAAAACTTAGATTTACAAACAGAACAACAAACTGTTTGGGTTTTACAAACCCAAACAGATTTGACAATTTTACATCTAATCCAGGATGACATTAAATTGTTTGTTGGAATTGTTTAGTGTCACTTTGTTTCCTAATGATTGTGTCTTCATTCAGAACTGTTTTGCTTTACAAACATATCAGGCGTCCATCATATACACACTGGGGATCTCTCATTGTACTGTTTTACATTTTTTGTAGTCAAACTGTCTTATCCCATGAACAAGATCAAAATCATAACTTCACTATTATTCACACCCTTTAATTTAAAATCCTTAAATAAAATGGATCGCAACAATTAGTTTAGACGTTACATGTAATCGGGAAACATTTAAAAACTTAAAACAATTATGTTCACATATGCCCTGCAAACAATTTCACTGAGCTTGAGCTATTTTACAAATCACAGTGGTTAACAAATCCAGTCTTTATTCTGCATTTATAAACCTGGTACAGATATAACTACCAACACTTGCAAATCTACTTGCAGAGTTTCTGATAATTGCATACAAATGAACAGCACATTTTCTAGCTTTTGTGTACAAGACTAAACAAAATATTCTGAGCATCGTTTGATCAAACAAAATTAATTGAAACAAGTTGGTTCTGTGGCTTTGGAAACACCAATATTTACTAGTTACTAGACTTAATATCATCTCTAGAAGTGGAAACACATTTTTGGAAAACCCCATGAATACCCAGAAAGAGACATCACTTTAGGAGTAATTCCATCTTTTGATGTTTTTTTCTCTTTCTGTGCATTTATCTATCATTGAAATGTTTTTCTGTCTGTTCTTTTATCTATTTGTAATACACCTGTGTGTCTGTTTCACAGCCTCCAGAACCTGCGTAAAGAGAAGTCTCGCAATGCGGCACGTTCTCGACGGGGGAAGGAGAACTTTGAGTTCTTTGAGCTGGCTAAGATGTTGCCTTTGCCAGGGGCCATCACGAGTCAACTCGACAAAGCTTCAGTTATACGGCTGACTATCAGCTATCTGCACATGCGCACCTTTGCAAACCAAGGAGACCCACCTTGGATCCCGCTGCTGGAAGGGGACAACAAAGGTGAGATGGAAACCAAAGTGTCTAGATGCTATCTATCCTCGAAGTTGTAATTGAAATCTAGAAACTGCATTGTTTTCAACTTAATCGTGTTTGAATTACAGGTTTTAGAACTAAGGGGGTGGGCTAAGTGTTGCGCTTACTGGTCAGGCTAATTGTAATTAGCAAATCAAGAAAATACACCTGAACATCTCAGTGTTCAATGCAAACATGCCTGTAGAGCAGTCATGGGTAATAATTTTTCCAAAGTGTCTTACAAGAAATATAAGTTATGGTAAAGGGCCAGAAACCTGGGTTAAATCTTGTGAACACACTTATATAATATATTTCTTACATATCTGCTTTCAATTGTAGAGCTTCTATTCTCAATAAACGTATGTTGTTTGATTTATTTTATCAAAGTAGTTTAATTTGGTGCAACAGTCTGTGACATTTCCCCCCGTGTTGTCGTTATGTACCTCAATTGTAAATGAAATTTAATTTTTTCTAATTTTATAAAATCCAATCGATTGTGTTTCAGCTGCTTTCTGTGCAGGATCTTCTGCGAGTTATGTCTAACCACAGCTGAAACGACATGTGACACAGACTATACACTGTGTAGATAAATATAAAGGGGGGAAACTACTTTTAGATTTTAACAGCAAAATAGTATGAAAAAAGCAGCTATTCTAGCTGTGCACATAAATAGATAAATAGCTGTGACATAAAATCTAAGACAATGTGAAATCTAAGAATTGAGAATACAATGATTAGTAATGACACTAATCATTTACAAATAAAAATATGAGACCCCCAAGTTGAGAATTAGGATCAGATCAGAACAATCACAGTTTTTATTTTAAATTTCATTTTGTCAATTTATTTGTCATAAATCTGTAAGATCACAAAAAACTGTTGTTTTGTTTTTTTTACACGGCTTTTAACATCCCCCATGTGTATGTAATCGCGCACACCTTCCAAAGCAGTGCATGTGAGTATCAAACTGGTTTCTGAGTTGTGTATTTGGAAGAAGGAAAAAGAGGAAAGCAGATGACATACAAAAAGGGAGGACACTATTGGTGCAAATTGTAATTACAGAAATTAACTACATAACGAAGACAATGTAATTATACAGCCCATTTAATTGCTACCATTACTGAGGGGAAATTATGTAGCAACAGTATGTTTAGGAATGTGTGTTTGAGTGTGCGCCCTCGCCTGATCAAAATTAATTGGACTATTTTGACATAATTAGGTCTGTGAGCATTGTAAGAAAAAAAAAAAATATATATATATATATCATGTGTAAATAAACCCTCAGATGTTTTATTTCCACACGTTGCTCGTGTCATATGCGTTGTGTCTGTTAAACATATTTTTTAGAACCAACTGTGGCTGTGGAAAGAGTTTAGGGAGTAGATAGGGAGTTAATGGTTTGATTTTAGCTTTCTCCTCTATCAAATATTGTCATACCCCCGAGCAAGGCATTTAACCTGGCATTGATGCCTGGTACTCTATAGATCAGTGTGTTGTTATTGTGAGTAAAATAACAATGTTGTAAAGATTGTCCTGCTAGAGATATGTGCACGAGTATGTGAGTATTTGCTTTGAAGGTCAACCCTAATTCTAGCTACAGACACCTGTGGGGAAAAAAATGTTTTCCTCCATTGTTTTTCTGGACTTTCAGCAAAATCACACGGTAATATCAATAACTGCCAATAACAACCAATCCTAAAGAAGGTTAGAAATACAAAGCTTTGTTGAATTTGCATAGGAATTTGTCATTTATAGGAGTTTGGACATTGTGTTTGAATGAATCCAGAGGGACTTATTTACGTATGTGTAGTCCCGCAGGCTGTGTTGCACCATCTGGAATCCTTGCATCATCTGTAGCAACCTTTTGCCGTGCTTTAGGGATAAGGCAATACATCTTTGTTCATAAACTACTGTTCTTGAAGGAGAAATTTAAAAGTGTGTACAATTTGAACAATAGTTTTGGAGTAAATACTGTGTACTTGATCTGCAAAACAAAACTTATTGGTTTTATGAGGCAACTGCTGCAAATGGGGAATGGTAATTTCCACTTTTACTCAATAACAACTGTTCACGTTATCAGGATTGAATATATGAAATATGATTTTATTTTTTATTTAAAGAGTAGATTAAGCAGGCCCTATCATGATGTCGACACTAAACACATAAAAAGCTAACATGGACATCAGTTCCAACAAGTCAACCTAGGATATATTGGCAGGGTTCTAAGTTTGATGCATGACTTCAATTTTGTTTGTGGAATTTGGTCGAAGATGTGGCTGAAAGAAAAGGGAGGCCGCAGAGGAGGGAAAGGGACAAATGCAGAGGGAATAAAGACAGGAGGAGGCTGGAGGAAACAGGGGGATTGTGAGAAAGAAGGAGGTGGAGGAGGGGGTTGCATTCCTCTGCATTCCCTTTCGGATGGATTCTGGATGGACAGGGGCCAGCAGAGAGGAAAGTGAGGTGGACGGCTTGAGGAAAGGAGAGGGATGGAGTGGGGAGGAGAGGAGGGGCCAGAGTGGCTTTTGTCTGCTTCCCACGTTTCAAAGCCAGTCTTGAAAAATGAATAGACAGAGGAAAATCAATTGCATGACCTTCACAGAGAGGAAAGACAGAAGGAGAGATTGAGGGAGCGACAGAGGAAGAAAGATGGAGGAGAGGAAGAGTATGGAAGGAGTAAACAAAAAGGAAAGGCTAAAGGCAGGAAAAGTAAAATGACCCTTGATGTATATTCCTGTTCTGTGTGGTTGTGACTCTGTCTGTGTGCACATTCAAGGACTTGTTGAAATCATTTATATTTCAATAACAGTTTATTGAATAAATTTTGCTTTGGGGGACACTTGTTCCTTTATTTCCTGCATTTTATAAATGTTCCGTTCAGATTTATTTCAAAACCACCTTTCATAATATTTCTGGGGTAAGTGAAAGCAGAAAGAGGCATAAGCATCAATAACGCAGTAGTTTTTTTTAGAGATCTAAAATTAAAAATGGCGTTCAAGGGTTTGTTTTCATTGAGTCACCCCTTTAGTTCATGTTTTTGTTCTTGCCAGGGAACTAATCTGGCAAGAAATGTTTTTCAAAAATTATTTCTGTAGAGATTTTCATGCACATTTACAAAAATTGAAATGGGTTTAAATTTAACCTGGTTCAAAATATTTGGTTTATCTGTGGAACAAAACTCTTTGTTTCAGTATTTGTAGTGAACCTGATATTGGCTAAAAGAGATTTTATTACCCCAAAATAAACCTAAAAAGCCTCAGTGTCAAATTTCTAAAGGAATGTACTATGGTTTGATAGAACAAAATAGAAGCATTTAGACATAATAACCATTGTTAAATTTGGAGGACTGACTAAGCTAAATGCTGTCAGAAGAAATGCGCCAAAGTTACAGCAAATTAGTGTGAGAAATTCTAGACAAGTCTCCAAAACATTTGAACCAAGTCATACAGTGTATAGGGTTTCTGCTGAACACCAGTATAAACTTCTGATATATAAGAAAGCAAAGGCAAAATCTTAGAAAACTGTTCTCGGTCTTGTTATGGTTTAAGCAAATAGAAACTGTAATCTTAACTAAAGGAAAAACTTGTGCTATCGCCACATACTCACCAAGGAGGAGTGTGGCCTTTAGGGTAATGACTAAAATGAAAACAGATTGGCTTTTTTTAATACAGAATTTTGTTTTACGGACCAACTCTATAAACTTAATTTATTTGCTTTGTATTGCTGAGATTAAAGTGGAAGTAGACAGGGGCAACTTCCTCAAGATGGCTTCGAACCCTTTCATAACTGCTTGTTGTTCTAGTTTAAAAATGTATCTGTCTATGACTGTATATAACTCAGATCTGTATGTTCTGTACAGTGCCTTGAAATTACATTTTATATTAACTTGAAGAAAATAAATATACAGAACCTAAACTAAAATAATTTTACAGCTAAAGAATGGGAACACACTTTTATCTTTTTATACAGTAAAAGAACATACAAATAAACCAGTTTAAGCTGCCTGATAATTAGAAGGAGTTATGACACACTGTATTAGTTGGACGCCGATTTGTCTGCATAAATACATAATTTAAAGCAGTTTAGTGAATGTTTGGTGTGTAGCTGTATGATGAAATAATTTGACGTCGGTTTGAAATCTTAAATTAAAAGTAGAAATTCTTTGGAGAAATCAAATCTTTGCTTTAGGCAGCATGTTTTCATCTTTGTGATACGTCTCATTAAGAGCCTTCCCAGGAAAGTTAAAGGAAAATAATTCAATATTTAGAAAGCATCGTTCCCTCTTACTTCACACTCACTGGCAGCGGCCGGGCCGGCTGAAATGCTTTACAGTCTGCACCAGTGAGGTCAAACACACCTTTTTGTTCCAAACACTGATGACATTGACTTTCTTGCTGCCTCTTCTTGTTCCTCATCTCCACCCGCTTCCCTCAGTCTACCCCCAACCTCTTCAAGATGTCCCCGTGTCTGCCTCCCTCCTAATTCACAGTGTTTAAAGCAGCCGGGGCTTTTAAGGGAAGTTAATTGCACTCAAATTATGTTCGACCGCAAACGGAGCGAGGGAGTGATTGAGAAGGGACCCAGAGATAGAAGGAGAGTAAGGAGAGAATGGATGCCGGAGTGAGAAGATAATTGTACCAGAGAAACACGCCGCGATTAGGGTCACTTTCTCTCACTCACTGTCAGGCGGCCTGAAACGCCACATTTTGGGTCGTGGTAAACGGTGTCATGACATGTGATCAGTACTACAGAGCGAAACTTCGGAGACAAAAACTAAAAAGGAGACGGAGAAATTGAAATGACAGAAAGGTGTATACTTGGTTCCAAAAAAACATCTTCCCTAACCTGGTAAAACAGCTACAGTACCATAGAAGGGAAAAAAGTATGCTCATAAGCATGTACTGCCGATCCTCGCCGACTTAACTGGGACTAAATTATGTATTGGACAACGATCTAATGAAAATCCTTCAATTTTTTTTTTATTCAGTCATTCAAATCTTTTCTTGTGGTGGAGCTCCGGGGAGACCCTGAGAATTGACCTGCGAGTCAGACTATAATTAACGTGTCCAATCACACCCCAGTCCTTTCTGTCTCCTATTCCCACAATGAAATTAAACCTCAGAGCCGAGTCCCGAGGAGCTAATGAAAAGGGAGTGTGACAAGGCGATCAAAGATCTCAGCTGCACTTGCAGGTCTATGCCCAGGTCTGTACATAAAGGTGTTCTCTAAACACACAGGCAGAAATAAACATATATAAAGGGGAAACCACCTTGAGAGATTTATTAAGATGTTACTTATAATTTAACACCTAATTTCTAAAACATGGTTCCCATTCTTTTCATTTATTTGACAGATTTAGACAAACACAGTTTTTAAGACATCCTTTCTTTCCAGTGTTTTGGGTCGTTTTTGGGTTTAAAAACAAATATATATATATATATATATATATATATATATATATATATATATATATATATATATATATATATATATATATATATATATATTCCCCACTGTTTTTTCCACTACTACGACCAAATTAGATATAACCAGGTAGAAATCTAACTTTAAACTAGCCCTGCTAGCTGCATTTTTCTAAGCAGAGCCTTGATTACAAATAGAGCTTCGATATTCATTTGAATATCCTCCCATCTTTTCTCTATAATTTCAATCCACTTATCCTTGCAGGGACACAGGGAGGCTCTCATAGGGTGAGAGGCAGGCTGCACCCTGTACAGGTTACCAGTCCATTGCATAGCCCAGCAACCTAACCAAAGGACAAGTCCATCTACTGTAGGAAGACCAGAATTCAAACCCAGAACCATTTTGCTGCGAGCCAGTGCTCCCAACTGATCCGATATGTCATGCTTGGTTGAGTATCCCCAGGATAGTATTTCAATCATCTCCTCAGCAGTTAATATGGATTTTCAGATCTTTTGGGCAATATAATTTAACTCCAGCCAACATTTCCTGAATATGCAGTTCAGAAAGCTTGCATATGCCTGTTTGGTACTTTTACTGGAAGCGACAGGTTATCTGTTTAACACATGAGATTTTAAAACCTACATAGCTCCTGTACTCATGTCACAGAGCCTTTCATTCTATCTAACCTTGAGTTCTTTCAGCAAAAGTTATTTTGAAAGACTTCATAATGGAGAGTATTTGAATGTATTATTACGCTTAATAAACAGTGTTAGATCTGCACTTGCAAGCAAATTCACAAAAACAATTTCCATGAAATAACTGCATAGAGACCAGTTTAATCCGTAGTAATACTTGATCTGCTCTTCAACCTTGATTTTGGTTTATTGCAAAGAATTTCATTGAGCTTGAAATAAGTTTTAAGAACTTTGGGGGGGAAAAGCTTCATATTTCTTGGCTACATGTGAATGAACTCCATACGCATGTGTGAACCACATGCAGTTAATGAATTCTGTATTTTTAAACTGACTGCAGACAAGAGCCTCTAAGTTAGTTAAGCGAGCATAACAAACACAAGCTATACAAACACTGTAATGGAGAAACTTTACAAGCAGTGAAATTTCACTTCTTTTCTTTAGTTTGTGCCTCTCACGTGGCTGACTTCTCAGGTGAGATTTAAGTGAACTCTCACTTTCTCACCCTCAAGCAGGGGACAGACAGAGCACAGTGGAGTATGATTTCTCGCTTCTCCGTTCTGCATCAGGTATTTTTTCTTTAGTAGACTTTGTAAGATTGCTAAATAAAAGTAGTGCAACTTTCTTCTGCAGGAACTTTTTAACACATCTGAAGGTAATAACTAATTCTAAGATAAGTAAAATGGATTAGATAATACTATGTAAAATCTGACACACTGGGTCTTACCGTAAGTAATAAATAGATATTACTTGTAAATAATAAATGATGAAAAAAACATACAAAAAAACATAAAAAAACAAAAAATAGACTGATGTGGTAAATTAACTTTTCACCGTTTTCATATTTCTATCTGCTTCTAATTTTTAGCTTGAACTGACCTGAGTGGTGGCAGTTGGAAACTCAGCAGTCTTAGATTTTTCAGTCAGAGACTGCAGGATAACTGAGCATTGACAGGTCAAACTACCAACAGTAACACTCTTTAGTGTGGAAGGAGACTCATTGTCAACAGGAGGGTTTATTAGTGGGAAATTTTCCCACACCCCTTACCATTTTGTACTTTTACACTTTGTCCTTTTTTTTTTACCGAGGGTACAAGAAACAACTTATAGTTACTGTATTTTATCTGTTTTTTAATATATATTCTCTTACTTTATGTTTTCAGTTTAAGTCCTAATAAGTCATGATAAGAGCGGACTGGCCCTGAAGGGATCAGAACAATAATCAATACAAATATTGCTTAAATTAAATCTCTACACAGTAATTTACGTTTAAATCATATACGAGAATTAACAATTGTTATGACTATATCTCCAACTTTTCAGAGGTAGAGTGGTTTAAAACTCTTTATAACTTTAAATTTTGAAATTTAATAATATCACATGAGAAGAAATGGTGGTAATGACAGACCTGAAGCACCCAAAATAAATTCATATAATCATAAAGGAATGCAATAAAATGCCAAACAATGAAAATCTCTGAAACCTTACTCTTTGTCTTGTATCCCTTAGAGTAAACTTTCAAAAGATAAACCAAATTTTTGTTTCAATTATTAAAAAAAGGATTTTTTAAGTGTCGACAATATATGTAGGAATACACAGAATCGTAGAAATCCCCTGTCAACAGACTTGTAAGTTCACAGCGCCACTACAGAAGGATCTTTGTTATTATGGTGGGATACCAACAGTGCAGTAAGTCCACACATGTGTGCAAGAACACATACACACCCAATCCAGTGTTTTGGTTTCCTGGCCAGCCCTATTGTGCCATGACAGTCTGTAATAAATGGTCCTCTGTGTATTTGTCTGCAAGTGTGTGTGTATGGGTGTGACTCATCTGTCAGCCTTGCCGGCCTCTTGTCACATCCAGCGTTTCCTTATCCCCGCTGACGCTACTCAGTATAACTGATCACACACCATCACCTTCATCCCTTCAGGGATCTGAAGCCACAAAGTCAACACACTCACACAGTCAGAGTATTTTCTACGCTCTAACTTGGATCAAGAAGTGTGTATTTATGTGATGCATTGTTTGAATCTATTGTTGTATAGTCATGATGGGGGGGGGGGGTAGTTCTCCAGACTTCCCAGCACTCCAGCTCCGACACTGCCCCAGAGGGGATCCTGACAAGCAGGGAAGAGAACTCGATGGACGCCCCCGTCCGCCCCCCTCCCTGTTCACGAAGCAACTGACTAAGCTGAAGGGTCCCAGTACCCAGACCCTCTTTCACAGGCCTGAATGGACTTGCCTTATTTATATTCAAACTCAGTCACACAGAGGGGACCTCAATCTCACAATGCCACAGTGGCTTTGTCCAGCAACTCTGTACTTATGTGTGTGAGAGTTTGGGTGTGTGTGTGTGTGTGTGTGTGTGTGGGTGTGTGTGTGTGTGTGTGTAGGGAACTATTTGTGTTGTTTAATCGAAGATCATGTTGTGTGTATTCCTGAAATGTTTGTGTGTGTGTGTG